>JASVEL010007030.1:0-356329 GCA_032618575.1 Nicotiana noctiflora | reverse complement strand
GTTTTGGAAATTTTGTACTAGCTTTATCTTTTAACATTTTCATCCTTTAATCTAGTATTATGAATTTTATCTTTAATTTATGTTATTTCCACGAGTAGGTAAACCTATAGCTAGGGTTGTGACCCAAACCTAGTGTGAGTATTTGATGGGTACTTTAATTTAGGACTTGAATGTGAATGGGTTAGTGATATTTGGCCTTGTTCTTGCTAGAACTACAAAATTAATGGGTGCAAACATTGATTAAACCTTTATGACTTAGTCTCTACTTGAGAAAGAGGGATTAAGTCCAGGAAAATTAGGCTAACAAGAAATTGAGGTGATCTCAAGAAACTGATAGCCCCAACTAAAGGGTTAAATCTAGAGATAGTATTACCCGACTTGAGCTAATATCACTTGAATTGCATGAATACCCATTTAGACTTGAGAAAGCCAAATTGGACAAAATTACTCAAACTACCGAGAGGAATAGAGTGAGTACCCGGGTATAATAGCTATATTATGACCCCAACTAATCAAGCTTTCCTTAGATTCTTGCTACTCGTATAATATCTACCTAGGTAGAAGTCACGACTCTAGTCTCTTTAAACATTTGAAAATCAACAACAAAAATATTGTCCTTAGTTTCAATTATTGCAATCTTTAGAGTAAAGTTAGAAGTAAAAATAAAACCCAAAACTTGTGGAAGAGTAGTTAGACTCAAAGTGCATATTTAGCTTAGATATAAACCTAATTCCAATTTTTAACTCCTTGTGGATTTCATCACGACCTAGTTGGGTTAAAACTTCATCAACCTCCATCTCTACTCAATAGTAGTGTAGGCTTGGACCCGATCACGGGTCGTAACATGAAATGCAACTCAGTGTAAGTCCCCGCATATCTGCGCCTCCGCGCCCAAAGGACCACTAGACATAAATATACCTACACAAATATGTGCAGTAAGTGTAGTATAAGTACATAAATCAACTTGTACCTAGTAAGTATCTAGCTTAACCCCGGAGGAGTAATGACGAGGGGTCAACATAGAGACTTACTAGGGGTCCTATAATATCATGTAAAATAATATTAAACGGACCTCGATAACACCAAATTCTACTTCAAATCCAACTTAGGAAATTCAAAAAATATTAAAATGCCAACTTTATATAATAAGCGCTGAAATGCTCTAGGACTACTCAATACTTAACCCGAATGTATGTCCAAGTTCAAAATCATCATACGAACCTACTGGAACCTTCAAATCTGGATTCCGGGGTTGTTTACTTAAAAGCCAAACTTTAGTGAACTCTTCCAACTTCAAGCTCTTGAATTGGGAGGTTTCCTTCCGAATCAACTCCGAACTTCCTGAAATTCGATCCCGACCATGCGTACAAGTTATAAACATGAAGTACTCAAGGCCTCAAACCACCGAACGACATTCTAGATCTCAACACAATTGGTCGGATCATTACATTCTCCCCCATTTAACCATATATTCATCCTCAAACGTGTCAAAAACCGTTCTAAAGTGGCCCAAAATCACTATTTATCACCTCGGGCACCTACCCGTGCCACCACAACCCACTTGAGCACACTAACTCTTGCAAGAAGGAATACTTTTCCTTTTCACCTTAGTCAACATGCCTTAGAACCAAATTCCAATGTTCGGAATTTTTCATGAGATACGATTCTAACATACGAACACTATATCAATCTCGACCAACCCAACCAAATATGATCGTGCACATATGTAGAAATAGTGCAATGCACTGCGTAATTTGTATGCCCAGAATAATATCCTCCATCCACAATAGCTAACATTTCACAAATCTGATGCTCGCAATACACCTCTTGATGCATATAAGTCATGTTCCAACTCTTGCATTACACCACGACAAAGGGGACCCGTAGAAGCCCATAACTGCCTGCCAAAACAATAAATTATAAGGTCTCTCTGCTCGGCAGGAACCATTAACTTAGTCTGAACTAAATAGTGTATTTTCTCTTTAAAACAATATACCTTACTTGAATTGATCGCACTGATAACAGGTCCAATAACCCCATCTCACCCAGTACGAGTTGCTCGAGCAATAAGCCACCTCAAACACCATTTAAAATCTCATATGACCCCATCAATGCACCAACAAGCAACAACTCGAATATAACTCAGCAAGAACAAACTCTGGCAAGGAACTAACTATCCCGTTTAGCGAACAAATGCTATGAACCTATCTCAAAGATGAGAAACAAGAAACATAAAATAAGCATAAGGAACTGTACTCAACATCTCACTATTGCGGCTTGCAACCCGATCCACACATGATACCATTGCGGCATACAACCTGATCCAAACATGATACCCACGACAGTGTGTCACCCGATCAATACACAGCCATCGATAAGGAAGTATCTACCGAACCAAACTGCTCCTACCCAAACAAATTCCAGAATATCGACCACAAGCTCGCCAAGTGCATAAACACAGCCCTAAGGAGACGGACAATGCCATGTGCAACAAAATCCAACTCAACTAAGGTGCATCAAATGACTGAAATCTCGCTTATATAATACAACAAGCTACGCCGGATCACCACACATGCATGAATGATTGAGTCGCTCTCAACACATATGATATAAAAAAAGTATCACCAAGATTAGACGGTGCTAGGAATATCATCCACTACACCCGAAGAATCATCCATAAGAATTGGTATGCTGAATAAACATATATGATCTGATACAAAGTATACACCTACAAAAGGCCTACCCCCATACCTCAAAGCCGATTCCAGTTATCCAAAAACCATACCAGTAGGCCTTGAGGTATGAGGGTAGGTCTTTTGTAGGTATATAAACTCTCAGTCATCCGAAAACCGTACTGGAGACGATAAGGAAAAATGTAGCACACAATCATCAAGTCTTTCGTTCGAATTAACCTTGATGTTTTCTTTCCTTAGTCATGACTATTCTAAGAACATACCGACAACCCAATACTTTCAAGTCAAACAACCATGTGACCTAATCATAGATGGTGGGCTCCCCCACTTAGCTTCATGCTACAATTACATCAACCCATAATTCACAATGACTACTACTCCTTGGTTGCCATGGTTTTGCATCGTCTCTCTGCCAATTTCCTCATAAAATGTTGTTAAACTTGTATAACATAACTCAAATTATCATCTCCAATCATACACTTGACCTTCTAGCAGCTACAATATCTTATCAAAGTGATCCCAAACTTAGTCCTTCATTTGACATACCCATAATTGCGCAAAGCATTCTGGAAGTATGTGGCCATCTTACCACGAAGTCCATACAATACACTAACATGCCCACTCTGAGTTAACCACCTTCCGAAATTAACTACTCGACCTTTAGTAATTAAACCTCTGCGAGACACCTCCCACCACGTCTTTCCCCATCCTTTGATACCCAATTACTGCTTCCAATCATAATCTATCTCTCTAGCACCTGGACTAATAAATTAGTACCAATTCCAAGCCTCCTCGAAGATTAACACTCTTGAGACATCAATGCTAAAAATATTATTCGTACTCTGAAGCCTCCATACATCACCATTCTGATAACTGCTACTAGGCACCATTCCATAATACCCTGCCCGGGAGGCAATTTAAAGGAGGCCATAACACTAATAAGCCATAATGTGTTCCAACAAGGACGACGACACCACAACGCAATGAGAATTCCACCATGTTTGAAAATAACAAGTCTCGCTTTTATGCCAACTCAAGCCTGAATAACTATAGTCCAATTGTCTTTGCTCTGAAAGACTTAAATGCTGAAGCTCTAAACCATGAACGGATTAATCCTTCTTTCAATTTATTCACTCATAGACAAATAGATAAGCACTTTACCGTTCACACTGACAATGCGCTATAACAACACATTAACATCATAATACATTGTGCATAGCCTAAAAACCACAAGCAAAACTAGCACAAGGCTGAAAAGACAAGGCACCCTTCCATAAGAAGATGATAATAACGTACGTGGTAAAAATCAGAAAACTTGATTTTCTCTATTAAGATAATTCGTGAAGCCTACCTCGAGACCCCGACGATGGAAGGTTGTGATCGAGTTCTCAACCTTCGAGTTCATTAAGGTTTTAATAAAAAGAAGCATGGTTCGAGGCCAGGGGTAAGAGAAGATGACTCCGAAGCGCGTAGCTATACCTGAGAGGGCCGGTCTATCTGTAACATATTAAAATTACACACAATAGGTCGTCCCTATCTTTATACTCATGTAAATACTATATGAATATTTTATTGAGTCCCTTCGCCTATATAAGTGGGACTCGTTCTACCTGTTAGAGGACTAACGTTGCTCCACTTCTCCAATAAGCAACAATATCTCCCTCTCTCTCTTTCTTCTAAGTTAATTGTTTTCTTCGACCTCGAGGTCACCCTAGAATTTTATTGTTCTTAGTTTGTTCTTCGCCATTTAGCTCAAGATTGATGATATAAAGCCTTATACGCAGATACTTATCTGTTATCTCCTCCCCAATCACCCTAGATAAGACTACCTTCAATAGACCCGAAGTAGGCTTGAGGCCTGTTCCCGAGGTATCTATTGGCTTATCCTACGCCCAAAAGTGCTCCTTATTGGTTCGATTATCGTATTAGCTAGCTCGATCCTTATTGTTTTACTCCACTTTTAGAACTGATCGCCCTACCAGACTAGCTTGGGAATAGATCACGTAGTTTTAGAATCACATTTATAAATTTAATTGATGTTTTTCACGGTAAATAGTTTGGCGCCCACCGTGGGGCTAAAAATAATTGTGATTATTTTCTTACTAGTTTCGTCACTTGAACTCACAATATATCTCACACTTTTTCTTGCTCAAGACCTTTCAATTTCAGGTTAATGGTCAGCTCAATAAGGGAAATCGAGGACGATAACCCCACAAATCGCAACGAAAACTATGTGGCCACCCTAACGGTCGAGGCAACACTGCAAGACCCAGATAACGCATCCAGATTGGTCCAAGTGAATATGGATTCATATGCTGCACAGCGAGGTAGGAAATTCTTGCGCTCCGATGACGGCACGCAACACGCTAATCAATAGGAAACCCAAAAAATCACATCCCCGGTAGATTGGAAAGTCGACATTCATTTTTTTTTTGAAATGTTGCAGGAACAATGTCTGGCTATCTCTCAGCTATAGAGCCTCCCGAAGACTCTCGGCATGATAGCACCCAAAATGTCTACTCACTTCGAGCCAGTATCCAATGTATAGGGCCACAACAAACCAACGGCCTATCCTGCAATGGTAAGGATGCTAGAGGACATTATCGAAAAGGTTGACTCACACTCGCGGAGACTCCTACAACAACTGTCTCTCGAAAATAGGATCCCAGGACTCATTTTGCGGAAGTCAGAAACAACAAAATCCCCTAGGAAAAACAAGACCCCCGGTCCTCACCGTCACAACTCCTTTTTACGCTATCAAAGTTTTAATACACCTCATGAACGGCGTAATAAAGGAGTTTTTCCAATTAAAGGACAGTCGGAACGAGATTTATTATTATTCGTTCAGATTCGCCACTTGGGAGATTAATGGTGTCCCAAGTCACCGATTGAATCCCGAACCAAGGAAATATGACCTTATTAACAGTCCGCAAACCAAAAATCCGGAAAAGAAATTTTGTTAACACGTGAGAAGGTGTTAGGCACTCCTGAATTCTGTGGTTCTAGCATAATCGCTCAACTATCATATTCGATTTTATCTGATTTCCATATATATTCTATTATTATGTGCTTTCAATTAATAACCCGCTTTTATTATATTTATTATTTTTATTTTACAAGAATTACAACATCATGAAAATGTATTTCGAACCACGCCGTACCAGTACACTCATGGCTTTTTAACACATTTCGATTTCGTTGAGATTTGGATTTGGGTCATATAAATGTGCACCCGTATTTAGAAAGGTAATATTATTATCAACCGCACCTAAAGCGACTACGTTTATTAACTTTGGGGAAGACCGTAAAATTTTGCTAAATGATCCTCCCGATTTCTAAATATTTTATTAAATAATTATTAAGAGCCCCGCAACTCATTCGTTTTGTTGGAGAGGCTGGTCTCAATTTATTGCTAAAAGGGCGAGCCTATAGCAACTATATTTTCTATTTTTTTGTTTTGTTTTTGTCCTCTAAAAGAAGAGAAACGTATCTCAATTAATTCACATTAAAACCCATATTTATTACTAAGTTAATTTTATTTTGGTAAGATTAATATTAGCAATTAATTAAAAATCTAGGCCTTTTAAAGGGTGATTCAAACAATATGAGAGATTCAATTGGGCCTATTAATAACATGCTTGCCCAACTCTTAAAATCTGAACCTAGACTTAGTACACTAGCAGATGCACAATTATATTACACGATTATTGATTGACCAAATCTATTCATACATTGAATTGAAATAAACTAACAAGCATTTTAATTTTACAACTAGTTTCCAAATCTGAGTTTTCTGTTTAAAATTAGGATTTATATTTATATATATATATATATATTTTTTTTTTTTTATTTTTTTTTTTATATAAAAATGAACGCCAATATTTTGAACTCAATACCAAAACTACACTAAATCTCTAGCAAGTCATTGATAGCTTCTTTTGAACCTAAATTTAATTACAACTAAATATCTATTAATGTAATATCAGAATTTCCGCTAATATACTGTATCTATACTAAATTTCGTCGTCACAATTACATCAGCATCTTTGAAAACAACCATAGCTAATCTTTCTAGTAAAATAGAATATCAATTATTTTTAGGTATATAACTATTGAAAACCAACAAATGTATCATTTTTTTATCCTAAGGTCTCTGAAACAGCAATATAGATCTAGTTATTACACAATAATTCAAGTGTAAAAAAAAATGACTCACATTCAATTTGAAATGTTCAAATGTTCTAAAAATAGTCAGTTTTTACACTCTACAATTCAACTCAGTCCTATTCTATTATGAACATAAATCTACCCTAAAATACACAGCAACATCATTTGAATAAAAAATGTAGACTTCAACAGAATTGCACGACAACTTCATTTTTATTTTTAATAGAAGATGTACAGAATTATAGACTTGAACGTGTACCTAAGAAATTCAGAGGAAGAAGAAGAGAGAGTCAGCAAATTTTATTAAATTTATCCAAACAAAACAGAAACAGCACATACAGCTTGATTTCAACAGCAACAGGATTTTAAAAGCAATCAAATTCCCTCAAGCATCAATCAGAATTTCAGCTACCAACTCAGTATTCATATGATCCAATTTGTACTGATTTCTCTCATAAAATAGTATTTCTCTTCAGATTTCTATTAGCTTTACGCGTTTCTGGATTTTAAAGGTGAATTAAGATCTGGAACAGAAGATTTGATCTGAAATTTGTGAATTTCAGATCTGAAACTCGAAGATATTTTGGAGAAATTTTTTTGGGTATTCAAAACTTATGATTTAAGGCAGAAACTACCTATTTACAACAACAACAACAACAACCCAGTATATTCCCACAAAGTGGGGTCTGGGGAGGGTAATATGTAGACATGTCTTACCTCTACCCAAGAGGGCAGAAAGGCTGTTTCCAATCGACCCTATGCGCAGGGGAGAGAAAGGCAAGAAACTACCTATTTACAGAATTAAAATTTGGAGGGAAATTCAATTTCTAGTATTATCAAATTAGTCCCCTCTTTTCAGACTAGTTAAACAAGTTACTACCCTAATTTATTAAAACTTGCAATAAACCCATTCTAGAATGTTCTAGTTGCATCTACCATGTTCTTACCCCTTTGAATTCTCTATTCTACCCTAATTTTCCTTCAACAATTGCTAAACTATCCATTTTTATCTCTCTGTTACCCTTGAGATTGCACCATTATTACTATTAAGCCAATTTTCTCTACCCAAAATACCCATGAAGTTTCCTACAATTACTGCCCATATTTATAATATTCCGAAAATACCCTTGTAATATTTTCAGAATTACTATTTTATTTCATCAGCTATAAACATCCTTATTTCAACCAAATTCCAGTGCTTAAATTCTAATGAAATTCTTTAACAGCTATATCCAAAAAGCTTAATCAACCATGGTTAACACCCCAAAATCAAATTAAGCTAAACAATTTAGTAAAACTAATCAAAATAGGAAAACACTAAAACAATGATTGAACGAACAGAAAAATAAAATAAAAACCTAATTAATACTAATTATTCGTAACAAATTAGATTTAATTAGAAACCTAAATCTAATCTAGTTAGTCAAATATTAAATCAAAAAATATGAACGAACTAACAGCCAAAGATTATTATGAATTAATCTAGATCTAATATGATTAAGTCTATTCCTATAATCACATTTGTTTATTAAGCCAATCAAACAATTGATAATTGTTTATCCTAAAAAATAATGCTATCAACACAAACTAACAGATGAAAGAAAAGAAGAGGAAGGAAGAGATTAACTAAAAAGATAGAAAGAAAATACCTAAGCGGACAAAATCCTTTGAAAAATACCACCTACTCGACCTTCAGACTCATGCAATCTTGAAAAAGTTTAGGAACCTTGGACCTCTAGGGTTCTGCCTCTTTGACTTGAGATTTAACCCAATTGGGGTTTGTTTGAGGGAAAATAGTTACGGATTTAGAAGAAAGGGAAGTGAAAAGGACTTCATATATAACTTTGAAGAGGTTTGAGACATGGCGCCGCCGAAGGAACCCATGGCGGCGCCTAGGGTTAGTTATTTTTAGAGCTTTGGCTATGATTCGATGGGTTTCAGGTGTGGATATATAGAGAGAAGGGAGGGTAGAGTCTGTGGTGAGAGGTTGGTATAGTTTATGCTGGCGATTTCTCTGCGGCGGTGGCGACGGCGTTACAGGCAAGGGGTGCATGGGCAAGGGGAAGGGATTTTGTCTTTGATTTAGGGTTATTTAGAAAATACTTTTATTACTTGTTGGGGACTAAAGACGGACCTTACGATCAAAGGAAATTAACGGCCAAGATGAACTGACGACTACACGGCGTCATTTCAATTATGGGGCCTGGACTGGGTTAATTCTATTTGGGCTGATTTGGTCCGGAAGGGTATTATTGTTTGGACTATTAATTTCGGCCCAAAGTTTTGCATGCCTCTTGAAACCATCCCTTTGCCATTTATTGTTTTTTCTCATTTTCTTTGTTTATTTTTATTTAAATTGCTATTGTTTATTTTATTTTTGTATTTTGTACTTTTATATTTTTTCTGATTTTTTATAAAACTTAAAATAAAACCTAATTAAACTATTTAACTCCTAAAATTATTTAATATCACTATTTAATGTTGAATGCAACATTTATCAATTTAAAATTTCCTAAGAACTATTTTTGGGGATTTTCTTTGAATTGTTTTAACATGAATTAATACCTACTTAATACTAAAATAAGAAATTGAATTCCTAAATGCATATGTATATTATTTTATTTGACTTATCATGCATAAATAACATGCACAAAATTCACAAAAATTCTAAAAAATAGGAAAAAATATCTTTTGTTTGGATTTTATATGAATGACTCATATTTAGGGAAAACATTACGTGCACACAGCTGCCCCTCTTTGTTCGTAATTACGAAGAGTTTTCGTGCAAAGATAAGTGAGCAAATATGGGCGATTATTGCCCGTTCGAGTATTCCGTTGTGAAGCATTTTGAAAAGTTTTGACCACACCTTGCTTCAGAGGTTGCCTACATATCCTGGGCTAAATATGAATCAGGTCATTGTAGTTCAGGAGTGACTGGTAGCTGGGAGTACCAGGAAGCTGTGATTTCACTGTTATTACTGCGTGCTGACCCCCTTATTACACCATGTAAAGATAAAAAGAAGCTAGCATAAGCTATGCTCTATGGTTTACAAAAATCCTAACTATTCCTGGTATCTTGTGTTCTTGTATTGCCTTGATCTTGCATCTTGTATTCTTTTAATGGTATTCTAGATATTGCTTCGACTATGTTTTGAAACATGTGTCCATTCTTCAGGTGGACTCCTGTTTGTGATTGCTTGAAAAAGTATTCCCTTATTCTTAAGGTGAGCTCCTGCTTGCGATTGCTTTAAAATGTATTCCCTTATTCTTCAGGTGGGCTCCTGCTTATGATTATTTTGAGAAAATATTCCCTTATTCTCCGGGTGGGCTCCTGCTTACAAAAATAGACAACCAAGAAAATTTTTTGCCCCAGTATGGTGACTGGGCATATCATGTTATCAGATATTTAAATTCAAAGCTGAAATTCAGATTGTACTTCATTTTTATTCCAGGTTGGTGCATGCTTACTACATTTGAAAAGATATTCCCTTGTTTTTCAGGTGGGCGCCTGCTTGCTGATTTTGAAATGTATTCCCTTGTTCTTCAGGTGGGCGTCTGCTTACCGAATTTGAAATGTATTCCCTTGTTCTTCAGGTGGACACCTACTTACAACAAATATACAAAACAAAGAAATTTTTCTGCCCTAGTTTGATAACTAGGTGCATGATGTTACTGAATGTTAACTTGAGAAATAAAAGTTGTATTATACTTCCCTTGTTCTTCAGGTGGGTGCCTGCTTGCTGCACTTTGAAATGTATCCCCTTGTTCTTCAGGTGGGTGCCTGCTTGCTGCAATTTGAAATGTATTCCCTTATTCTTCAGGTGGGCGCTTGCTTGCTGCAATTGAAATGTATTCCCTTGTTCTTCAGGTGGGCGCCTGCTTGATGCACTTTGAAATGTATTCCCTTGTTCTTCAGGTGGGTGCCTGCTTGCTGAAATTGAAATGTATTCCCTTGTTCTTTAGGTGAGTGCCTGCTTACAACAAAAGAGACAAAATAAAGAAAAATTTTCTGCCCCAGTATGATGACTGGGTGCCATATGTTATCAAATATTAAAACTGACAGCTAAAATTGGATTGTACTTCCCTTGTTCTCCAGGTGGGTGCCTGACTACTGAAACATTGAAATGTCATCTTTTGAACATTGCTGCTTTCCTTCAAAACTTGGACTGTCCTCCCTTGTTCTCCAGGTGGGTGCGTGATTACCGAAACTTTCCGTGTTCCCTTGTTATCCACATTGGTCATATTCACTTTAAAGTGATTAGTAAGAATTTGAATCTTTTGTCCATTTTCTAATCAATGAACAATTTGTTAGTATAAAATGGTGGTTAGCTGCTGGCATTCTTTGTTGGCCATGCTCCCGCTTCTGAACTTGCCCCGACTTGCTTCTTTGAACATTTTTCATCTTGTCGTGATTTCCTGCTAACTTTCAAACTTTCTGATCTTGATGACCCGAATGTTTTCCTCATGTTACTGTCTTGGTATTTCTTTTTCCCCTTTTCTGTGAGCTTTTGCTTCTTCCTCCAATCATCTGATTACCCTTTTGATGGGATTTACATTGATCCTTCATGTGTCAATGTCCTTTAATAAATCCTGATCTCATAATGCCATACAACTGGGAAGCTGGTAGTTATGTTTGACTATAAATATCTTATAGACAGATTTCAAGAAAAAATGAAATGCAATGACCTCAAAGTTTTAAGGATAGAAAGACTCTGAAAAGAGAAAGAGGATAGGACTTATCTGAGTGGGAAGGCTAATTCCGTTGATCATGCCATGAATTTTGGATTATCCAGCCTGGTCTGTCCAACCAACCAACTGTTAATTGCCACATTTGTCGTTCCATATTTCACAACCCAATTTTCACCGAAAACCTTGCTTGTTTTGCCACATTTTAACCACAAATTTCTTTCATTTGCCCACTTTGGAAACTCACTTTCGCCTTAGGGTGCCCGTGAGGGTTTTCACCAATAAGACTCTCTCATTTTAAGATTTCTCAACTCACATCGCCTTACGGTGCCCGTGAGGGTTTTCACCAATAAGACTCTCTCATTTTCAATTTTTCTCAACTCACATCGCCTTACGGTGCCCGTGAGGGTTTTCACCAATAAGACTCCCTCATTTTCAATTTTCATCTTCTAGTACTGGAGTGTTGTCCCCAAAATGATTCACCTAACCTGCTTGTATCGACATTCCTTAAAATTGATCAGAAGATCTTTCTTTGGACCGTAATGTGGTTTTTGGATATGTTTAGAAATAAGGGTATAAAGGCTTAAAATATTGCAACGTGGGTTCAAAAATTACAACTTTCCGAATCATATATTTCACAATAAACATATCTTCTGCCCCTGTTTCATTCTTGGGGATTTTTGGACATTTCTTCTGTTGTGACTAAACCTCAGTGAGGCTGCCTACGCACCCTTTCGAGATCAAGTCAAACGTAGTTCAGGTCATAAAATCGCTTTATTGTTGCGATGTTTCCTTCATCTTATTCTTCTTCTTTTCTTTTCTCTTTTGTTTTCTTTTGTTTTCTTTCTTTTCTTCTTTTCTTTTCTTTTTCTTTCTTCCGCTTTTTCATATTTTCTTTTCTCTTTCTTCTTTTGTTTTCTTCACTTGATTTCCCCGTTCAATCCTTGATTTTCGTTGTTGATTCCGAAAGAGTGATATAAAAGAAAAATATAATAAGACTCAAAGGGATAGCAATGGATAAAGTGTTTGAATAGCCGAATAATATGCCTTCATCATTTCAATCTCAAAACATATCAAATACAATCAGATACATAAAGATAAAGAAATCATACATAATATTTCTTGACTGCATCAGAATTGATAGCCATTTCTACACATCTCCCTTCCACATATGTTAGATATAATGCTCCATTGGATAACACTCGTGATACAACAAATGGCCCCTGCCAGTTGGGAGCGAACATTCCTTTTGCTTCAGCCCAACGAGGCAGGATATGCCTCAATACCAATTGTCCGACTTCAAATTTCCGTGGATGCACTTTCTTATTATAAGCTCTAGCCATTCCTTGTTGATAGAATTGCCCATGACATACTACTGCGAATCTTTTTTCATCGATCAAATTCAATGGTTCCAGCCTGGCTTTGACCCATTCATCATCATCAATTTCTGCTTCTGCAATAATTCAAAGGGAAGGTACTTCAACTTCTACAGGTATCACTGCCTCCGTCCTATACACCAATGAGTAAGGAGTTGCTCCTATTGAAGTGTGAACTGTAGTGCGATATCCCAGCAAAGCAAATGGTAATTTCTCATGCCACTGCCTCGATCCTTCCACCATTTTCCGAAGTATTTTCTTATTGTTCTTATTGGCTGCTTCAACTGATCCATTTACCTTAGGACTATATGGTGTGGAATTGCGGTGTGTAATTTTAAACTTCTGACATGTCTCCATCATCAAATGACTGTTAAGTTTGGCACCATTGTCTGTGATAATCATCTTCAGAATTCCAAACCGGTAAATGATATTTGCATGTACAAAATCAACCACTGCTTTCCTTGTCACTGACTTGAACGCTTTCGCCTCAACCCATTTAGTAAAATTATCAATGGAAACCAGAATAAACCTATGCCCATTAGATGATGCTGGCTCGATTGGCCCAATGACATCCATGCCCCAAGCAACGAAGGGCCATGGTGCCGACATTGTATGCAACTCGAATGGTGGAGAATGGATCATATCTCGATGTACCTGCATTGATGACACTTGCGCACAAAGCTAATATAATCTCATTCCATAGTAAGTCAGTTATATCCTGCTCTGAGAATTTTCTTTGCCAACACATATCCACTCATATGTGGTTCGCAAACTACCGCATGTACCTCTGCCATAATTGTTGTAGCTTGTTTTGCATCCATACACCTTATCAAACAAAGATCTGGGTTCCTTTTTACAAAACCCCTCCATTAAAGAAAGATCTGCTTGCCAATCGTCTGATAGCTCTCTTTTGATCCCCTGTGGCCTATGCCGGATACACTCTCATTCTGAGATATTCTTTAATATCATGGAACCATGGTGTCACACCCCAAATCGGAGAACATGACCGGCGCCTGACCGGGTTGCCCCAGTCAAGCGGACCTGGGTGCCTTTCATTCCCACGCGTTACCCCCGTGTTGATTGTTTCTCATTAACCAAATATCTTACTAACCATGAATGATTTCACATTAAACAAATAAAACTATACGAGTGATTCATTAACAAGTTTGCGGTTTTTACAACGCCCGACATAACATAATATATACATAAGACCGGAGTCCCACAGTTTACATGTCTACAGAGCCTCTAGGATACAAAAAGGGGAATACAATACTTGCCGGTAACAAGGTTCCGGCTATACCTTACAAAACCAAAATGAAATCTAAACAAAAGTGGCATGAACCACACAGGGCCCCAAGGAAGAAAAAGGGGCTCACCAAAACGGGCAGTGGAAGGAGAAGGATACTACTGCCGATGAGCTGAAGTGCCTGCTATCGATCCACCTACAATCATAACACGAATGTAGCGTCCCCGGCAAAAGGGACGTCAGTACACTTGAATTGTACCGGCATGTATGGACAAACTTTGTCCCAAGTAAACTCAAGCCATTGAATTACATCAACAATTAATTAAGCCAGCCAACCATGTTTCCACATTTTCCTCATTTCAAATAATTCTCAACACAAAGCACTTTCTACGATCAACCAATTTAATAATAACCAATCAATCACGTAAAGCACAAGTAGTCAAACAAAGGGGCAATCAGTGCCCCACAGGTTGCAAACTCTCCTGCTGTCTCCTTTTACAAATTCACATTATTGATTTTTGTATCAATTTTCAATAGCGATTTCGATCGCTTTCCATCCTTATTGCCCCTGACCACCCTTATTACCTCAGCCACCCTTATCACCCCAACCCACACCTTATTTCCTCACGTTGCGGCGCGCAACACGACCCCGTCTTACAGTTTAAAACACAACAATTTCAAACAGCAGATAAGGTACTACACACAATTTCAATAAGTTCAAATAAGCAACTTGCACATTGTTTCATGTTCTCAATTATTTTTCAAACCAATATCACAACCATGTTACAATATTTCCATAATTCAAGTGTTTCATCTCTTTCTACAATAAACCAATTCTCAAGTGTTTTGTTTGTTTTCCACAAGGTGCCATATAGGCCATCATAACCATTATTCATTATTCTTTACCCAATTCAACTCTCATTTACCTTTCGGTTCATATTCCATATTATCATCACTCATAGTTCAACAACAACTTTGAAATATCCAACAACAATATCAAGATTTTCACACAATTTGTCAAATTAACACGAACCAAACAAGTTTCACACATGTAGGCGATTTCACAAGAATCAAAATTAGCCATACATACCTGGTGATGAGTTTTCTTCCGTTAACTTCCTACTTTATGCTTACCCAAGATATCCTACTCTTGCCAACCTTGTTCTTGAAGACTCTTACTTCTACTCACTTCTTTTTTTTTTACTGGAAATCAAGTTCAATAATCATGCATGAGTGTAAAATTCTATTTTCAAAAGCTATTATATGCAAACCTCTCTTTACCCAATTTAAATCTGAAAATCAAAGAAAATAGTTAGGGTTTTTACCTTGAAAAGATTTGGGGAAGTTGAATCTTTGCCCTAGAATCCTTTGAACTAAGATGGTTGGAACAATCTTTGAAGATGAAAGATTTCTCTCTCTAAAAACCCTCTCTTCTCTCTCTAATTATTGGTAAGATGATATGATAAAATGAAGAAGAAAGGTGTTATATTAAAGTAGAGATCGGGTCAAAATGTTACAAAAATCTGGACCAGGTCAATTATGCGGTGCACTTTGCGACACGCAGAATCAACATGCGGTCCGCAGAGTGACCGTAGAATGGCCTCAAAATTACACAAGTTCTGTTACAGAATGCGACCAATATGCGGTCCGCATTCTTGATATGCGATCGCAAAGTGCATCGCAGATTCACTATGCGATCGCATATCGACCGCATTTTCAACACGATTTTGGGGACTTTCTGGAACGTTTTGCGGCAAGAATGCGGTCCGCATAACAGGTTTGCGGTCGCATTCTTGACCGCATATTTGACACTTTTCGGAAAAATTAATTCTCTACATTTTTGAAACTTAAATCACTACCAAGGGTCCGAACCGCGGCGAGCAAGCTCGCCGCGAAGAATTCTACGCATTTCTAACACATTATTCGGACCATGACACTATAGCTACTAGGTTTTATGCACAAATATTTTACGGGGCCTTACACATGGCTCCCCATCCAAATCCTCTTCCACCGTATTGCAATAATGATGTTGATCCCGGACCTAAATTTTTAATGGGTCCACATAAGCTTTGTCCGGATAATGTAACATTGATGCAGAGTGACCATAGCATCAACAACTTCATTGTGAATTCTCAGAATGTGCTTGAATTCTGTGGACTAAAACCGCTGACATAGTTCATGCAGGCATTGCCGGTATGGTATTAGTTTCAAATCCCATGTTTCCCATTCTCCTTGAATTTGATGTACCAAAAGATCTGAGTCGCCCATGACCAAGATCTCTTCGACACTCATATCTATAGCCATCCTCAAACCCAAAATACATGCCTCATATTCAGCCATATTGTTGGTGCAAAAGAAACGGAGCTGAGCTGTGACTGGATAATGTTGTCCCGTCTCTGAAATAACTACAACGCATATCCCAACGCCTTTGTTGTTAGTAGCCCCATCAAATAATAAATTCCATCAAGGCTTTTCATCGTGTTGTCGAGCGAAGTAGGCTGGGACGTGAAGCTGGGATCTCAGGTCATAGCCAAGAGGGACAGTTTCAGATATCTTGGATCAGTGATTCGAGGGGACGGAGAGATTGACGGGGATGTCACTCACCGTATAGGGGCGGGGTGGTTGAAGTGGAGGCTCGCATCAGGAGTCTTGTGTGACAAGAAAGTTCCACAGAAACTCAAGGGGAAGTTTTATAGAGCGGTGGTTAGACCTGCCATGTTGTATGGGGTGGAGTGTTGGCCCGTGAAGAACTCTCATGTCCAGAGAATGAGAGTTGCGGAGATGAGGATGCTCAGGTGGATGTGCGGGCTCACCAGATTAGATAAGATTAAGAATGAAGTTATTCGGGAGAAGGTGGGGTGGCCCCAGTGGATGAGAAGATGCGAGAAGCGAGACTCAGGTGGTTTGGGCATGTGCGGAGGAGAAGCCCTGATGCACCGGTGAGGAGTTGTGAGCGACTGGCGGTGGTTGGCGCGAGTCGAGGCAGAGGGAGGCCTAAGAGGTATTGGGGTGAGGTGATTAGGCAGGATATGGCTAGAATGGGGATTTCCGAGGACATGACCCTCGATAGGAAAGTTTGGAGGTCTAGTATTAGGGTTGTAGGGTAGGGCCTTCTAGAATTCTTAGTACTTCTGTTAGGGGCTGAGTGGGGTTTGGTAGTGATCTCTATAGTTAATTAATGTATTGTGTTGTGCCTCTTATGGTAGTAACCGATTGGTATTATTGCATGTCATTCTACTTTTGGTTTTATGTTTAGATAATTATTTATTTGATTTATCCCGGATTTACTAACATTGTTTTGTTTTGTTTTGTTTTGTTTGTTGATTTTCTCTCTCTTTTTCTGAGCCGAGGGTCGGCCGGAAACAGCCTCTCTACCCTTTCGGGTAGGGGTAAGGCCTGTGTACGTATTACCCTCCCCAGACCCCACCTTGTGGGAACATACTGGGTAGTTGTTGTTGTTGTTGTTGCTTTTCATCGTGTTCCAGTTCATCAAAGTCATTGCTTCCTCGTCAGGAAAATATTTTTTCAACGGTTCATATTCATCATCAACTGGATTTTTTGCTAGGTGATAAGCCGCTGCTTGTGCTTCATCGCAGTTCGGGTTACGTAAACAATATAGAATTCTATGAGCAGGAATTTTCATTTGGCGAGCCTCTCTGTGGCATGGGTTTCTGAAAAATGTATTTCAACGGATCCAACCGGGAGATGAGATAAGTGGTATAGGCTGACAAATAATGTTTCAACTTCTGTGCCACCTAGTTCAAAGCATAACATGTCCTCTGCAATTGAGTGTATTTTCCCTCGTAAGATGTGAATTTCTTGTTGAGATAATAAATTGCATGCTCTTTTTCCCCAATACACAGCCGAAGGAATTATCCAACACCGTCAAATAAAGGATCAGAGGTCTTCCTAGCTTGGGTGAAACCAATACAAGTGGATTGGCCAAATATTCCTTGGTTTGGTCAAATGCAGCCTAGCACTCATCTGTCTATTTAACTGCAACATCTTTCTTCAGCAATTTAAAGATAGGCTCACAAGTTGATGTAAGCTGAGCAATGAACCTACTGATATAATTCAATCTGTCGAGCAAACTCATCACTTCTTTCTTGCTCTTTGGTGGAGGCAATTCCTGGATGGCTTTGATTTTGGATGGGTCTAATTCAATACCACGTCGGCTCACCACAAACCCCAACAGCTTCCCCGATGGTACTCCAAAAGCAAACTTTGATGGATTGAGTTTGAGATTGTACCTGCGAAGCCTCTGGAAAAATTTCCTCAGGTCTTTAACATGATCACACTGCTTTCTAGACTTGATAAGTACATCATCCACATAGACTTCAATTTCCCGACGTATCATATCATGAAACATGGTGGTCATCGCCCTCATGTATGTTGCCCATACATTTTTCTATCTAAACGGCATCACCCTGTAACAATATGTTGCCCACGATGTGATGAATGTCGTCTTTTCAGCATCTTCCTCATCCATCAAAATCTGGTGGTTACCCACATAGCAATCCACAAAAGAACCAATCTCGTGTTTGGTACAATTGTCAATCAATATGTGGATGTTTGGCAAGTGGAAAATTATCTTGTGGACTTGCCTTGTTGAGATCCCGATAATCAACACACACTATGGTCTTTCCATCTTTCTTTGGCACCGGCACGACATTGGCTAATCAAGTGGGATATTTGGCAACCCGTATAACCTTCGCCTAAAACTGCTTATTGACTTCTTCTTTGATTTTCACACTGATGTATGTCTTGAATTTTCTCAACTTCTGCTTGACAGGCGGGCATTCCAAATAAGTAGGCAATTTGTGGACAACCAAATCAGTACTCAAACCCGAAATATCATCGTATGACCATGCAAAAATATCTTTGTATTCAAACAATAACTTGATTAATTCTTCCCTGAGTGAGGTCTCCAAATGGATACTTATTTTTATTTCACGAATATTTTCTTGATCCCCCAAATTGATTGCCTCTATGTCATTCAAGTTTGGTTTAGGTTTTTCCTCATATTAACTCAATTATTTACTAATTTCTCCCAAGGCTTCCTCGTCATCATACTCTACCTAATCATCACATTCAATTTCTTGTATTATTATTTCACATTGATTATCAAGACTAGGTCGGGAATTCCTCATGTATGACATATAATTGAAATCAGCATAAAATAAACCGTACAAGAAAAAGAAAAGAAAGACAAAATAAGGGCTATCAGAAATGGAGAGAGAAAGAAATTACATTTTATTGAAATTCGTAAGCTAACAAGGTTTGACTCATCCAATTGGACGGAACATAGAAATATGAATTACAACCTTGAAATAAAACAAACTTAATACTCAAGAATCAAATCAAAAACTAACTACCACGACTCCTTCTGAGTTGGAAGATGAGTAGCTTTCCTGTTATTCAGATTGGACCGAGATCCCACGAACTTGACGTCGATTCTGCTTGGACCCTCATCTACTTCTACCATATTTACTTCTTCGAACAACTTTTCAAATCTTTCAATCAATTCCCTGTCAGGCCTTATCTCTGCTGAGCTGGGCATTACTGTCGTCGGGCGCCTCTTAATACCAGACCGGATGAAAGAACGGGAGAGGCGAGAGATAGGTTTAGGGAGGGTCCACACATTCTTCTTCAATTTCCAGGCTCTCCTTATATCAGCAGTGGTAGGTTTAAGGCCCAGCCCAAAGGTATCAATGTTACCAGAAAGAGACATTAGTTGTATAATGCCTTGTTAGAAGCTCCCAATCCCTTTCCGGGTAGAAGTCTATTTCTCAACATCTCTGTGGGAACCATAACAGATGCGGTAGACACCTTTGGTACATGAACATGTTCTCCTTCCGGGACTTTGGCAATTGGTACTGTATCTACCACTTGGTACACCCATGGGCCTTTACCATCTTCGACTTCCTTGAATGGAGTAATAGTATTGCAAGAATTGTCCTCCCCGTGGACCACGATCTCTTGACGATCCCATTCTAACATAACCATATGGTATAGTGAAGATGGTACAACCTTTGCAGCATGGATCCATGGTAGGACAAGCAAAATATTATAGGATACAACAACATCCAACACCTGGAACTCCACCATGAACTCCACAGGCCCAATTGTAAGTTCTAGCACAATATCTCCAATAGTATTCTTCCCCCCCGCATCGAATCCACGTACAGAGATGCTGTTTTGTGAATTATTTCATTATCAACCTTCAACTTCTCCAAAGTGGACAGAGGGCAAATTTTGGTACTCGACCCATTATCAATTAGCACCCGGGTCATTATAGAATCTTCGTATGTCACACTAAGGTACAAAGATCTGTTGTGTTTAGTTCCATTCACTGGCAATTCATCATCAGAGAATGTCACCCTATTTACCTCAAAAATTTTGTTCGCAATCTTTTCATGATGGTTCACTGTAATTTTCTCGAGTACATGTGCTTCATTCAAGATCTCCATTAGCATCTGACGATGTTCATCTGAGTGAATTAACAGAGATAATAGAGAGATTTGCGCCGACATTTTCCTTAGTTGCTCCACTATTGAGTAATCATGTGCCTTCATTTTTCTCAAAAATTCATCGACTTCCTCCTCGGTGACAAGCTTTTTCACCTGTGCTGGATTGTCCTTGGCCGTTTTAGCTTTTCGTAATTCCTCGGGGGCAAAACACCTCTCGAATCTTGTCAAACCATGAGTTTCACAAATTTCATCTTTGACCTCTTTCCCCCGATACACGACAGTCACTTTATTTTAGTTCCATGGGACAACTTTTGCATCTACAACGGGCAACTGAGTTACCGATTTAATGATGACCAGTTCTGCTTGAGCAACTTTCACAACCAACACCGGCTTAACAATTGCCCCTGGTAGTACCACTTTTATTGGCTCTAGTTTTGTTATCAACACTGGCTCATCAACCACTTGTTCCGCTGCAACCACCACTTTCCCTCCAATTAATTTTTCATATACTTTGCTTTCACTTGGTTTGATCATCATTACCGTCTGAGATGGCTTTTTGCATTCTCCCCTCTGTACCAACTCAATCGTGTGAGCCTCATGATGAACAGGTAGGGGATTCTATGTAACATTAGGATTTTTGGGAGCTTGCACTTCGATTATCCTCGTGTCAATGAGTTCTTGAATAGCAGTCTTTAAGTGCCAACATTTCTCTGTGTCATGCCTCGGAGCTCCTGAACAATATTCGCAACTGACGGAATGGTCCAGGTTCCTTGGTGGTGGGTTTGATATTTTTGGTTCAATAGGATTTAGGACTCGAAGTTGCCTCAGTCTGTGAAATAGACTGGTGTAGGATTCTCCTAATGGAATCACAGTCTTTTTCTTTTGTAGTCTATAATTTCTGATAGCAGGGTCAGGGCGGAAACCAGTTCCACCAGGATTTTTGTATGTCTTGGGAGGTGGGTATGTGTTTTGGGTATGATATATGTTGTGAGGAGTGGGTGCACGCCGTGGTGCTTGTGGTTGCGGGTAAGTTTGGGCATGATGGACTAAAAAGTAGGGAATAGGAGGTAGATAATAATGTTGTGGTGGGCCGTATGGTATAGGTGGGTAAGGTTGGAGATATGGGCGGGGTTGATGATAGTAAGGAGAAGGACCCTTGGACCATGTCCTACCTTCTACAACAGCTACTTCTTCTTTCCCAGGACCCCTCAAGTGCCCGTCTGGATGGCCTGGGTTGTGGCCTTTATTGTTGAGTAGCTCATGATCTTATTAGATTATAAGCCCTCTTCCACCATACTCCATATTTTGACAACTTCACTGAATGTATTTCCAACAGCTGACACCAAATGTCCATAATATACGGGCTCTAGATCTTGCAAAAAGTAATCCACCATTTCACCCTCTTTTATGGGTGGATCGACTCGGGCGGCTTGCTCTCTCCATCTGAATCCATATTCCCTGAAGCTCTCCCCTGGCTTCTTTTCAATCTTCGTCGAGGAGAGTCAGTCAGGAACAATCTCTAAATTTTATTGAAAGTGATTGGCAAAGGCCTGGGCTAGGTCGTCCCAGGTAAACCAACGAGTGTGATCCTACCCCGTGTACCACTCCAAGGATGATCCACTAAGGCTCTGGCTGAAGTATGCCATTAGTTTTTCGTCCTTTCCACCGACACCCCTCATTTTACTGCAAAATCCTCTCAAATGTGCCACAGGGTCACCATGACCGTCATAGAGATCGAACTTTGGCAATTTAAATCCCACCGGCAACTAGACTTCTGGAAATAGGCATAGGTCTTTACAGGCCACACGTACTTGCCCCCCCGAGGCCTTGTATATTCTGAAACAATTGTTCCAGACTATTCACTTTACGAATAATTTCTTCTTGTTTGGGGTTTTGGGTGGTTTCTCTTCCTCGGATATGTCAATGAGAGGAGTGTAATGATAAGGCTCATGTTGTCTGAAGGAAGGTTCCAGTGGATAGTAGTGGTTGTCTTGGGTATGGAACAGAGGTTCACTAGAAGACTTGTGTAATGTGGCCAGCGGAGGAGCCACATACACCGGAGCTACTGGAGGTGGCGGTGGTGGGATTTGTTTTGGTGGTGGAGGAGGGGGTGGTGTTTGTGAAGCGTTTGCATAATATGGTGGATATGTGGGGTAGGCAGGGGATGAATTTATGGTAGGAGGGTCTTGTGTTTGAACTGGTGGAGGAACATAGGCGGGATTAGAAGGGTATGCACGTAAGGATTGTCTTTTTTGCCAGGCCTGGTACATTTCGGCCATTTGTTGCTTAAGTTTGTGCATTTCTTCCTTCATAGCATTTACATCCACTGGTTCATCATCCCTAGTCGGGTCAATAATTGTGGCTTCAATCTCTTGGCTAATCATTTTCGACATATCTTTGGAACGGGTATTGTACGGATGAGTTTCCAGAATGCCAGCAAGCTAAAAACCACCTGTCTGAGCTCAAAAACAACAACGCTCATTAGTGGTTAGGTCATTATTAATCAAATAATCGCACATTAGGAGTACAAATAGATACATTTAAAAAATTTTGCTCGGCCACATACATCATCCCGGCTTTCTCAATTATGGCTTTTCATTCATTCTTGCCTTTTCTTTTGCTTTGCCAATTCTTTTTCTACTGCTTTTCCATCTTTTTAATTCTTTTACATTTTCATTTTTTCATTTTTTTCTTTTCCTTTTCAACATCCTTTTGATTTACATTTATATGATTATTATCGATCCTATAAAATTGCCTATCACGAATGTGTTTAGAGAAAAGAAAAACAAAAAAAATACAAATACAACATTTTGGGAATTTTCAAATTTATTAATGGTCAACACATCCATTACAACGACAGACTCTAAATGACAAACCAAACTACAAAATTTTTAACAACTATTTGGAATGAAATGCAGACTGATAAAAATGAAAAATACATACTCAAGTGACTGACCTAATGCAATACATACTCAAAAATATATCAAAGATCCTAGTGCCCGCTGGACATTGTTCAATCTCGCCGCGGGCCTATATGCAAGTCCTTTTTGGAGTCGGTCTAGGTCTCCTATTATTTGTTTCACAAATATCATCACTGAGGCAAAAAATGTATTCTGGGTCATATCCTCACATATTTGGCACTTACGGGTGATATAATGAGCGATATCAATGATTCTTTCTCTGATTATCCCTTTTTCCTGAAGTAACCTCCCAATTTGTGCAGTCTGAGCCTCCAAAGTCTATTGATTTTTCTCCTAAAGTTGTTGCAGATCCATCTCTAATTGTGCTAAGGCTGTATAGCAATGTTCTCTTTCCACATTGAACTCTTTTGTTTGTTTGCTCATTTTGACTTCTACAGTAATAACCCTTTTCCTCAATCTAGCAACCTCAATATCATACTCTTCTTTTAGTTGTTGAATCATGCGGGCCCATTTCTATGCATTCTTAGCCAACTATCTCCCAACCCTAGCTAGTTATTTTTTTTGCTTTATTAAGGTCAAAACTGTAATCATTCACTTTTTGCCGTAAATTCTCTATCAACTTTGCATCTCGAGCATTTCTGACAGGGGTTTCAGCTGCAATCTTCATTTTATGAATTTATGCTCGTAATGCCTCATTTTCTTTAGCCAATTACTTTTTCTCACCCTCGTCGGCTGCTTCTTCACACTATTTTTGAACTTTAGGTCTTGGACATGTTTTTCTAGCATGTTGATCTTTGCCTGATATTCATTTTCTTTGGCCAACCAAGCCCACTGCTCTTGTGATGACTCAGCAAACTCCTGAAGGTGGGGCCTTTTGGCCGGTCATCCGAATGCAACATCCCTTCTATAACAAGCCCGATAGTCGGATGCTACCTCTCCTTTAGCTCGATCTCGGACACAAGTATTTGCCGCCAAATATTGACATTTGCTCAAATCTGACGGACTAGAGTTTTAGAAAACTGGCCATCAGGGCCAATCTCGACCACTGGCAAGCTAAGATAAACATCCTTGGGTATTATTTGGCATCTCCCAAGTTGTCTCAACACACAATTGTGAGCACGTGATTTTTGCCTTACATGCGAATTACTCCCAAAAAATTCAAAATAAAATCATTTCTTGTATCGTTGTAATATCTGTGGATTTCTGTGTTAATTTTCTTGTTATTTGTATTTTTGTGTGTGCATGTTTGTTTGTTTAGATTAAGAAAAATACAAAATACATTGCGTTTGCCTTCTTAGGATTTAATTTACAATTGAAAGTAGTCAAGTTTATTTGACAAAAATGGAAAATCACAAAAAAATATATATTTTTGCTTTTCTAGTATTTAATGTCCCAATTGTGTGATTTATATTTAATTGATGTTTAAATTGAGTGTGTTAATTATTAGTATAACTTAATTAGTATTGTTTATAAATTAATTGGATTTTTGTAGTATATTTAGAATTTTGTTCATTAGAAATTAAAAGAAAAAGAAAGAAATCAAGATAAAGATGGATTGGGCCAATTGAAAGAGAAAAACCAAGCCCAAACTAATTCACTACCCAACCCAGCACCTGACCCAATACTACCCAACCCGTCCGCCCCGCTCCAACTCTTTCTTCAATCGGAACCGTTGGATACTAATCATCCAACGGTTCAGATTGAACCTTAGTTTTTAATTACCCAAAACCCCCCCAAGACCCTCTCATCCGCCTCACTCCCAAAATACCCCTTTTCTTTCATCTCCTTCCCCTTCTCTCTAAACCTAGAGGCGGAACCAAACCCTAGCCGCCACCCCGCTCTTCCACCTAAAAACCCGGCGGCAAGATGTCGCCGACCACCTAAACTAACACCATGGAACCCCCACCACACCTTTAACACAAATCCACAAACCCCTTACCTCAAATCCACCTCTAGCTTCTCGAATCGGCGATTGAAGATCCGAGCCAGGACTCAAGTTAACCCAACCGGACCCAAATTCTACCAATTACCCACCAGACCACCCTTGCCCCAAATGTCATAATAGTTTTGTTCGATTCGAACCCGAGTTTCATAAATTTCAAATCAATTTATGCTAACCTAGAAAAGGGGAAAAAACCGATCTGAAAAGAAATTTGAAGTCGTAGCCGGCCTTAATCGTGTGCTCTTAATCGAGAACACTCGATTAAGACCCGTTTTGGCTTCAATCATAAAGTGAAGGATCGAGTCAAGGTTTCGATTAGAACGGATAATGGTTGGGATTGGAATTTAGAGGTAATTTCTCATCTTTTCCTCTTTGATTGACTATTTATTTTATTTCTTCTCTTTCACTGTTTTTATTGTTGTTGAATTTCAGTTTCAATATTTCTACTCTTCTTCTTTCTCCTTCGAACTTTCGCTATGGTTTGATTTTCCGCTGATTGATTAGTATATGTTATGAATTGTCGAATCGATTAATTAAGTTTTGTCGATTGGATCACTCTTCAATTCGATTGATATTAATTGATTATTTGTTCCCATCTTCAAGGCTGTCCAGCATTTGTTTGATTTGTACGTTTTGAATCATTGTGAATTGTTTCGAATGAGGTTAGTCCGTCCTCATGTATCTTTGTCAGGCAACATTGATTTTAGTATTTCAGCTTGTTATTTGTGTGAGTTTTTTTTTGTTTTCAAATCATTGTTTTCATTTTTGTTTGAGATTCTGAGTTTTAAGCCATAGATTGAATTGATAAGTTTATTTAGTTATATTTGTTACAGTTTGGTGGCTGCTAAAATTAGTATAGTTAAATTTGATGCCTAGTTGGGGATTTGTTAATACAGATGAAATGGGAGGGGGGGCTGGCCATTAGTTTGAATCACAGCATGTCTAAGCTTTAAACCAAAATCATTGGAGTTTTAAATTGAAGTTGTGCACTGCACATAAGAAGTCTAGTGGAATCTGCAAAGGGCAGTAGGCTTTTCCATTGTATTCTGAACTTTAGAGTTTTTTTATGAAAAATATAAGTTTAAACAATGTTTTAGTGGACAACCAGAGGTTTAGTAGGGTGGACACTATTTTTAAATCATTTTAAAAAAGGGGGGATGCTAGTTGGAAACTAAGTATATAAATAGGAGAAAAGCAGAGAAAGGGGGAACACAGACAGAGAGAAATGCTTACTGGTGTGACGACCCGGCCCGTCGTCACGGGAATTACCACCCCGTTATGTTGTAATTACATGTTTTATGCTTTTATATCAGTGTTAGAGTTTATCGGGTGAGTTAGGAGTGAATTGGATTGAAAATGAGGCATATACCCGGAGTTGACTATTTGGTTAGAGGGCTCGGAATCGGATTCTGATGGTTTGGTTAGTTCCGGGAGGTGATTTGTGACTTAGAGGAGCAATCAGAATTGAATTTGGAGATCCGGTGTAGAAATAGGCTTGAATTGGCTAAGGTTGAATTTTGGTGAAATTCGAACGGTAGGTGAGATTTTGATCGGGGGGTCGGAATGGATTTCCGACAATTTCTGTAGCTTCGTTATGTGATTTTGATATGTCTGCAAATTTTAAGGTCATCCGGACATCGTTTGGTCGGATTTTTGATTGAATGAGCAATTTGGAAATTTTGAAGAAACTTAGGCTTGAATCCGTGTGTAAATGGTGATTTTGATGTTTAGGATGGTGTTTTTATGATTGGAACAAGTTCGTATCTTGTTTTGGAGTATGTTGGTGGTTTTTGTTGGGGTCCCAGGAGCCTCGAGATGAATTTGGGGGTCCAAACGGACCAATTTGTGCCAAAGGCACTGCTGTTTCTGCTGCCATAAATGCAGAGGATTTTTGTGCTTCGCGATCGCGAAGCTAAGTATGCGATCGCATAGGGTAAAACTGGGAAGCTCTACGATCGCAAGGTTGAGTCTGCGATCGCGTAGTGTATCAGAGTGAGGCCGGAAATTTGTTCTTCGCGATCACGGGAAGAGTGATGTAATCGCATAAGGTCGACTGGTTATGCATCGCGATCGCGGGTGTATTGATGTGATCGCGTAGGGTCGCTAAGTGGGTCACTGCGATCGCGTCCAGGTTCACGCGATCACGTAGAGGAAAAGTTGGCAGCCCAGGATTTGTGCATCACGATCGCGAGCCAAGTGCTGCGATCGCGTAGAGTTAAATGTTCAGGCAGTAAGTTTAATTGCAGAACAGAGGGCTTACGGGTTCATTATACCCAAAACACCATTTTGAGCCCTAGAGAGAATAAATCACGGGGAAACGCTGGGAAATCATCGGGTATTCATCGGAGGTAAGTTTCTTGACTCAAAAATATCATTTTATGGTAGAATTAACATCAATCTTCATGAATTTGGGTAGAAATTGTGAAGGATTGTGGCCTAGATATTGAAAACGAAAATTTGGGTTTTGAAAGGCCAATCGAACTCCGATTTTGGTAAATTTTATATGTATGGACTCGTGGCGAGACGACGATTCTGGAAATATGAGTTTCGAAATTTTTTGAGATGTGGGCCCGGGGCTCGGGTTTTGCAAATTTCGTGATTTTTGATATTTTTCGAGTTCTTTCGATTAGGTTATGTTCCATTAGCCTATTTGATATATTTGTGCTGATTTATGCTAGTTTCGATGTGCGTGGATGCCGGTTCGAGGAGCTAAGGTGTCGCGGTCATGAGCTTTCGTCGGTTCGAGGTGGGTAATACTTGTAAATGATGTCCTGAGGGTTGGTAAACCCCGGACTTGCACATCTTAGTGCTGTGTCGAGGTGACTTGCACGCCGGATAACGGGCGTGGGGTAGAACACCATTGGGGATTGTGACTTGGTCCGTCCCGCATAATAAATAATAACACCTAATTGTTGAAATGAATTGGACTAATTATCATGTTTGGGCTTCGTGCCAATTATTTGAATCCTTCAGGGATTGGTATCACTGTTTTGATAACACTGTTCATATTTTATTCTAAATTTAAGTTTTAAAATGGTATTTTTTCTATTAAGCATTTTTATAAGGTTATGAAAAACTTGAACAATGTCTTAATAACATTTTTAGCTGTGAGCTAATATGATATTGTTGTCGTAGGGCTTTCTTGATTATTTGTTAGACTGATTGGGGCCGAGGGCCATATGTTAGGGCATGACATTGGGGCCGAGGGCCATATGTTAGGGCATGACATTTTATGTGAACATATGCATACACATGCATGGATCGGACTGCACGCCGCAGTGGTATACGGATCGGGCTGCGCGCCGCGGCAGGTGTGATATTAATATTGTGCTTGGGCTGTAGGAGCCCCTCCGGAGTCTGAACCCCCACGGTGAGCACGGGTACCCAAATTGGATCGGGCTACGCGCCGTAGCGGTCATATGCATTGCATGGCATACATACATTGGTTTACGTGTACTACGTGGCATAACATTCGGCACTCATACATTACTGGCACACATGCATTAGTTGCCTTATTGACCAGATCTCCTGGTGTAAATTGATAAGGAGTGCTGAGCCCGAGTGGCTGATTTGAGTGCGGACTTGCAGTGCTTGAGATTGTATCCAGGTATTGGTATATTATTATGAAAGAAAGTAGCTAAAATTGAGATTTCTAAATAATCTACTCACATATGCTTGAACGGAATAAAAAGATAGTTATGTATTGTGTAGCATGAGATAGTGCCTATCGTGGTTTTCTTCCCTTCAGCATTATTTACTTTTATTACTGCTGAGTTGGAAGTACTCACACCCGACTCCCTGCACCTTGTGTGCGGATCCAGGTACATCACAGTGGAGCTGATTCTATTGCGGCTCGGGAGTGCTTTTGGACAGTCGAGGTAGCTGCCAGCGTTCGCAGGACCTGATTCTCCAGTTTGTCTGTATTTTTGTTCTGATCATCCCACACTTGTGCACGGTTATATTCACTATTTACACTTTGTATACTCTGTAGAGGCTCATGACTCTTGACCCTTCGGTCTATGGGAGTTGGCACGTGTTGGGACTTGGTTCCCTGTTTTTAATATATCTATCACTATTATGCTTAAATTGGATAAAGTGAGCTCGTGGCTCCGTGATAGTTGTTAATTGGTCGGGCTGGCCTAGCAGTGTGCTGGGCGCCATCACGACCGGATTTGGGGTCGTGACAACTGGCAGAACAGAGAGAGGTAGAGGAAAATAGATTTGAGATCCTGTGAGTTTTTTTTAGGAGAAAAACAGAGTTTCATTAAGCTGGAGAGATAGACACTGAGAGTTTAAGGGAGAGAGTTTAGGAGTATTTTCAGAAGGTTACTATTCTATTGAAAAGAAAATACTATTCTATCGAATAAATTATGAATTCTTATAGTTGTTTCTCGTAGCATGTTGGTTTTCGATTTAAGTCACTGGTTGTTGAGGTTCAGAGGTATATTAGACTGACTCCAAGTAATTTGGAGCTCAATCGAACTAGTCTTGGTTAAGGATATTGGTCTGTTGACAATTTCCGTTGTTTGTTGGGTATTTTTTCCAAACTGGTCTATCCAATTTTAGCTGGTGTTACTTGTTGGTCATTGATTTTGAGATCTGCTGTTTATTCACGTTGGCTGTTGCATTGTTGCTGTTGCTACTGCTGTCACTGATTACTTCTGCTTCCACTGTCCAAGTACTTCCTTAGTTCATGGTTGAAGCATGACTGCTAATGCATGTAAAGATACGAAGTTCTGATTAAATGAAGATCTTGTTTGAAGCTGAACTTCTAGTTTTCTTTCATTACTTACGTGTGTTAGTATTAGATTCCTAGTTACGAATGTTATTCAGGACCTTTTTCTTTTATTTTTGAAACTAAGTATGTGGAAAATAACTTTGTGTAATACCTTGCAACTGTGGCAATAAATGAACTCTGGATTTAGCTTTTTTTACTATTGATAATTAGTCCATGATTGAGTTTTAGTCAGTTGTGATTAGCATTTTACTATTAATAACATTGATTCATTGCTTAAGTGTTTTTGAAGAATCTGCTTTGTTGGTTTCGCACAATCACTTGTTAAAATTGAGTTAAGACCCAAATAGGAAGTTGAAGTTTTTTTTTTAGAAAACTAAATGGAATAGAAAGGCATGAAATTGTGATTTTACTTGAGCAAGTAATTCTTTTATTTTTAAAAAATGACAATTCAAATAATGTTTAAGTTCTCAAACATTAGTGATTAACTGTGACGACCCGGCCCGTCGTCACGGGAATTACCACCCCGTTATGTTGTAATTTCATGTTTTATGCTTTTATATCAGAGTGTTAGAGTCTATCGGGTGAGTTAGGAGTGAATTGGATTGAAAATGTGGCATATAGCCTTTTTAAAGGAAACTTGAATAAGGAAAGTCAACCCGGGGTTGACTATTTGGTTAAAGGGCTCGGAATCGGGTTATGATGATTTGCTTAGTTCCGGGAGGTGATTTGTGACTTAGAGGGGCGATCGGAATTGAATTTGGAGGCCCGGTGTAGAAATAGGCTTGAATGGGCTAAGGTTGAATTTTGGCGAAATCCGAACAGTAGGTGAGATTTTGATCCGGGGTCGGAATGGAATTCCGACAGTTGCAGTAGCTTCGTTAGGTGATTTTGGATGTGCCTGCAAAATTTCAGGTCATTCGGACGTCGTCTGCTCGGGTTTTTGATGGAATGTGTAATTCGGAAGTTTTGAAGAACTTAGGCTTGAATCCGTGTGTAATTGGTGATTTTGATGTTTAGGATGGTGCTTTTATGCTTGGAACAAGTTCGTATCGTGTTTTGGAGTATGTTGGTGGTTTTCGCTGGGGTCCCGGGGGCCTCGGGGTGAATCCGGACCATCATCCGGCATTTTTGGAGCATGAAAAGTCTGCTGTAAATTGCAGATCACTGGGCACAATTTAAGCCTTTGCGTTCGCGAGGGCTATGCCGCGTTCGCGTAGGCTGGGGCCAGGTGACTATCGCGTTCGCGAGGGGTGGTGCCACGTTCGCGTAAGAGGAAGCTGGGAAGCATCACGTTCGCGATGGTTTGGGTCGCGTTCGCGTATAAGGAATTCATAAGGCATCGCGAACGCGTGAGGTTTGTCGCGTTCGCATAGAGGAAAAATCTGGGCTGGGGAGAATGGTCTTTGCGGACGCGTGGCAGTGTGTCGCGTTCGTGATGAAGAACTTGAATAAGGCATCGCGTTCACGTGAGAGGCGTCGCGAACGCGATGAAGAAATTTGACTGGCATGAGTTTAATTACAGAACAGAACCAGTCGCGGGTTTCATACCCCAAAACACCATTTTTGAGTTCTAGAGAGAGAGACTCACGGGATTGCAGGGAAATCATCGGGGTTTCGTCGGAGGTAAGTTTTGTGGCTTAATTACATCATTTTATCATGAAATCCTTGGTTAATTCCCCGTAAATGGAAGATTTAAAGGTGGGTTTTGGCCCTAGGCCTAAATTATAGAAAATCACTGATTTGAGTGGGCAAATGGAGTCCGAATTCGGTAAATTTTATATGCCTAGACTCGTGTTGAGATGAGGGTTCCGAATATGTGACTTTTGTATTTTTTCGAGAAGCGTGCCGAAAGTCGGGTTTTGACAACTTTGGGAATTTTGATGTAAATTGAGTTGTTTTGACTGGGTATCGTTCCATTGGTCTAATTTGATGTGTTTCATACCCCAAACCTCCATTTTTGGGTCCCAAGAGAAGGTATTGACGGGAGATTGCTGGGAAATCATCGAGGTTTCGTCGGAGGTAAGTTTTGTGGCTTAATTACATCATTTTATCATGAAATCCTTGGTTAATTCCCTGTAAATGGAAGATTAAAGGTGGGTTTTGGCCCTAGGCCTAAATTATAGAAAATCACTGATTTCAGTGGGCAAATGGAGTCCGAATTCGGTAAATTTTATATGCCTAGACTCGTGTTGAGATGAGGGTTCCGAATATGTTACGGAGTAGTCGTCGCGCTGTATTGAGGTGAGTAATAGATGTGGGTGATGACCAGCGGGTTCGAAACCCCGGTATACCACTTTGTGACGCTGTATAGCGGCGAGACACGTACTCTCATGTGAGTGCGGGGTCGATTGTGATTGGGGACTATGGCTTAGTCCGACTTGTTGGCACTGTGTTATGATATTGGCTATTCTTGAGCCGTCGAACCTCCTTCTCGGATGGTTGCATACTATATATTGTGATATTGGCCACTCTTGAGCCGAGGAACCCCCTTCTTGGGTGGTCGAGTATACTTGTGGGCCGTGAGCCAGTTATTGGATCCCGCGAGGATCGTTATCATTGTCTTATCATATTGACATGTTAGTTACTACCAATCCGTAGTTATTTCTATTATCATGCTATTTCCAATCTCTGGAACTTGGTATTACTGTTTTCCAACTGAAAAAAGATAAAAAGGGTTTTAAACTACTTTTGAGCCTGCGAGGCTGTATTTGCATATTAGCTGACAGGTAGTGGATCGGGCTGCATGCCGCAGCAGTATATATGTTGGATCGGACTGCACGCCGCAGTGATATTGTGCTTGGGCTTGTAGGAGCCCCTCCGGAGTCTGAACCCCCACAGTGAGCACGGGTACCCAAATTGGATCGAGCTACGCGCCGTAGCGGTCATATCATGCATTGCATTGCATTTAGCTACATCTGATAGCTGTTATACTGTTTTGCTGGTACTTGTTGGTACATGTACAGTTGATATCGATTCTGTGACAGGGTATTTGATTAGAGCTTTACATAGTGATTTATTGCGGATTTCTTATCTGCTGTGTCTTACCCCTGTTTATTACCATTGAGTCTGGCAGTACTCATTTTACTCCCTGCACCTTGTGTGCAGATCCAGGTACCTCTCAGCAGTGATCCGGTAGCTGTTCGAGGCGACATCTGTAGGATATTCGAGGTAGCTGCAGAGTCCGCAGGACCCGATATTCCTTCTTACTGTCTTTTGATTCTGTATTGATGTTTCTTTCCGTACTTGGTATCTTGTAAACCATTATACACTTATGTTCAGTAGAGGCTCATGACTCTTGACCCTTCGGTCTATGGGAGTTGGCACGTGTTGGGACTTGGTTCCCTGTTTTTTTTAATATATCTATCACTGTTGAATTATTCCGTTATGCTTAAATTGGATAAAGTGAGCTTATGGCTCCGTGATTGTTGTTAATTGGTCAGGCTGGCCTAGCAGTGTGCTCGGCGCCATCACGACCGGATTTGGGGTCGTGACAAGTTGGTATCAGAGCCTAGGTTTACTAGGCCTCATGAGTCTTGAGCCGGTTAGTAGAGTCTTGTGGATCGGTACGGGGACGCCTGTACTTATCCTCGGGAGTCTGCGAACCTTTAGGAAACACTTCACATTTCTTGGAATTCTTATCGTGCGCACTTGATTCAGCTTGAGATATAATTTTTGAAATTCCTTCCACACGTCTGTGTACGCTTCGAGCGCTCAGTAATATAATTGCCTTGAGGGCTTGTGATTCCCCGATCGAGGGGCGAGATATAATCTCTGTGAATTCATGTTGGGCCAGTCGGGAGGACTTGAGGCCAGATCTTTGTCTATGACTTGAGCACCAAGGTACTAATTTTGCGAGTCGGTATGCAATAGATAATGTACTGAGGGTTTGAAATCCCGTATTTTTGCACTATACAGTGCTGTGCTGAGAGGGAATACGCGTCATGTGACGAGCGTGGTGGTATTGTGACTGGGGATTTGGACTTGATCCTTCCCAATTGATAAATTACTGTGTAAAGTGACTAAGACTGGGCTTATATCTATGTACTTGGGCTAGTAGCCATGTTTGGGGCCTTGTGCCGATCTGTAGAGTATTATGGAAGGTTTACTAATGGATGAGTTGTTAATTGTTCGACTCTTATCTAAACCGTTGTGTAGCCCCGAGCTATGGGCGTGGTGAATATTTATCATATCTCGTAATTGGAAGGTAAAATGCCTTATTGGAAGTGGAACAAGTTTAAACTCAGGAAGACTAAAGTGATTTTGCTATGTGTATCCTGGTGGAAGGTATTGTGATGAAATGCTAAATTGAGAAGAAGTAGAAGGGTTGATCCTCATGTGTAATGGAAAGGTATTTGATATGTGTTATGATTCGAGCAGGTACAACGCAGGTTCAAGTATAAATTGTGATAATATGATTCGTATAGTATTGAGATTTAATGTTGTTGAAATACATTGTGATATCTTGTTGAGTTGTGGATGTATTGTTAGAATGGTTTGGTGGCATGTGGATAGACCAATTTACAAAGGAAACTCTGCCGAATTTTTTGGAAAATTTGGGACTTAGAAAAGCTTTTTGTCACCTAAAGAGTGGGCGTAACTGTTGTGTGTGAATGAATGCAAGAATTGCAAAAGAATTAATATTTCTGATGATTCGAACCTCCGACGAAGCTTGTAAATGACTTGAGTTTAATCTAACTAGAACTTTGTTGCATCATTTGAGTAAGAAGGCTATGAGTGGCTAAAAGTGCTTTGATGTATGACTCCGAGCTAAGTTGGGGAGGTTGTTATTGATTAACTGATTGCACTGTCGTGTGCTGTGTTGGCTCTGTCTCTAGGTATGTTGGGAAATTTTGATAAAGGTTATGGTGCTTTGTAGATATGAAGAAATACTAGGATGTTGTGAACTTATGTTGGTAAAGAATGGTCGGTGTATAGAAAAGAAAGATAGCTAATTGTATCTGTATGTAATCATGTTTTGCGGTGTCAAAGTTCTAGCAAGGAACGAGTGGTTATGTTCAATAAGACAGTTGAATTACAACTGAATAAGGGTAAATGACACCCGAGAATAGTCCTGTGGTGTTCCAAATTTTGCTTGTAACGGATGCCTTAAGATTTTGTATGTGGCTAAAGATGGTGTTTTCGTTAGAAGGGATCAAGACTTGTTCTATGTTATGTGAATGATGGGATTCTATGTATCCGTATTGGAAGGTAATAATACTAATTCAAAAATCGCATGAAGTTCTTCAAAACAAGTATTGTAGAATGTGGTACTCCTGGGAAACATTGAGAGTGGTCTATGGGTTTTAGACCGTGTGGTCTTATGTACGAGTCTCATGTGGTAACATGAGTTGAGTTATGGTAGTGCTACAGTAAAGGCTAATACTAAGTTAAAGATGGTTCAGAAAAGAAATTGAGTAAATGGAGCAACTTGTTAATAAACCGAAGCGGTATGTTAAGGAATACGATTAATTATTGGTATGTGATTGAAGTAATGAGTCTTGCAGATATTGTGCAACAAAGCCTTTGAGTGCTGACAATTGTGTAACTCGATATGGGTATAAGGACTCAGTCCTGGCAGTTTAACTTATGCAATGTAATTGGGAGAAAGAGTTTATGATGTGTTTTAACGTGGTTTAAAAATGAGTGTATTTCCTGTTGGTATGTAAGGCTTGGAATATGTGATGAGTTTTCTCTATATGGGATCATGAAAGCCCTTGACTAGTTGAGTGCGCTGATGTTTGCGGCGTAGGATAGGAATATGAATTTCCATGTTATCTTAGTGTGATATGGTATATGCGATGTGTTATGGAAAGTTGATAATGGCATATTCAAGGTTTTGTGATCAGTTCATAATATATGGGGAGTCATTAAAATTATTTAGCAGCGCGGGCAGCTGCAGGTGATTTAAAGAATCGATCTTTCTGGTGATTAAAGAAAATGGTACTGCTATTCTAGTAATTTGGCAGGGTATATGGTCCAAAAGGACAAGGTAATGTAAACTGATAATATCCAGTGGTATGGTGGTATTCTCTTGTTGGATCGACTATAATAATTGAGTCGTTGATGGCATAGTGAAATTTCCGAATGGCTTTCGTGGTATGAATGGATGCTTGATGTGCGTTATGTATTTGTATGGTGAAGTACGGAATCCAGCATGGTGATTCATATGTTATATGTGTGTTGGAGACTTGAAGTTCTCGTTAGTCCGCCTATGCAGTGGTTGTATATTATGTGTATCGACACCGTTTTGTGATTATCAAAAATCAGAAGCTCTAGTGGCTTTCTCTCTCGGCTTGATATGATGAATTTGGATTATGATACTTGATTGCTGACTAGTCATCATTGGGCTAGGTTGTCTAGACTAATGTGATATAGACTATGATGGTATGGCACACATTGTGTAGCAGAGTGCATCAGAGTATGCTCCAGCGGGGTAGTTGTACCTCAGGACCAGCAGACGACTGGTGGGTATTGCTTTGTCGGTTGGGCCTTCGTGGCGGATATCAGTGCAGAGGTTTCTATCGTTGATTTGGTTCTGGTATTGAGTAACTTTGTCGGATGCGTTTCTTGTGGCCGAACTTGAGGCTATATATGTTTACCATAATGAGCAACTTGACTCGACGCGCATTTCTTTGGCGAGGGTTCTATATGGATCGGGTGGCGCGCCGCCACAGGTACTGTTATTTGGATCGGGTGGCACGCCGCCACGGGTATGGTATCTGGATCGGGTGGCACGCCGCCACGGGTATGTCGTCGGAGCGGGTTGCACGCCGAAATAGTGTGATGTGAAAATAAAGTTAGTTATATGTTACCTGGTATACAATACCTCCTGGCTTCTGAGGAAGAGTTTGTATTGAGTATCGCTTGGAGAATGGCACATCGGTTGTGTTCTTTCGGGATTTGATAGCATACGTTAATTGTTTCACCGTGGGTAAGGTTGATTGCTTGGGTTCAGACCTAAATATGTGCGGGGCTGATTGTTTTGAGCTTGGTAAATTGAGGTGCTTCATGAGTAATAGTGTTTGGATAGAATCATGAATCGTGGCAAGGCCACGTGATGTTATGACCTTTCGAGAAGGAGTCATGTACTCTATTTCTATAATGCGAGATGCGATCTCAGTTCTATGTTATGATGGCCCAAAGGAATTGAATTACAGCTCTCTTGTTGAAGACAGTTGTCATGATTTGAGTATGTTCGGATGTCTCTATTGGAGCCTGTGTTGTGCTCGTCGTGGCTTAGGCCGGTGTTGAGGTGACATATCACCAGTGCGTGTGTTATAATCGAAATGATCATTTGAGTCATTATGGAGAGCGAGCATATGTGATTTCAGTGGGTTAGAAAGGTAATACCAAGATTTGAGTCCGAAATCTATTGTGGTATCAGTTAAAAGTGAAATGGATTCATGAATGGTTGACCTGAGAGATGGGTTCGATATATCGCGTGTTCAGTTGCCGTGGACATGATATGAAGGTGTTGGAAAAGACTCTATCTAATGAAAAAGGTTTTTCAGTTGGTATTTGGTTATCGTGAGAAATTATTATGATTAGAGACTATTGTCTCGAGTGATTGGGTTGTTTGATACATCATATAATCTCACCCGGAGTGGTGAGTGTGGGTTATTGCAGTGGATTCTAGTGTATCCTGAGTATAAGCAAGGGATTAGCAATTGGTATATAATTTCGGAAAGTGCAATGTGGTTTATGCTTCAGATGGTCTGTGAGATTTCAGCTATATGGTGTTTCAGGCATATGAGAGATAGGGTGACGTGTGATCGCCCGAATATATGCTTGGTAAGGTCATTCAGCTATTGAGTTGCTTCTAGTACCACTATGGTACGCTCGAGGACGAGCGTTTGTTTAAGTTGGGGAGAATGTAACGACCCGGCCCGTCGTCACGGGAATTACCACCCCGTTATGTTGCAATTTCATGTTTTATGCTTTTGTATCAGTGTTAGAGTCTATCGGGTGAGTTAGGAGTGAATTGGAATGAAAATGAGGCATATAGCCTTTTTAAAGGAAACTTGAATAAGGAAAGTCAACCCGGGGTTGACTATTTGGTTAGAGGGCTCGGAATCGGGTTCTGATGATTTGGTTAGTTCGGGGAGGTGATTTGGGACTTAGAGGGGCGATCGGAATTGAATTTGGAGGCCCGGTGTAAAAATAGGCTTGAATTGGCTAAGGTTGAATTTTGGCGAAATCCGAATGGTAGGTGAGATTTTGATCCGGGGGTCGGAATGGAATTCGGACAGTTGCAGTAGCTCCGTTAGGTGATTTTGGATGTGCCTGCAAAATTTCAGGTCATTCGGACGTCGTCTGGTCGGGTTTTTGATGGAATGTGTAATTCGGAAGTTTTGAAGAAACTTAGGCTTGAATCCGTGTGTAATTGGTGATTTTGATGTTTAGGATGGTGTTTTTATGCTTGGAACAAGTTCGTATCGTGTTTTGGAGTATGTTGGTGGTTTTCGTTGGGGTCCCGGGGGCCTCGGGGTGAATCCGGACCATCATCCGTCATTTTTGGAGCATGAAAAGTCTGCTGTAAATTGTAGATCAATGGGCACAATTTAAGCCTTTGCGTTCGCGAGGGCTATGCCACGTTCGCGTAGGCTGGGTCCAGGTGACTATCGCGTTCGCGATGGGTGGTTCCGCGTTCGCGTAAGAGGAAGCTGGGAAGCATCGCGTTCGCGATGGTTTGCGTCGCGTTCGCGTATAAGGAATTCATAAGGCATCGCGAACGCGTGAGGTATGTCGCGTTCGCGTAGAGGAAAAATCTGGGCTGGGGAGAATGGTCTTCGCGAACGCGTGACTGTGTGTCACGTTCGCGATGAAGGACTGGAATAAGGCATCGCGTTCACGTGAGAGGCGTCGCGAACGCGATGAAGAAATTAGGCTGGCAGTGAAGTTAAAACCAGAACATAACCAGTCGCGGGTTTCATACCCCAAACCTCCATTTTTGAGTTCCAAGAGAAGGTTGATGGGAGATTGCTGGGAAATCATGGGGGTTTCGTCGGAGGTAAGTTTTGTGGCTTAATTACATCATTTTATCATGAAATCCTTGGTTAATTCCCCGTAAATGGAAGATTTAAGGTGGGTTTGAGCCCTAGGCCTAAATTATAGAAAATCACTGATTTGAGTGGGCAAATGGAGTCCGAATTCGGTAAATTTTATATGCCTAGACTCGTGTTGAGATGAGGGTTCCGAATATGTGACCTTCGTAATTTTTTGAGAAGCGTGCCGAAAGTCAGGTTTTGACAACTTTGGGAATTTTGATGTAAATTGAGTTGTTTTGACTTGGTATCGTTCCATTGGTCTAATTTGATGTGTATTTACTGTATTTGATCAGATTCTACGCGTGTGGAGCTTGATTGTCGTGGCAAGGGCATTGCAGAGTAGTCGTCGCGCTGTATTGAGGTGAGTAATAGATGTGGGTGATGACCAGCGGGTTCGAAACCCCGGTATACCACTTTGTGATGCTGTATAGCGGCGAGACACGTACTCTCTCGTGAGTGCGGGGTCGATTGTGATTGGGGACTATGGCTTAGTCCGACTTGTTGATACTGTATTATGATAAATGGGCTATTCTTGAGCCGTTGAACCTCCTTCTCGGATGGTTGCATACTATATTGTGATATTGGCTACTCTTGAGCCGTTGAACCCCCTTCTTGGGCGGTTGAGTATACTTGTGGACCGTGAGCCACTTATTGGATCCCGCGAGGATCATTATCATTGTCTTATCATATTGACATGTTAGTTACTACCAGTCTGTAGCTATCTCTGTTATCATGCTATTTCCAATCTATGGAACTTGATATTTCTATTTTCAACTGAAAAATGATAAAAAAGTTTTCAAAAACTACTTTAAGCTTGTGAGGCTGTATTTGCATATTAGCTGACTGGTAGTGGATCGGGCTGCGCGCCGCAGCGGTATATATGTTGGATCGGACTGCACGCCGCAGTAATATTGTGCTTGGGCTGTAGGAGCCCCTCCGGAGTCTGAACCCCCACAGTGAGCACGAGTACCCAAATTGGATCGGGCTACGCGCCGTAGCGGTCATATCATGCTTTGCATTGCATTTAGCTACATCTGATTGCTGTTATACTCTTTTGCTGGTACTTGTTGGTACATGTACAATTGATATTGGTTCTGTGACAGGGTATTTGATTACAACTTTATATAGTGATTTATTGCGGATTTCTTATCTGCGCTGTCTTACCCCTGTTTATTACCACTGAGTCTGGCAGTACTCATTTTACTCCCTGCACCTTGTGTGCAGATCCAGGTACCTCTCAGCAGTGATCCGGTAGCTGTGCGAGGCGACATCTGTAGGATATTCGAGGTAACTGTAGAGTCCGCAGGACCCGATATTCCTTCTTACTGTCTTTTGATTCTGTATTGATATTTCTTTCCGTACTTGGTATCTTGTAAACCATTATACACTTATGTTCAGTAGAGGCTCATGACTCTTGACCCTTCGGTCTATGGGAGTTGGCACGTGTTGGGACTTGGTTCCCTGTTTTTTTTAATATATCTATCACTGTTGAATTATTCTGTTATGCTTAAATTGGATAAAGTGAGCTTGTGGCTCAGTGATTGTTGTTAATTGGTCAGGCTGGCCTAGTAATGTACTGGGCGCCATCACGACCGGATTTGGGGTCGTGACATTAACATGGCCATTTTTTAATACCTTCTAACAAGTCGCAGAATAAGATATCATTTTGTATAGATATCAATTGGAAATAACCCTAACGGATTTTGTTGTAGATAAATCGATTTTTGTCTAGTATAATAAATACTTTAATCGGCATACATTGAAATAACTGGTCTAGGCACATCTTTGAGTTGCATATTCGTAAGGGTCCGAGTCTATGTTATGACTAGGTTTGATTTTTTGCTTGAAAGTTCAAATATACAGTTTTCTTTAAAATAATAAAGCGTTATAACATGCATTAAAATCAGATATCTTTAGCCATTTATAATAGTTGAAGCGACCGTGCTAGAACCACGGGATCCGGGGGTGCCTAACACCTTCCCTCGGGTCAACAGAATTCCTTACTTAGAATTTCTGGTTCGCGGACTTCATTTGGAAAGTCGAAAATTTCCTCGATTCGGGATTTAAATAAATCGGTGACTTGGGACACCTTAATTTATTCCAAGTGGTGACTCTGAAATAAATAGAATAATCCTGTTTCGAATATTGTCACTTAAATTGGAAAAAGTCCCTTGTGCTTCTACCCTCCGGGGTAGGGGGCGCGCCAAAAGGAGGTGTGACAATGATAATGAGCATAAGGCTGAATACTTTTAAGCCCTCTTTGCACGAAAAATCTTCGCGCAAAGAGACTCCTGACTTCAATCAGATTCTAATCAATCCGCGCCTCGGTTTACTCCAACATTTGAACTTGTCTTCTTTTTGGTTCTTTTCTTCTTTCTTCATTCTGGATTGAGACTCACTCGTCGGTTATCTCGATCCTTGTGTCCCAATGGTACCATAAGGGAGCAAATGGTTCATTAGTAAAACATGCAAGATCCTCAAGCAGGGTCCCTGTCATAGGAATTTGGGTGGTCAGGATACCAGTGGAAAACAACGGTGAAAGGCTTGTGAATAAAGAGCCGTCAAGCAGAGCGGGAAAACAAGAAAAGGAAAAACTATCCCCATCAGGAATATCATCCCCATTAGAGTCACCAGAGTTGTCACACCTCTTTTTGGCGCGCTCCCTACCCCGGGGGTAGAAGACGGGCGAGGGAGTTTTTCAAATTTAAGTGACAATATTCGAAACGAGATTATTCCATTTATTTCAGAGTCGCCACTTGGAATAAATTATAGTATCCCAAGTCACCGATTATTTCAAATCCCGGATCGAGGAAGTTGCGACTTTCAAAATGAAAGTGTGCGAACCAGAAATTCTAAGTAAGGAATTCTGTTGACTCGAGAAAAGGTGTTAGGCAACCCCGGATCTCGTGGTTCTAGCATGGTCGCTTCAACTATTATAAATGGCTAAAATACCTGATTTTAAAATATGTGGCAACCCATGTGCCTTTTATTGATAAACCGCTTTTATTTTTTATTTTTTTTACGAGAATTGCGACGTCGTGAAAATGCGTCTCGAAACACGCCTCAAATATTCACAAAAAAAATATTTAGATTACTCAAAGTGTACTCAATTACTAATTATAATGAAACAACTTTGTTCACCTACTCAAATTGATGTAATAGCTACTTATTCCAATTTTTATTTCAGAATTCAGAGGGTTCTACTTGTTTTTATTGTTGACTAATTAATGGGTGTTACTAGATGGAAAACAAACTGAGAATATGTTATTTCATGTTATTTCACAATTCATTTTTAACATATCAATACACAAAAATTTTGAAATGCCTTCCTATTTCAATTAATGCTCTTACTTTAAATATTGAACTACACAATTAAATGATATTTAGCGACGTTTTTTTTAGTTTCAAATTGTTCCTTAGCTCAAGTTCCAGCGCTGTTTACACTAGCAATTGTACGAGCTAAAATTCAGCACACAAGTTAACCATTTGAATCATGCTAATTTAATCAACCTGTAAATCCTACAAACATGTAAAAGGGAATAGTGAAAGCAATTAACTCCTATTCTAATCTAACAATTAATGTGACAACTAACTCCATTTTACTCAATATGCTAACTTAAGCATCCATAAATTGATGAAATAACAGTCCACAGCCCAATATTATACAACACTTAGTCACTGAATTTAAAATGATACTAATTATACCTACAAATACTATTTGTATAACAGAAAATATATATAGTTAATATCAAATTTAAAAACACGGCATCCTTCAATTAAACCTTAATCCTTGACCATTTCATTTTTAAAACTTCAATGTGCATATTCAAGGCAATTCAAAGTAGTGTACCTGGAATTTCAACAGCAAAATGGAGGAGGAAAATCAGTAGCAATAACAACGAAAACAACTCAGCAAATAACAACAATAGCAAATCCCAGCAATGAATAACAGCTACCAAAGATACAGAATTCAAGGAATAAACTTGAAACAAAAAGAGAACTCAAAGTAGAACCCAACAATTTTCGGAAGACCAAAACAACAACAAACTCAAACCCAACACCCGAGAAACCTTCTAATAACTTAAACACTCGAAATGGGAATGAAATCAAACTGCAATAGTAGTTTAAAACTAAGCAAAGACTTTAAGGCCAGCTAAATAGCAACTTTTAACCAAAACTGAAGGTTAAAACCAGTGTATTTCAAATGTATATTAGCCTCTTTAATCTCTGTAATAATCTCTCAAAAAAATCTGTTCTTATCCCTCAAATTTCTGTGTAAAAGAATCTATTTTTCTCAAAATAAGTTGTAAGAGAATGTGAAAAATCTGTTTTCTCAAAACCAGTCTAAGAAATGTGTCTTTTCTCTCCCAAATCTCTGTCAATCTCTCTTAAAAATCTGTTTTAGAATGTGTCCATTCTATTTTTTGGTACCCCCTTTTATAGCCTTAAAAACCAAAATAGCAACCCCTTTTTAAATTATTAAAAATGTTGTCCAGCCTACTTAACCTATGATTTTCCACTCAAATATTTGTTTAAACATAGGTTTTATATAAAAAAACTCTAAAGTTCAAAAAATGCAGTGGAAACCATGCTGTCCCTGCAGATTCCACTAACCTTTCCATGTGCAATGCACATTTTCAATATTAAACTAATGGTGACTCTTGTTTTCACTTACCTAATAGCAGCCTTTAGTTAACCAGCCCATTATTCTTAAGATTTATATTATTAGGCTAGGCTACCTAATTTGACCCATTCAAATAACAATCACATTAACCGGCACATCCAATTTAATCAGCAAGTTAGTTTAAACCTAGAGTTGCCAAAACATTAGTCAAAATGCCTTAAACACATATATTCCAGTGAATAATTGAAACAGACAACAAACACTCATTCTTAATCACCGAACCAATCCAACAGATTCATCAAACAACATACAAACGAATATGCAACAATAAAAATGTGTAATAACTATCACAAAAGCACTCAAAAAATTCAAGATAGAGTCATTGAATGCTAATTCATACCATCAAAAAATAAAGCAAATATAAACTCGGGAAATGAAGGAATCACGATGTTAAGCAACAAGGTAGAAGGAATGAGAAATGAACCTCAAATGAATCTGAAATCTTTTAATTATGAAATCTATCTTGAACTCAAAACTAGGACGAACCATGGATGGCAACTCGAATCGGCACTGTAAATCTCATCCGAACTCGCGCATCGGACAAAAGGTTCATTCAAAATCCATTTTTTAAATCAAAATTGAGACTCAACATGAGAAAATGGCAAAACGATGATGAGCAAGAAACTGTTTCGATGAAACACGTTGAACGAGTTGAAACATGGACAGAATAAAAAAGCCGGAACCAACTGACCGGATGGGGAACTGCAACGGTGACCTCGGACTCTTGCATCAAACGACACCACTGAAGAAACTTTCCGATTAAACTTCAAAAACAACCTCCATATTACTCAAATTCAAATCGATTCCGGACTTCCTCCGTTTCTCAGTTATTTTCTTTGTTTTCTTTATTTTTTTTTTGTTTTTCACCCGCCTTTGTTCTGCGGTTGAAAAGCTTAGCTGGTCTATTTTTGGGTGGAAATGAGGTCATTCATTGTAAGGTAAATGCTCGGGGGGCTATGGTTGTTTTCCGGCGAGTTCGTCGCTGGTTCGTATGACCTGGTTTTTGTCTTGGACGGTGCTCTTGGGGTCAAAGAAGATGAAGAATCAAAGGGGAAGCTCTCTATTGTCTATTGCGGCTGTGAGGTGAGGGACGGCGGTTGGATGGTTTCTGGTAGGGTGGGCGGCTAAGATATAGGTAGTGTTTGGTGGAGTTATGGCGTGAGGAGGTGGAAGAGAAGGTAGTTTATCTACATTTTTGGCGAATGGGGTCGCTAGCGGCAGTGGCGGCGCTGGTATGGTTTATGTTGAGTGGATGAGGGTTGGGGTCTCTAGGGTTTGGGGAGATGAAAATTGAAATGAGAAAGGAAAAATGGGGGGTTTGGTTATGTCTTGACCGGGTCGGGTCAAGGTTGATTTGGGCGGGTAAGGGGTGATTTTGGATGGGTTGGTGCAAATTTGATTTGGGCTTAGAAGAATTAAATTAAAAAAGGCCCAAATATGATTCCCTTCTCTTTGTTGTGTTATTTTCCTTTTCTTTTATTTCCTTAAAATTCTAAAAAAAAATACAACCTAGATTAATTCTTGATCAAATTATCCCAAAAATACTAATTGACTCTAACTCGTCATTATCACAAATAACTAAATATCGAATTAAAAGAAAATCACATAATTCAACACTAAACACAAAAAATGCATACACTATTTTTATGATTTTCATTTTCTTGTAAAAAAAACTTAATTACTTTTAATTGTAAATTAAATCCTAAGAATGCAAACACAATTTTTTTTGTATTTTTATTAATTTACAAATGATCACGCACAGACAAAAATTCAAATAATAATCAAGAAAATCACACAAATTCACAGAAAATCACACAACACAAAACTATTTTATTTTTGGATTTTTGGGAGTAATTCTCACGCGGGGCAAAAATCACGTGCTCACAAACCCTATCAGAAGAAAATGTGGTCAGGCTGCTAGCATATATGAAACTTCATCAATGGGTAACCATCCAAATGTCCAGTCAATTTGGCTAGCAGTGAGGGACCTAAAATATGTTGTCCAACCCGTGAACCCTTCTGGCAATTTGACCCCTTTAATCCTTGTGTGAAATTCTTCTATCCATGTTTTCTTTGGAGACCAGTAACCCAAGAATTGAGGACGATGATACAAATGTCAATCATCCACATTTGTAATAACAAGCTGCACCCCTCGAAGAAAGTTTCCCCAGCCTTGCAGCCGTAAGAGCACGAAATATGTCAGCCAATATCATTAGTGCTAAAGTACTTTTATCCTGGGTAATTAATGTGATGACCACCCTGGCTACCTTTATATCAATATTCCCATCCTTTCTTGGAAATACCAATAACCCCAGAAAAGCCACCATAAAAGAAAAACGTCGATGTTCTTCCCATTTCTGACGATTTCCCTTGCTACATATTTTACTTTCTGGGTTGTTGAATCCTCCAATGTGGCCACATCGCTGATATATGAAATTTAGAGTATAGAAACCGTCTACCAAATCTAGGTTGTGAACAGTTCTGACTATCTTCAAACAGTTCAGAAATTTGTGTACAACTACAATTCTTGGAGCAATCAAGTATTTGTGCCTCAGAGGAACCTCATCCTTCCCAATATAGTATGCTACTTCCTCTAAGGTCGGGGTAAGCTCAAAGTCCAAGAAATCAAATACATTATGAGCTGGGTCCCAACAGGTGATTAACGCTCCGATATCTCCTCGTGGTGAAATGTCTAACAAATCGATAAGTCCCTTCAGGTGTTACTTGACTTCATCTTGTCCTTCTTCACCCAAATCATTCCACCACAGACGTAACTCCAAAGGGATTTTATGCATGTTTAAGAATGGTTCATTTCGAATTGTGCTCATCCTGCACATTTATTAATGTGATTTTATCACTTATTATGGCCTAAAAAGAAAAAAACAATATATTTTTTCCACTATTCTAATTTCAAGAAAACAAACCTTGATTTTTCTGATACGACCTTTCAGCACTTCTAGAAGACGATTTTAAGGATGTGCCCACTAACATCGGGGAATGACTCAAAAAGTGGTCATTTTTGCATAAACAACCTTCTGGCGCTGTTTCGAGACATTCTGCTACTTTGACAAAACGACATCACTTGATTTATGACAAAATTTAAATTTGACATTTTTGGCTATTTTTGCAAAAGATGTGGTTGGACCCGTGAAGGGTTGCCTACGTATCTCAGCGTGGCGAGTATCAAACCAGCGTAGTTCGGTCAAACTATTTTAAAACAAACTTTTTTTTCATTTCTAATTTTGGAAAAAATCAAATAAGAAGACAAAATTTTCTATTTTTATTGGCAAAACAAACTATATTTTTGATTTTTAAAAACAAGACAAAATAATGATTTTTATTTATTTTCAATAACCCAAAAACTCTTTTTATATTTCTTTAGCTTTAATTAAAACAAATTTTTAAAAATCAATAATTTTTCTATTTTTAACCACTTCACAAAATTTCGGCAGAGTTTCGACAGTATTTGAGTATCGTTTTTTTTTCTAAAAATCAAACAATTTTTATTTCTTTTCTCTCCTTTTCTCAATTTCACAATTTTTTTTCTCAACCCCCGCTTTTTAACCGGTCAACATGATGGTCCGAGACAAATAAATGCAACACGTAATCATGATGGTCTTTTCATATTTGGTTACTTGTCCTAGACGAATCCAACCCCTGTGTTGAGTCCCCTAAGTCATACGTGATGCAAATAAATGTCCCTATTATAGGTTCAAAACCTAGTTATATGTTCTAGACTGTGTACCTGAGCAGACAACTCGAGTCGAGGAGGGGACTACGTACTGGGAACCAAAAGGCCATCCGGCTTAGTAACTTGTCCGGCCTCTTTATTTAAAGGTATTGACACTAACAAAATAGGGAGTCTCAACCAGTTAGCACTTCCCCGAAGGTGAGAAGAGAAGGATTTTCGGCACAATTTATATACAGTTCAAAATAATATCAAAGCGGTAAACATTTAGCACATTAATCATGAACATATAAGGAAATCAGATATAAACAAATATAACAATTATTCCGAGCTCGAATTCTTAATCCCTAAACTGAAATTCTGGATTTATTTTTCCCCGCAGAGTCGCCAGAGCTGTCACACATTCTTTTTACACTACCGAAGTTTTAAAACACCCCATGAAAGGCGTAATAAAGGAGTTTTTTCAATTGAAGGACAGTCAGAATGAGATTTATTATTATTTGTTTAGAGTCGCCACTTGGGAGATTAAAGGTGTCCCGAGTCACCGATTGAATTACGAACCGAGGAAATATAACTCTGTTAACAGTCCACGAACCAGAAATCCGGATAAGGAATTCTGTTAACCCGGGAGAAGGTGTGAGGCACTCCCGAATTATGTGGTTCTAGCACGATCGCTCAACTGTCGTATTTGATTTTATCTGATTTCCATATATATTCCATTTTTATGTGCATTCAATTAATAACCCGCTTTTATTTTATTTATTGTTTATATTTTAGAAGAATTGCAACATCATAAAAATGTATCTCGAACCACATCGTACCAGTATGCCCGTAGCTTTTTAACACATTTCGACGTCGTTAAGATTTGGATTTGGGTCACATAAATGTGCACCCGTATTTAGGAAGGTAATATTATTATCAATTACGCCTAAAGCGACTACATTTATTAACTTTGGGGAAGACCGTGAAATTTTTCTAAACGATCCTCCCGATTTCTAAGTATTTTATTAAATAATTATTGAGCCCCGCAATTCATTCGTTTTATTGGACGAAGCTCGTCTCAATTTATTGTTAAAAGGGCGAGCCTATAGCAACTATATTTTCTATTTTTTTGTTTTTGTCCTCTAAAAGAAGAGAAAAGTATCTCAATTAATTCACATTAAAATTCATATTTATTACCAAGTCAATTTTATTTTGGTAAGATTAATATTAGCAAATAATTACAAATCTATCTTTTAAAGGGTGAATCAAACAATATGAGAGATTCAATTGGGCCTTTTAATAACATGCTTGGGCCCCATGAACAAACAACTCTTAAAATCTAGGGAGTTTTATAGATTTACCCATAAAAATCAAACTAATTACCCTTGCCTACCCATTTATTATTCTACCCATCAAATTAGTTACCATTCATACCTATTGAATGTATGCGGGTGATTGCCTCTTCTTTTTTTCCCATTTTGCTTATGCTTTGCTTTTTTTTTTCTCCTTTTATGTTATTTTTTATTTTCTTTTTCGACCATAATCTTATTCCTTGCTCAATTTTGGCCTTTTTCATTTTTTCCTTTTTCTTGTTTTATTTCTAATTTCATTTATATCTTTTATCAATTTATTTCTTTTTTTTTCTGCATGATTTAATTTTATTCACTTTTTTTGCTCTTCTTTGTTCTTTTTTTTCCTATGCAATAATAAAAATATAACTAATATAATAACTATTTATCGCCTTTTTAAATATAATTGATATATATATATATAATCTTACTTTTTCCCATTTTCTTTTTCTGTAGATTTAAAAGATGATAACAACATACTAATATGATTTTATAACCTAATTAGTTCATAGTTTATTTCAATGTAAGAAACACAACTATAAAAAGAGATTCACCATCTTTTGTAAAAAGTTATCTATGCACATGAAGTAACTCGTCTATTGCATTTGACTTTTTCTCGCTTCTTTGTTCTTTTTGCTACCTTACTTTGGCATTAATGCTTTTTCTTTATTTTATACCTTTATGGTACATTAATGTTTATTTTTATTTTTATTTCTATGCAAAACTCACTCAAATTAGCGAGATCGTACACTTAAAATTTGAGGATATTATATATATACATGAGTCTTTATAATCAGATGAAAAATTATGCGCACACATACGCTAATTATATATAAATAGGAGTCTTTATCCAAAATTCTAAATTTTTTAATGAGATATAAAATTTGAGCAAAAAAACATACTTATCACAACAATTGCGTATAACTACAAAAACTATTACATAACATAATCTATATCCATCGGCACAAAAAATTCTTAGCACTGCAAATCATGTTCATATAAATAATTCTAGAATAGAAACCACTTAAAAATGTAGATAAAACAACCAATAAAATATTCAAACTACCATATGATACCAACATGGCATAAAACTATACCAACATGGTATACAGTTATACTGGTATATTTTTGGTAACTACGTGACTATATTACTATTACACAACACACATGCGTAAAGAGAATAGTAAAAAATAGCATATTAATATAATAAAGTATTTCAAGATACTATTATTAAAAGAAACTTAAATAGTGTACTAATTAAATACAATTAATATAATCCAAAAAAGATTCAACTAACATATGATACTGATATAGTATATAGCGATACTAATAGGGTATATAGTTGTACGAGATCGTTCAACAACCGCATCTAACTACAAATACTATTACATAATACACAAAATCTATGTCCATATGTACAAGAAAATCCAACACAACAAAATATGATCATATAAATCATTTCGGAATAGAACTCATTTAAAAATATAGCTAAAACAACAAAAAATATTCCAACTACCATATGATACCAATATGACATATAATTATATGTAACGATCCGGCCGGTCGTTTTAGAAAAATTACGCCCCAATCCCCAATTTAACGGTTTCCCTAAGTTCATTTCGGCTATTGTGGTTTTTCGGGAGAGTCGGTTCTGAAGTTTGGAGTATTTTGGGACACTTAGTCCCTAAATGAGAGCTTTAAAGTTAGGAAATGGTCCATAACCAGAACAGTGTTAAGACGACCTCGGAACGGAAATCCGATGGTTCCATTAGCTCCGTTAGGTGATTTAGGGGTTGGGAGCGCGTCCGGAATGTATTTTGGAGGCCCGTAGCTCAATTAGGCTTGAAATGCCGAAGTTTGAAATTTTTGGCGAATCCGAACGATAGGTGAGATTTTGATCCGGGGGTCGGAATGGAATTCCGACAATTTCTGTAGCTTCGTTATGTGATTTTGGATATGTACGCAAATTTTCAGGTCATTCGGACGTCGTTTGGTCGGGTTTTAGATCGAATGTGCAATTCGGAAAGTTTTAAGGAATTTAGGATTGAATTCGATGTGAATTATGGGTTTTGATGTTGTTAGATGTGTTTTGAGGATGGGAACAAGTTCGAATAAGGTATTAGGATGTGTTGGTGTGTTTGGATGAGGTCCCGGGGGACTCGGGATGAATTCGGGTGATTAAACGGCGAGAATCTTAAAAGTTGCAGCAGGCTGGTGCCTGCCTTCTGTAGTTTTCGCTTCAGCGGAGCTTGGACCGCAGAGGCGAGTCCGCAGAAGCGACATTGGCTCTGCAGGAGCGAGTTCGTGGGAGGCCAACCTAGTTCGCAGGAGCGGAACTGAGATCGTGGAGGCGGTCACGCAGGAGCGGAAAGCCGTCCGCAGGAGCGGGAGTGGACTGTTTGGTGGCCTTCCGCAGGAGCGGACTTTTGTCCTCATAAGCGAAGTCGCAGAAGCGACTGGGCTTCCGCAGAAGCGGCCTTTGAGTGAATGGCCAAGTGTCGCAGAAGCGACCATATGCCGCAGAAGCGGTGCCGCTGAAGCGACCTGGAGACCGCAGAAGCGGAAATCGACCTGGTTTAATGATCAATGAGGGTTAAAATTTCAGAAACATTTCCAACCATTTGAGGGCTCGGCTTAAGAGGCGATTTGGGCAATTTTTGAGGGAGATTCAAGGGAAATCATCAGGTAATCATCTATGGACTCATCTTATGATTAGTATTGATAATATTATGCAATTATATCATGAAAATGGAGGAATTTGGGGTAATTTATGGATGATTTAGCCCTAGGCTTGAACTTTAGAAAATCAAGGTTTTGAAAGGGCAAATGGAGTCTGAATTTGGTAAATCTTATATGCTTAGACTCGTATTGAGACAAGGGTTCCGAATATATAACTTTCGTAATTTTTTGTTAAGCGTACCGAAAGTCGGGTTTTGGCAACTTGTGGGTTTTGGTGTGTTTTGAATTGTTTTCATTGGGTAATGTCCAATTGGACTATTTTGATGTGATTCCATTGATTTTATCAGATACTACACTTGTGGAGGCCGACATTCGCGGCAAGAGAGTTGTTTCTTAGCGGTTTTGTACCGGAGTTAAGGTAAGTGGCTTGTTTAACCTCGTGTGGGGGAACTTCCACCCCTAGGACTTTTATGTCATAGCTTAAATGCCTTGTACGCGAGGTGACGAGCGTGTACATGCGCTGGTTGTTGAACACATACTTTATCTAAAATGCCTAATTGTGATATCCCTGTTTTTAGCTGATTAATTTGATGTTCTTACCTGGTAGTAGTTAGAAAAGCATGATTAGGTAGTATTTTATGACTAGTTGCCTAATTGCCTTACTTGAGCTTCTTTATAGATGTTGGCACTATTTTCGGTGAAGTTGTAGTTAAGCATATTATATTCTTTCTGTGCTTTCCTTTATTTGTTATGTTTGTGGACTGCGGGTTCGATTCCCGGAGACCCAGGGCTGTGGGTTCGATTCCCAGAGACCCGGAGTGATATTGGTAGGGACTGCGGGTTCGATTCCCGAGATCCTGAGTTATTGGTAGGGACTGCGGGTTCGATTCCCGAGATCCTGAGTTATTGGTAGGGACTGCGGGTTCGATTCCCGAGATCCTGAGTTATTGGTAGGGACTGCGGGTTCGATTCCCGGAGATCCTGAGTTATTGATTTATTATTGAGACATGGGCTGCGGGTTCGATTCCCGGAGACCCATGGGTACTGTCAATGGGACTGTGGGTTCAATTCCCACAGGTCGTGGACTTGTTTTATTGAGTTGGTTATTTGTGGTTAGCTTAATTGTAGACGGTTGCAGTAATCATCTTACTGTTGTTATTTCGGAAATTATTATCATTTAAACTATTTATTATTGTTATCATCATTATATTATTGTTTCTCAGTAGGGCCCTGACCTTCCTCGTCACTACTCCATCGAGGTTAGGCTTGGCACTTACTGAGTACCGACGTGGTGTACTCATGCTACTCTTCTGCACACTTTTGTTGTGCAGATCCAGGTACATCAGGACAGGCTCGTACTAGGTGATTCTGCAGCCTTTTGGGAGACCTCGAGATATGATCTTCTACGTCCGCGGATCCGGAGGCTTTCCTTCTATTCCGATAGTATTAGTTGACATTTTCCTTCATTTCGTTGTTAGATACTCTTTACACATAGAGCCACAGTTGTATATTCTCTTTTAGTTTGTGTTACCGTGGGATTCCGGATCTTGGTAGCGTTTTATTCATTGTGTTGACAAACGTATGTGCCAAGCGGCACGGATTACATATTTTTTTATGCCATCTTTCCGTCGTTTCTTATTTAAGTGTTCATAGCTTGTATATTCCGCAACATGTTAGGCTTACCTAGTCGTGGGGACTGGGTGCCATCACGACATGTTCATGATTGGTGAACTAGGGTCGTGACAAGTTGGTATCAGAGCTCTAGGTTCATAGGAGTCACGGGACACAGATCGGTTACTTAGAGTCTCGCTGATCGATACGGAGACGTCTGTATTTATCTACGAGGGGCTATGTAACTGTTTAGGAAACTCTTCATTTCTTTGGATTCCTTGTCGTGCGACATTTTTGGCATCAAAAATCTAAACTAATACTTTCTATTCTCTCACAGATGGTGAGGACACGAGCTACCCGCGACGATCAGGTACCCGCGCCCCCTGTTGCCGCCGTCAGAGGCCGGGGCCGAGGTAGAGGACGAGGACGCGCCCGAGGTGCAGCCACAGCACCCGCGCGCGCTGCCGTTGAGGTGCCACAGGTAGACCAGGTTGGAGCGTAGGCACCTGGTACACCGACTACAGCTGCTACTACTGCAGCACTATAGGAGACCTTGGCCTAGTTCATGAGTATGTATACCACTTTAGCTCAGGCAGGACTGCTTCCTCTCGTCGCAGCCTACATCCCGGGTCGGGGAGGGGCCCGGACTCCCGCAGCCGTTACACCTGAGCAGCGTGTGCCAGTAGGACAGGTTCCAGAGGTTTTGGTTATGCCTCCTGCCGCCCCAGCACAGCCCGGAGGTGGACCAGCTGCCTCTGAGGACGAGCAGCGTAGATTGGAGAGGTTCAAGAAATATGACCCTCCAGTGTTTAGTGGTTTGGCTTCAGATGATGCATTGGGTTTTCTGGAGGAGTGTCATCGTATTCTTCGCACTATGGGGAATGTGGAGACCAGCGGGGTTTCCTTCACTGCTTTTCAGTTTCGCGGGGCCGCTTATGATTGGTGGCGCACGTATGAGTTGGATAGTCCGGAGGAGTCTGCTTCATTGACTTGGACGCAGTTTTCAGATCTGTTTTTGAGGGAGTTTGTTCCACAGAGCCTTAGGGATTCTTGGCGCTCGGAGTTTGAGCGGTTGCGACAGGGCTCCATGTCGGTATCGGAGTATGCTATCAGTTTCACCCGTCTAACCAGGCATGCACCGGCTTTGGTAGCCACGGTTCGGGAGAGAGTGCGAAGATTTATTGAGGGCCTTGTTCCGCCTACCCGATCCAGCATGGACAGAGAGTTGGAGACGGATATATCTTATCAGCAGGCAGTGAGCATTGCCAGGAGGATAGAGAGTATGCTCTCTAGAGAGCGGGGAGAGAGGGAGGCCAAGAGGTCTCGTGAGTCGGGCCATTTCTCCGGTGCCCGCACTTCAGTAGCTGGTCATTTTGGCGAGGGTTATTCCGGTCGACCTATTCACTCAGCATTGCCAGCAGCCGGTAGTACTCCAGCTCTTCCAGCACCTTAGGAGCCTTATTATGCTCCCCCAATTTCCAGTGCAACTCCTATGTGGGGTACTTCCAGGGGTCAGACTAGTGGGGGTGAGGCCAGTCAGTCACAACCACCGCGTCCTCCCAGAGCTTGCTTTCAGTGCGGGGATACTCGCCATCTGGTTAGGGAGTGCCCCAGGCGTAGGAGGGGAGAACCTCCTCAGTCTTCATAGCCTCAGCGTGGTTCGCAGGGCCAGCAGGCCATCATTCCAGCCCCAGCTGCCACTCCACCTACCCAGCCAGCCAGGGGCGGGGGTCAGGGTTCTAGAGGCCGCCCTCGAGAGGGGGACAAGCCAGATTCTATGCTATTCCTGATCGTGCTGCGGCTGTTGCATCTGATTCTGTTATCATAGGTATTATTCTGGTTAGTCACAGGGAGGCATCGGTTCTATTCGACCCCGGTTCCACTTTTTCATATGTGTCTTCTTACTTTGCTTCTCATCTGGGTGTGCCTCGGGATTCTTTGAGTGCCCCCATTTATGTTTCCACTCCGGTGGGTGATTCTTTGGCTAGTGGACCATGTATATCGGTCGTGTTTGGTTACCATTTGTGATTTTGAGACCAGAGCGGATCTATTGTTGCTCGGGATGGTCGATTTTGATATTATTCTGGGCATGGACTGGTTGTCGCCCCATTATGCTATTCTTGATTGTCACGCCAAGACCGTGACGCTGACTATGCCAGGTATTCCACATATTGAGTGGAGTGGTACTCTAGATCACACCCCTAGCCGTGTTATTTCCTTTCTCAGAGCTCAGCGTATGGTTGAGAAGGGGTGTGCTGCTTATCTAGCCTATGTGCGGTACGTCAGTATTGACACTCCCTCTGTTGATTCTGTTCCTGTGGTACGTGACTTTGCTGATGTATTTCCAGCTGATCTCCCGGGCATGCCGCCCGACAGAGATATTGACTTTGCTATTGATTTGTTGCCGGGCACTCAGCCCATTTCTATTCCACCGTACCGTATGGCTCCTCCCGAGTTGAAGGAGTTGAAGGATCAGTTACAGGAGTTATTGGGCAAGGGTTTCATTCGACCTAGTGTTTCGCCTTGGGGTGCTCCTGTATTGTTTGTGAAGAAAAAGGACGGTTCTATGCGTATGTGTATTGACTATCGTCAGCTGAACAAGGTTACAGTGAAGAACCGGTATCCTTTGCCCCGTATTGATGATTTATTTGACCAGCTACAGGGCGCACATGTGTTTTCTAAGATTGATTTGCGCTTTGGGTATCACCAGTTGAAGATTCGGGAGCCAGATATCTCCTGAAGACTGCCTTTAGGACTCGGTATGGTCACTATGAGTTCCTCGTGATGTCTTTTGGGCTGATTAATGCCCCAGCTGCCTTTATGCATTTGATGCACAGTGTGTTCAGACCTTATCTGGACTCGTTCGTGATTGTCTTCATTGATGATATTCTAGTATATTCCCGGAGTCGGGAAGAGCACGAGCAACATTTGAGGATAGTGCTTCAGATTCTGAGGGAGAAGCAGCTTTATGCCAAGTTCTCTAAATGTGAATTCTGGTTGAGTTCGGTGGCATTTTTGGGCCACGTGGTGTCGAGTGATGGTATTCAAGTAGATCCGAGGAAGGTGGAGGCTGTGGAGAGTTGGCCCAGACCCTCCTCCGCTACTGAGATTCGCAGTTCCTTGGTTTGGCGGGCTATTACCGTCATTTCGTGTGACGACCCAAAAGGTCATCACTTATTTAATTAATCATTTCGAGCTTCTGAGGCCTTGAAAACCTCATTCTATGTTGCCTTGATTTACGTGCACAATCCGAGCATGTAGCCGGAAATATTTTGTGATAGAAAATATGAATTCTATGAGAAATTTGGATAAAAATGATATTAATATTGATATGGTTGACTTCGGTCAACATTTTTGGTAAACGGATCCGGACTCGAGATTGGATGGTCCCGAGAGGTCCGTAGGAAAATATGGGACTTGGACGTGCGTCCGGAGTCGAATTCCGAGGCCTAGAGCCCAAGTTATGAATTTTTATGTGAAATTGTTTTTGATGTAATTATTAAAGGAAATAAATTAATTGACCTTGGTATCGGGCTCGTATTTTGGTTCCGACGCCCGGTACAAGTCTTAAATATTATATATGTGATTTCTGTAAAGTTTGGTGACATTCGGATGTTGTTTGAGATGTTTTGGACCTTGAGTTCCAAGTTTGAAAGTTTTGAAAACCAAAAGTATGAAAATCATGAATTTGAGGCTTGATTTGATGAAAATGATGTGATATTGGCGATGTGATCGCACGAACAAGTTCATAATGTGTTTTTGAGGTTGTGTACATGTTTGGTTTGGAGCCCGGGGGGCTCGGGTAAAGATTTGATAGGCCGTTGGATTAAATTCTGAATTTTTGAACTGCTGGTTTTTCACCCAGCTGTTGGCTTCGCAATTGCGAAGTATTTCTCGCAATTGCGAAGGGGACTGGCTCGCAAATGCGAACATTCATCGCAAATGCGAAGCCCCCTTTGGCCCAGCCTTGTTCGCAAATGCGAACAATTGTTCGCATTTGCGAAGGTCCCCGGTGCTGCCTATGTTCGCAAATGCGAACAATAGTTCGCAAATGCGAACATTTCCCATACTGCCTTGGTTCGCAAATGCGAACCATTGTTCACAAATGCGAACACTGCCCAGAAGCCTGCTGGTTCGCAAATGCGAACCTTATTTCGCAAATGCGAAATCCCCAGTAACTGCCTAGACTTCGCAAATGCGAACAAATGTTCGCAAATGCGAACTTCCCAACTTTAGCTTATTTTTCAAACTCCAGAAATTGGTCGGGGTTCACAATTGCGAACCCATGTTCGCAAATGCGAACACAGAGACCTGAAAAACACGAATTTCAGTCATTTCTTCACTTTTTACAAAACCAAAACACCCAATTGCGATTCTTCAAGGATTTCTTCTTCATCAAAACGATTGTAAGTCACTTTTTACTTAATGCTTTCAATTCCTAACATCATTAAACATGTTTTTCATAAGAAATCAATGATTTTCATGGTAGAATTCTTGTTTTTGTTAGAAAATAGGGTTTTTCATAAATTGGGGAATTGGACCTCGAATTGAGGTCCGATTTTGAAACAAATCATATACATGAACTTGTGGGGGGATGGGTAATCGGATTTTGGTCCTAACCCCGAGTTCCGACCATGTGGGCCCGGGGTTGAAATTCACTATTCCGGGCAGAATGTTGTAAAAGTTGTATTTGGTCTTAAGAATTAGTTTATTGAGTAGAATTGATGATATTAAATCAATTGTGTATAGATACGGTTGGATTGGAGGCAAATTGAAAGAAAAGACATTTCCACGGATTGAATTGTTCATAAGCATTCGAGGTAAGTGTTTGTTCTATCCTAGCTTGAGGGAATAGGAATATGTGTTATGTGTTATGTGATCGAGTGCGGTGTATGGGCTGTGGTGACGAGCATCCATACACTGGCGTCTAGTATGACCGTGAGTCGTTGGAAAATGATTATTTTGAGATATATTACGGATGAATTGTTATTGTTCTCCCTTGTTGGGACTTGTTGTGAAGATAATTATTGATTGCCCTTGATGGGACGATTTATGAATTGTTGTTTCTTTCTCTGCCCTTAACCGTGATTGTTATTTGGGTGAGGAAGAGTGATAATGCACGAAGGGTGATGCCGTGCCATGTTTATTTATTTATGCACGAAGGTTAATGCCGTGCCATGTTTATTTATTGATTATGCACGAAGGATCATGCCGTGCACTGTTATTGAACCATGTACGAAGGATCATGCCGTACTATGGATGTGAGGATGAGAGTAAAAGCACGAAGGGTGATGCCGTGTACTTTATTTGTTTATTTGGTGAGGATGAGAGTAAAAGCACGAAGGGTGATGCCGTGCAATCTGCTTGCTATTTCTTGAATTGATATTACTTGTGTTTACATTATACTTTGTTTTTCCTTGTGAATTTATTAACTGTGGTTAATTGTTGAATTCTTTAAGATATTCCTTATTGTGTTAATACTTGATTATTTCTTGTTATTTTGTGGTACACATATATATATTGAATTGCACAGGTTTATGTGAGTGTATGGTCCTAGGCTTGTCACTACTTCGCCGGGATAGGCCAGACACTTACCAGCACATGGGGTCGGTTGTGCTGATACTACACTTCTGTGCGTTTTTGCACAGGTCCAGGTTACGATCAGGAGCAGCAGTAGTAAATCGATTGCGTGGGAGTTGATCATATTTGAGACCGAGGTAGCTTGCAGACGTCCGCAGGCCCGGCGTCTCTCTCTTTATTTATGTTATTAGTCGTAGTCTCTTTGTTCCGAGACAAACAGAATTATGTTATATTTCCTTCAGACTTTTATGTGTAGTATTCCATAGTAGTTTGTGAGTTGGCGACTCCACGTCTTGGGTAGAGGATTTCAGTATGATTTTTACCTTGTAATTTGTTATTTCCATTTCGATAAAGTATTCCGCATTTATTTAATTAAAATTGTGTTAAAAACATGATAGTATGAATACAGTGGCTTGCCTAGCTACCACGAGTAGGCGCCATCACGATCCCGATATTGGGGAAAAATCCGGGTCGTGACAAGTTGGTATGAGAGCTCTAGGTTACATAGGTCTCACCACTCACGAACAAGCTTAGTAGAGTTTGAGAGGTAGGTACGGAGACGTCTGTACTTGTCCTCCAGAGTCTATTGAGTTAGGAAAGAGTCTCTCATTTGTTCTTTCTTGTCGTGCGACTTGTTCCTCAATTGCTGATTGAATTTCTATTCTGTCCTTTCGCAGATGGTAAGGACACGCGCTTCTTCGTCCGCTGACCAGCAGCCCGAGCCCCAGGCAGCTCCCGTGAGGGGCAGGGGCCGAGGCCGTATCAGAGGCCGTGGTAGGGGCAGAGCTCAGTCCCCAGCAGCTACTCCGGAGGTGGAGCCTCATATTGAGATTGGCGAGGAGGTTCTAGTCCCAGCAGCTCCAGTTGGCCCAGCTCAGGTCCCAGGAGAGGCTTTATTTACCCCGGATCTTCGGGAGGCTTTGGTCAGGATAGCGGATTTATGGACAGCGTTGCCAGAGCAGGCTTATTATCAGTTGCACCAGCCGCTTCTCAGGCTGGAGGAGGGGCCCAGACTCATATTGCTCGTACTCCGGAGCCAGTAGCTCCTCAGCCTCAGGCACCAGTGGTTCAGCCAGCTGTGGCCACTCAGTCAGGTACCACAGCTCATGCCGGTGATGGAGCGGCCATGACTTCTGATTCGTTATGGAGACTTGATCGGTTCTCCAAGTTATTTACCACTACATTCAGTGGAGCCGCATCAGAGGATCCTCAGGACTTTTTATTCAGTTGCCATGAGATTCTCAAGACTATGGGGATCGTGGAGACAAACGGAGTTGATTTCTGTACCTTCAGACTTGCAGGATCCGCCAAGACTTGGTGGAGAGATTATTGCTTGACTCGACCAGGAGGGTCCCCAGCTTTATCATGGGACCAGTTTGCGGAACTATTTATGGAGAAGTTTCTCCCTACTACTCAGCAGGATGTACTTCGGAAGCAGTTTGAGCACCTCCATCAGGGCACTATGACAGTTACACAGTATGAGACGAGATTTATCGACTTGGCTCGTCATGCGGTGGTGATACTTCCCACGGAGCGGGAGAGGGTCCGCGATTTATAGATGGGCTTAATCGACCGATTAGACTCCGGATGGCTATGGGCGTGGGAAGTGACATATCATTTCGGGAGGCGGCCAATGCAGCACGCAGAGTTGAGATGGCTCTTGCTAGAGGAGGCGGTTATTCTTCGGATAAGAGGCCTCGTCATTCATGCGAGTTTGGTGGTTCTTCCTCCGGTGGCGAGAGAATCCTTTGATAGAGGCCGCTCTTCCAGGCCTTTTCATTCCGCCCTTCAGGCTTCACAGGGTGGATCAGGTGATCGTGGTTCTCGGGGGCATTATTCAGACCAGTCTCCTATTAATGCTCAGCCTCTTCAGAGTGTTCGTGGAGGCCATTCGGGTCGTCAGGGCCAGCAGCCCTATCAGTCTAAGAGTTGCTACGGTTGTGGTGACCCAGGTCATTTTATCAGAAATTGCCCTCTAGCAGCGGGCAACTCTCAGCAGCGAGGTCCTCGTCCTATGATTCAGGCCCCAGCTGACCTCAGCCTGCCCAGCCAGCCAGAGGCGGGGGTAGAGATTATAGAGGTGGAGGTCGAGACCGTAGAGGTGGAGACCGTCCGGCGAGAGGTAGAGGTCAGCCAGTTGATGGTCGTCCTAGAGACGCAGCTCAGAGGGGAGGTGCAGATCCCCGATTCTATGCTTTACCAGCCAGGCCAGAGGCAGAGGCATCAGGTGCTGTGATTACAGGTACTATTCTGGTGTGTGGCAGAGGTGCTTCAGTATTATTTGACCCTGGATATACATATTCCTATGTGTCTTCCTACTTCGCACCGTATTTGGCCGTGCCCAGCTATGCTCTGGATATTCCAGTTTATGTGGCTACACCAGTGGGTGACTCCATTGTAGTCGATCGGGTGCATCGTTCGTGCGTAGTTATATTTGGGGGTCTTGAGACCCGTGTTGATCCGTTGCTCTTGGATATGGTAGATTTTGATGTCATATTGGGGATGGACTGGTTGTCCCCATACCATGCTATTCTTGATTGTCATGCTAAGACGGTGACCTTAGCCTTGCCAGAATCACCCCGACTAGAGTGGAAAGGTACCTCAAGCCACTCCGTTCGCACCGTTATTTCCTATGTTAAGGCTCGACGTATGGTCGAGAAGGGGTGTCTAGCTTATTTGGCTTATGTTCGTGATTCCAGCGCAGAAGTTCCTTCCATTGAGTCGGTCCCTATTGCACGGGAGTTTCCGGAGGTTTTTCCTTCAGACCTGCCGGGCATGCCACCCGACAGGGATATTGATTTCTGTATTGATTTGGCACCGGGCACTCAGCCCATCTCTATTCCACCCTATCGTATGGCCCCGCCGGAGTTAAAAGAGTTGAAAGATCGGTTGCAGGACCTTCTTGAGAAGGGCTTTATCAGGCCCAGTGTTTCCCCCTGGGGAGCACCTGTATTATTTGTAAAGAAGAAGGATGGCTCGATGCGGATGTGTATTGATTACCGGCAGTTAAACAAGGTGACTATCAAAAATAAATATCCACTGCCGAGGATTGATGATTTTTTTGACCAGCTCCAGGGAGCGAGGGTATTCTCTAAGATAGACTTGAGGTCAGGCTACCATCAGCTGAAGATCAGGGGCGGCTGACATTCCTAAGACGACCTTTCGCTCTAGATATGGGCATTATGAGTTCTTGGTCATGTCCTTCGGGTTGACCAATGCCCCAACGACATTCATGGAATTGATGAATCGGGTATTGAGGCCTTACTTAGATCTGTTCGTGATAGTCTTCATAGATGACATCCTGGTGTACTCCCGCAGCCAGGAAGAGCACGAGCAACACCTCAGGAGTGGTTCTTCAGACTCTGAAAGATAACCGACTATATGCCAAATTTTCTAAATGTGAGTTCTGGCTGAGTTCGGTAGCATTTCTGGGTCACATTGTATCGGTGGAAGGTATTCAAGTGGAACCAAAGAAGATTGAGGCGATCCAGAATTGGCCTCGACCAGCTTCAGTGATCGAGATACGGAGTTTCTTGGGGTTAGCAGGTTACTACCATCGTTTCGTAGAGGGGTTTTCTTCTATTGCAGCCCCGATGACCGGGTTGACCCAGAAGGGTGTCCAGTTTCAGGTGGTCGGAGGAGTGTGAGGCGAGCTTTCAGAAGCTCAAGACGGCCTTGACCACCGCACCGGTGTTGATACTACCTACGGGTACAGGGCCTTATACAGTTTATTGTGATGCATCCCGTACGGGGCTTGGAGCGGTATTGATGCGGGATGGTAAGGTTATCGCTTATGCTTCGAGGCGATTAAAGATACATGAGAAGAATTATCCGGTTCATGATCTTGAGTTAGCAGCGCAGTGGTTCATGCCTTAAAGATCCGGAGGCATTATCTATATGGTGTGATATGTGAGGTGTACACCGATCACAAAAGCCTACGATACTTGTTCAAGCAGAAGGAATTGAATCTACGACAGCGAATATGGTTAGAGTTGCTAAAAGACTATGATGTTACTATCTTATATCACCCGGGTAAGGCCAATGTGGTGGCCGATGCTTTGAGTAGAAAGTATGCCAGCATGGGTAGTCTTGCATACATTCCGGTCAGTCGGAGACCATTAGCTCTAGATGTCTAGGCCTTAGCCAACCGGTTTGTGAGATTAGACATTTTCTGAGCCTAGCAGGGTGTTAGCTTGCACGGTCGCTCGTTCTTCTTTATTAGAGCGTATTCGTGAGAGGCAATTTGATGATCCTCATTTGTGTGAGTTGAGAGATACAGTACAGCGGGGAGGTGCCACACAGGGTAAACCTAGATGATGATGGGGTATTGAAATTGCAGGGTCGAGTTTGTGTACCCAATGTCGAAGGGATTCGAGAGATGATCTTAGCAGAGACCCACAGTTCGCGGTATTCTATTCACCCAGGCGCCGCGAAGATGTACCAGGACTTACGGCAACACTATTGGTGGCGCAGAATGAAGAAAGATATCGTTGCGTATGTCGCTCGGTGTCTAAATTGTCAGCAGGTGAAATATGAGCACCAGAGACCTGGTGGTGTGTTCCGGAGGATTGAAATTCCCGAGTGGAAATGGGAGCGGATCACTATGGACTTCGTTACTGGACTTCCTTTGACTCGGAGGAAATTTGATGCTATTTGGGTCATTGTTGATAGGCCGACCAAATCAGCACACTTTATTCCAGTATCTGTCTCCTACTCGTCGGAGAGGTTAGCGGAGGTTTACATTAGGGAGATTGTTCGTCTCCATGGGGTGCCGGTATCTATTATCTCTGATCGGGGTACGCAGTTTACCTCGCGGTTTTGGAGAGCGGTCCAGCAGGAGTTAGGCACCCAGGTTCAGTTGAGTACGGCATTTCATCCTCGGACGGATGGCCAGTCCGAGAGGACTATTCAGATTCTTGAGGACATGCTTCGAGCCTGTGTTATTGATTTCGGAGGCTCGTGGGATCAGTTTCTACCATTAGCAGAGTTCGCCTACAATAACAGTTACCAATCTAGCATCCAGATGGCTCCGTATGAGGCGTTGTATGGTAGGCGATATCGATCACCGGTCGGATGGTTTGAACCGGGAGAGGCTCGGTTGTTGGGTACAGACTTAGTTCAGGAGGCCTTGGATAAGGTCAAGACTATTCAGGAGAGATTGCGTTCAGCTCAGTCCAGGCAGAAGACTTATGCGGATCGCAAGGTTCGAGATGTAGATTTCATGGTTGGTGAACGAGTATTGCTCCGAGTGTCGCCTATGAAGGGCGTGATGAGGTTCGGGAAGAAGGGCAAGCTCGGCCCTAGGTATATTGGTCCATTTGAGATTCTAGACAGAGTGGGAGGGGTGGCTTACAGATTAGCTTTGCCGCCTAGCTTATCAGCCGTGCATCCAGTTTTTCACGTATCTATGCTTCGGAGATACCACGGCGATCCCACACATGTATTAGACTTCAGTACTGTCCAATTGGACAATGATCTATCTTACGAGGAGGAGCCGGTAGCCATTTTAGACCGGCAGGTTCGACAGTTGAGGTCGAAGAGTTATCCTTCTGTGCGTGTTCAGTGGAGAGGTCAGCCTCCTGAGGCATCGACCTGGGAGTCCGAGTCTGATATGCGGAGCCGCTACCCACATTTGTTTCCCCTAACTCAGGTACTTCTTTCTTTTGTCCGTTCGAGGACGAACGGTTGTTTTAGAGGTGGAGATTGTGACGACCCAAAGGGTCATCACTTATTTAATTAATCATTTCGAGCTTTTGAGGCCTTGAAAACCTCATTCTATGTTGCCTCGATTTACGTGCACAATCCGAGCATGTAGCCGGAAAGATTTTGTGATAGAAAATATGAATTCTATGAGAAATTTGGATAAAAATGATATTAATATTGATATGGTTGACTTCGGTCAACATTTTTGGTAAACGGATCCGGACTCGAGATTGGATGGTCCCGAGAGGTCCGTAGGAAAATATGGGACTTGGACGTGCGTCCGGAGTCGAATTCCGAGGCCTAGAGCCCAAGTTATGAATTTTTATGTGAAATTGTTTTTGATGTAATTATTAAAGGAAATAAATTAATTGACCTTGGTATCGGGCTCGTATTTTGGTTCCGACGCCCGGTACAAGTCTTAAATATTATATATGTGATTTCTGTAAAGTTTGGTGACATTTGGATGTCGTTTGAGATGTTTTGGACCTTGAGTTCCAAGTTTGAAAGTTTTGAAAACCAAAAGTATGAAAATCACGAATTTGAGGCTTGATTTGATGAAAACGATGTGATATTGGCGATGTGATCGCACGAACAAGTTCATAATGTGTTTTTGAGGTTGTGTACATGTTTGGTTTGGAGCCCGGGGGCTCGGGTAAAGATTTGATAGGCCGTTGGATGAAATTCTGAAATTTTTGAACTGCTGGTTTTTCACCCAGCTGTTGGCTTCGCAATTGCGAAGAATTTCTCGCAATTGCGAAGGGGACGGTGTAAGGCAAGGCTCGCAAATGCGAACCTTTATCGCAAATGCGAAGCCCCCTTTGACCCAGCCTTGTTCGCAAATGCGAACAATTGTTCGCATTTGCGAAGGTCCCCAGTGCTGCCTTGGTTCGCAAATGCGAACCATTGTTCGCAAATGCGAACGTCCTAGTGACTGCCTTGGTTCGCAAATGCGAACCATTGTTCGCAAATGCGAACACCGCCTTATACAGCATGTGTTCGCAAATGCGAACATTAGTTCGCAAATGCGAACTGTTCGCAAATGCGAACAAATGTTCGCAAATGCGAACTTCCCACCCTTAGCTTATTTTTCAAACTCCAGAAATTGGTCGGGGTTCGCAATTGCGAACCCATGTTCGCAAATGCGAACACAGAGACCTGAAAAACACGAATTTCAGTCATTTCTTCACTTTTTACAAAACCAAAACACCCAATTGCGATTCTTCAAGGATTTCTTCTTCATCAAAACGATTGTAAGTCACTTTTTACTTAATTCTTTCAATTCCTAACATCATTAAACATGTTTTTCATAAGAAATCAATGATTTTCATGGTAGAATTCTTGTTTTTGTTAGAAAATAGGGTTTTTCATAAATTGGGGAATTGGACCTCGAATTGAGGTCCGATTTTGAAACAAATCATATACATGAACTCGTGGGGGATGGGTAACCGGATTTTGGTCCTAACCCCGAGTTCCGACCATGTGGGCCCGGGGTTGAAATTCACTATTCCGGGCAGAAGAATGTTGTAAAAGTTGTATTTGGTCTTAAGAATTAGTTTGTTGAGTAGAATTGATGATATTAAATCAATTGTGTATAGATACGGTTGGATTGGAGCCAAATTGAAAGAAAAGACATTTCCACGGATTGAATTGTTCATAAGCATTCGAGGTAAGTGTTTGTTCTATCCTAGCTCGAGGGAATAGGATTATGTGTTATGTGTTATGTGATCGAGTGCGGTGTATGGGCTGTGGTGGCGAGCATCCATACACTGGCGTCTAGTATGACCGTGAGTCGATGGAAAATGATTATTTTGAGATATATATTACATATGAATTGTTATTGTTCTCCCTTGTCGGGACTTGTTGTGAAGATAATTATTGATTGCCCTTGATGGGACGGTTTATGAATTACTGTTTCTTTCTTTGCCCTTAACTGTGATTGTTATTTGGGTGAGGAAGAGTGATAATGCACGAAGGGTGATGCCGTGCCATGTTTATTTATTTTTGCACGAAGGTTAATGCCGTGCCATGTTTATTTATTGATTATGCACGAAGGATCATGCCGTGCCCTGTTATTGAACCATGTACGAAGGATCATGCCGTACTATGGATGTGAGGATGAGAGTAAAAGAACGAAGGGTGATGCCGTGTACTTTATTTGTTTATTTGGTGAGGATGAGAGTAAAAGCACGAAGGGTGATGCCGTGCAATTGCTTGCTATTTCTTGAAGTGATATTATTCGTGTTTACATTATACTTTGTTTTTCCTTGTGAAATTATTAACCGTGGTTAATTGTTGAATTCTTTAAGATATTCCTTATTGTGTTAATACTTGATTATTTCTTGTTATTTTGTGGTACACATATATATATTGAATTGCACAGGTTTATGTGGGTGTCTGGTCCTAGGCTTGTCACTACTTCGCCGGGATAGGCCAGGCACTTACCTGTAACGACCCGGCCCGTCGTTACGGGAATTATGCACAGGTCCAGGTTACGATCAGGAGCAACAGCAGTAGTAAATCGATTGCGTGGGAGTTGATCATATTTGAGACCGAGGTAGCTTGCAGACGTCCGCAGGCCCGGCGTCTCTCTCTTTATTTATGTTATTAGTCGTAGTCTCTTTGTTCCGAGACAAACAGAATTATGTTATATTTCCTTCAGACTTTTATGTGTAGTATTCCATAGTAGTTCGTGAGTTGGTGACTCCACGTCTTGGGTAGAGGATTTCAGTATGATTTTCACTTTGTAATTTGTTATTTCCATTTCGATAAAGTATTCCGCATTTATTTAATTAAAATTGTGTTAAAAACAGGATAGTATGAGTACAGTGGCTTGCCTAGCTACCACGAGTAGGCGCCATCACGATCCCGATGTTGGGGAAAATCCGGGTCGTGACATTTTAGCATCAAACAAAGCAAAAAGTAAGTGTGATTTGCTACCGAAATTTGTGTTCGCTGAAACACTAGGGTTTGAAGTACCACAAGACAGCTTTGACTTCGGCCCCTATATTGATGTTGCCTACAGGTTCGGGGTCCTATACTGTATATTGTGATGCATCACGAGTTGGACTCGGTGCGGTATTGATGCAGGACGGTAGGGTGATTGCCTACGCGTCGAGACAACTGAAGGTGCATGAGAAGAATTACCCTGTTCATGATTTGGAGCTAGCCGCCATTGTTCACGCCTTGAAGATTTGGCGTCATTATTTATATGGTGTTCCTTGTGAGATCTACACTGATCACCGGAGCTTCCAGCACTTGCTTAAACAGAAGGACCTGAATATGCGTCAGAGGAGATGGTTGGAGCTATTGAAGGACTATGATATTACTATTCTCTATCATCCGGGCAAGGCTAATGTGGTTGCCGATGCCTTGAGTCGTCGGGCGGAGAGTTTGAGGAGTTTGGCATATCTACCAGCCTTAGAGAGACCTATGGCAATGGATGTTCAAGCCTTGGCCAGACAGTTTGTTAGATTAGATCTTTCAGAGCCCAGCCGAGATCGGCATGTGTGGTTTCTCGGTCTTCTCTAGTTGATCGCATCAGGGAGCGACAGTTTGACGACCCTCATTTGCTTGTCCTTCAGGATAGAGTTCGGTGTGGTGATGCTCGAGATGTTACCATCGGGGATAATGGAGTTATGAGGATGCATGGGCGTATCTGTGTGCCTAATGTAGATGATCTTCGAGAGCTGATTCTAGCAGAGGCCCATAGCTCGCGGTATTCCATCTATCCGGGAGCCGCGAAGATGTATCAGGACTTGAAACAGCATTACTGGTGGAGGCGGATGAAGAAGGATATAGTTGGTTATGTTTCTAGATGCCTCAACTGCCAGCAGGTGAAGTATGAGCATCAGCGTCCGGGTGGATTGATGCAACGGATTGAGATTCCAGAGTGGAGATGGGAGCGCATCACCATGGACTTTGTATCTGGACTTCCACGGATCGTTAGGAAGTTTGATTCCATTTGGGTTATTGTGGATCGGCTGACCAAGTCCGCCCATTTTATACCGGTGAGCACTACTTATTCATCGGAGCGACTGGCGGAGATCTATATCAGGGAGATAGTTCGGCTGCATGGTATTCCAGTTTCTATCATTTCAGATAGAGGCACTCAGTTCACTTCACGGTTCTGGAGAGCTGTACAGCAGGAGTTAGGTACTCGGGTGGAGCTGAGCACAGCCTTTCACCCCCAGACTGATGGGCAGTCCGAGCGCACTATTCAGATTTTGGAGGATATGCCCCGTGCGTGCGTGATTGAGTTTGGAGGTTCATGGGATCACTCTTTGCCACTGGCGGAGTTTGCTTATAACAACAGCTACCAGTCTAGTATTCAGATGGCACCGTACGAGGCCCTATATGGTAGGAGGTGCAGGTCTCCCGTGGGTTGGTTCGAGCCAGGCGAGGCCAGGTTGCTACGTACTGATATGGTTCAGGATGCAATGGACAAGGTCAAGGTGATTCAGGACAGACTTCGTGCAGCCCAGTATAGACAGAAGAGTTATGCGGACAAGAAGGATCGCGATGTGGCTTTTAAGGTTGGTGAGCGGGTTCCGCTTCGAGTCTCGCCCATGAAGGGTGTTATGAGGTTTGGGAAGAAAGGGAAGTCGAGTCCTAGATTTATTGGCCCTTTTGAGATTTTGAGGCGTGTTGGAGAGGTTGCATATGAGTTGGCCTTACCTCCCAACCTAGCCGGAGTCCACCCCGTATTTCATGTCTCCATGCTCCGGAGATACTATGGTGACCCGTCGCATGTGTTGGATTTCACTTCTGTTCAGCTAGATAGGATCTGTCTTATGTTGAAGAGCCAGTAGCCATTCTAGACAGGCAGGTCAGAAAGCTAAGGTCAAAGAACATCGCTTCGGTAAAGGTTCAGTGGCGGGGCCAGCCGGTCGAGGAGGCGACTTGGGAGACCGAGCAGGATATGCGCAGCCAGTACCCTCATCTTTTCACTACTCCGGGTATGTTTTCTATGCTCGTTCGAGGACGAACGAATCTTTAAGTGTGGGAAGATGTAACGACCCGACCGGTCGTTTTAGAAAATTACGCCCCAATCCCTAATTTAACTGTTCCCCTAAGTTCATTTCTGCTATTGTGGGTTGCCGGGAGAGTCGGTTCTGAAGTTTTGAGTATTTTGGGACACTTAGTCGCTAAATGAGAGCTTTAAAGTTAGGAAATGGTCCGTAACCGAAACAGTGTTAAGACGACCTCGGAACAGAAAATCTGATGGTTTCCATTAGCTCCGTTAGGTGATTTCGGGGTTGGGAGCGCGTCCGGAATGTATTTTGGAGGCCCGTAGCTCAATTAGGCTTGAAATGCCGAAGTTTGAAATTTTTGGCGAATCCGAACGATAGGTGAGATTTTGTTCCGGGGGTCGGAATGGAATTCCCACAATTTCTGTAGCTTCGTTATGTGATTTTGGATATGTCCGCAAATTTTCAGGTCATTCGGATGTCGTTTGGTCGGGTTTTAGATCGAATGTGCAATTCGGAAAGTTTTAAGGAATTTAGGATTGAATTCGATGTGAATTATGGGTTTTGACGTTGTTAGACGTGTTTTGAGGATGGGAACAAGTTCGAATAAGGTATTAGGATGTGTTGGTGTGTTTGGATGAGGTCCCGGGGGACTCGGGATGAATTCGGGTGATTAAACGGCGAGAATCTTAAAAGTTGCAGCAGGCTGGTGCCTGCCTTCTGTAGTTTTCGCTTCTGTGGAGCTTGGACCGTAGAGGCGAGTCCGCAGAAGCGACATTGGCTCCGCAGGAGCGAGTTCGTGGGAGGCCAGCCTAGTTCGCAGGAGCGGACTTGAGATCGCGGAGGCGGTCATGCAGGAGCGGAAAGCCGTCCGTAGGAGCGGGAGTGGACTATTTGGTGGCCTTCCGCAGGAGCGGACTTTTGTCCGCATAAGCGAAGTCGCAGAAGCGACTGGGCTTCCGCAGAAGCGGCTTTGAGTGAATGGCCAAGTGTCGCAGAAGCGACCATATGCCGCAGAAGCGGAGCCGCTAAAGCGACCTGGAGACCGCAGAAGCGGAAATCGACCTGGTTTAATGATCAATGAGGGTTAAAATTTCAGAAACATTTCCAACCATTTGAGGGCTCGGCTTAAGAGGCGATTTGGGCAATTTTTGAGGGAGATTCAAGGGAAATCATCAGGTAATCATCTATGGACTCATCTTATGATTAGTATTGATAATATTATGCAATTATATCATGAAAATGGAGGAATTTGGGGTAATTTATGGAGGATTTAGCCCTAGGCTTGAACTTTAGAAAATCAAGGTTTCGAAAGGGCAAATGGAGTCCGAATTTGGTAAATCTTATATGCTTAGACTCGTATTGAGACGAGGGTTCCGAATATATAACTTTCGTAATTTTTCGTTAAGCGTACCGAAAGTCGGGTTTTGGCAACTTGTGGGTTTTGGTGTGTTTTGAATTGTTTTCATTGGGTAATGTCCAATTGGACTATTTTGATGTGATTCCATTAAGTTTATCAGATACAACACTTGTGGAGGCCGACATTCGCGGCAAGAGAGTTGTTTCTTAGCGGTTTTGTACCGGAGTTGAGGTAAGTGACTTGTCTAACCTCGTATGGGGGAACTTCCACCCCTAGGACTTTTATGTGATAGCTTAAATGTCTTGTACGCGAGGTGACGAGCGTGTACATGCGCTGGTTGTTGAACACATACTTTTTCTAAAATGCCTAATTGTGATATCCCTGTTTTTAGCTGATTAATTTGATGTTCTTACCCGGTAGTAGTTAGAAAAGGATGATTAGGTAGTATTTTATGACTAGTTGCCTAATTGCCTTACTTGAGCTTCTTTATAGATGTTGGCACTATTTTCGGTGAAGTTGCAGTTAAGCATATTATATTCTTTCTGTGCTTTCCTTTATTTGTTATGTTTGTGGACTGCGGGTTCGATTCCCGGAGACCCAGGGCTGTGGGTTCGATTCCCAGAGACCCGGAGTGATATTGGTAGGGACTGCGGGTTTGATTCCCGAGATCCTGAGTTATTGGTAGGGACTGCGGGTTCGATTCCCGAGATCTTGAGTTATTGGTAGGGACTGCGGGTTCGATTCCCGAGATCCTGAGTTACTTGTAGGGACTGCGGGTTCGATTCCCAGAGATCCTGAGTTATTGATTTATTATTGAGACATGGGCTGCGGGTTCGATTCCCGGAGACCCATGGGTACTGTCAATGGGACTGTGGGTTCAATTCCCACAGGTCGTGGACTTGTTTTATTGAGTTGGTTATTTGTGGTTAGCTTAATTGTAGACGGTTGTAGTAATCATCTTACTGTTGTTATTTCGGAAGTTATTATCATTTAAACTGTTTATTATTGTTATCATCATTATATTATTGTTTCTCAGTAGGGCCCTGACCTTCCTCGTCACTACTCCATCGAGGTTAGGCTTGGCACTTACCGAGTACCGCCGTGGTGTACTCATGCTACTCTTCTGCACACTTTTGTTGTGCAGATCCAGGTACATCAGGACAGGCTCGTACTAGGTGATTCCGCAACTTTATTGGGAGACCTCGAGGTATGATCTGCTACGTCCGTGGATCCGGAGGCTTTCCTTCTATTCTGATAGTATTAGTTGACATTTTCCTTCATTTCGTTGTTAGATACTCTTTACACATAGAGCCACAGTTGTATATTCTCTTTTAGTCTGTGTTATCCGTGGGATTCCGGATCTTGGTAGCATTTTATTCAGTGTGTTCGACGGATGTATGTGCCAAGCGGCACGGATTACATACCTTTTTATACTACTTTTCCGCTGTTTCTTATTTAAGTGTTCATAGCTTGTATATTTCGCAACGTGTTAGGCTTACCTAGTCGTGGGGACTGGGTGCCATCACGACATGTTCATGATTGGTGAACTAGGGTCGTGACATTATACCAGTAGGGTATATAGTTCTACTAATCAATTCCAGGCAACTATATATGACTATACGACTATTACATAATACACATGCATAAGGAGAAAATCAAAATATAGTGTACGCATATTAATATAATAATATATTTCAAGATATTGTACTATAATACTATTATATAAAACAAACGCATAAAGAAAAAATTAAAATGATTACATAATACATATGCATAAAGAAAATTAAAATATTCAAGATATTGTAGTATTCTACTATTACTAAGGAAAAATCAAATAATATACTAATTAAATGTAGCTAATACAACCAAAAGAGGGTTCGAACTAACATATATGTTAGTTTAGTGTATGAATATACCAACATAGTATACAACTGTACGTAAAGAATTTAAAATAGATTTTTTAAATTTAATTATTAAACTTAAATAATATTAACTATCACATAATTTAATTAACTCAATTTTGTGCGTCATCGATTATACTAAAATTTAGATATGTTATAATAATATACTATATATCATTTTGAAATGGAGAATAAATAAATAAAAAATATTTAATGGACACGCACATCCTATTATGAAATGAGAAAGTTAGAAGAAAAACTTTTATTTATATTTGAGAAGACAATAAAAGAGAAAATATATTGGGAGACTGAGCAGGATATGCGCAGCCAGTACCCTCATCTTTTCACTACTGCAGGTATGTTTTCTATGCTCGTTCGAGGACGAACGAATCTTTTAAGGGTGGGAAGATGTAACGACCCGGCCGGTCGTTTTAGAAAAATTACGCCCCAATCCCCAATTTAACTGTTTCCCTAAGTTCATTTCGGCTATTGTGGTTTTCCGGGAGAGTCGGTTCTGAAGTTTTGAGTATTTTGGGACACTTAGTCCCTAAATGAGAGCTTTAAAGTTAGGAAATGGTCCGTAACCGAAACAGTGTTAAGACGACCTCGGAACAGAAATCCGATGGTTCCATTAGCTCCGTTAGGTGATTTCGGGGTTGGGAGCGCATCCGGAATGTATTTTGGAGGCCCGTAGCTCAATTAGGCTTGAAATGCCGAAGTTTGAAATTTTTGGCGAATCCGAACGATAGGTGAGATTTTGATCCGGGGGTCGAAATGGAATTCCAACAAATTTTGTAGCTTCGTTATGTGATTTTGGATATGTCCGCAAATTTTCAGGTCATTCGGACGTCGTTTGGTCGGGTTTTAGATCGAATGTGCAATTCGGAAAGTTTTAAGGAATTTAGGATTGAATTCGATGTGAATTATGGGTTTTGATGTTGTTAGACGTGTTTTGAGGATGGGAACAAGTTCGAATAAGGTATTAGGATGTGTTGGTGTGTTTGGATGAGGTCCCGGGGGACTGGGGATGAATTCGGGTGATTAAACGGCGAGAATCATAAAAGTTGCAGCAGGCTGGTGCCTGCCTTCTGTAGTTTTCGCTTCTGTGGAGCTTGGACCGCAGAGGCGAGTCCGCAGAAGCGACATTTGCTCCGCAGGAGCGAGTTCGTGGGAGGCCGGCCTAGTTCGCGGGAGCGGACTTTAGATCGCGGAGGCGGTCACGCAGGAGCGGAAAGCCTTCCGCAGGAGCGGGAGTGGACTGTTTGGTGGCCTTCCGCAGGAGCGGACTTTTGTCCGCATAAGCGAAGTCGCAGAAGCGACTGGGCTTCCGCAGAAACGGCTTTGAGTGAATGGCCAAGTGTCGCAGAAGCGACCATATGCCGCAGAAGCGGAGCCGCTGAAGCGACCTGGAGACCGCAGAAGCGGAAATCGACCTGGTTTAATGATCAATGAGGGTTAAAATTTCAGAAACATTTCCAACCATTTGAGGGCTCGGCTTAAGAGGCGATTTGGGCAATTTTTGAGGGAGATTCAAGGGAAATCATCAGGTAATCATCTATGGACTCATCTTATGATTAGTATTGATAATATTATGCAATTATATCATGAAAATGGAGGAATTTGGGGTAATTTATGGAGGATTTAGCCCTAGGCTTGAACTTTAGAAAATCAAGGTTTCGAAAGGGCAAATGGAGTCCGAATTTGGTAAATCTTATATGTTTAGACTCGTATTGAGACGAGGGTTCCGAATATATAACTTTCGTAATTTTTCGTTAAGCGTACCGAAAGTCGGGTTTTGGCAACTTGTGGGTTTTGGTGTGTTTTGAATTGTTTTCATTGGGTAATGTCCAATTGGCAACTATTTTCGGTGAAGTTGTAGTTAAGCATATTATATTCTTTCTATGCTTTCCTTTATTTGTTATGTTTGTGGACTGCGGGTTCGATTCCCGGAGACCCAGGGCTGTGGGTTCGATTCCCGGAGACCCGGAGTGATATTGGTAGGGATTGCGGGTTCGATTCCCGAGATCCTGAGTTATTTGTAGGGACTGCGGGTTCGATTCCCGAGATCCTAAGTTATTGGTAGGGACTGCGGGTTCGATTCCCGAGATCCCGAGTTACTTGTAGGGACTGCGGGTTCGATTCCCGGAGATCCTGAGTTATTGATTTATTATTGAGACATGGGCTGCGGGTTCGATTCCCGGAGACCCATGGGTACTGTCAATGGGACTGTGGGTTCAATTCCCACAGGTCGTGGACTTGTTTTATTGAGTTGGTTATTTGTGGTTAGCTTAATTGTAGACGGTTGCAGTAATCATCTTACTGTTGTTATTTCGGAAAATATTATCATTTAAACTGTTTATTATTGTTATCATCATTATATTAGTGTTTCTCAGTAGGGCCCTGACCTTCCTCGTCACCACTCCATCGAAGTTAGGCTTGGCACTTACTGAGTACCGCCGTGGTGTACTCATGCTACTCTTCTGCACACTTTTGTTGTGCAGATCCAGGTACATCAGGACAGGCTCGTACTAGGTAATTCCGCAGCTTTTTGGGAGACCTCGAGGTATGATCTGCTACGTCCGCGGATCCGGAGGCTCTCCTTCTATTCTGATAGTATTAGTTGACATTTTCCTTCATTTCGGTTTTAGATACTCCTTACACATAGAGCCACAGTTGTATATTCTCTTTTAGTCTGTGTTATCCGTGGGATTCCGGATCTTGGTAGCGTTTTATTCAGTGTGTTTGACGGATGTATGTGCCAAGCGGCACGGATTACATACCTTTTTATACTACTTTTCCGCTGTTTCTTATTTAAGTGTTCATAGCTTGTATATTTCGCAACGTGTTAGGCTTACCTAGTCGTGGGGACTGGGTGCCATCACGACATGTTCATGATTGGTGAACTAGGGTCGTGACATTATACCAGTAGGGTATATAGTTCTACTAATCAATTCCAGGCAACTATATATGACTATACGACTATTACATAATACACATGCATAAGGAGAAAATCAAAATATAGTGTACGCATATTAATATAATAATATATTTCAAGATATTGTACTATAATACTATTATATAAAACAAACGCATAAAGAAAAAATTAAAATGATTACATAATACATATGCATAAAGAAAATTAAAATATTCAAGATATTGTAGTATTCTACTATTACTAAGGAAAAATCAAATAATATACTAATTAAATGTAGCTAATACAACCAAAAGAGGGTTCGAACTAACATATATGTTAGTTTAGTGTATGAATATACCAACATAGTATACAACTGTACGTAAAGAATTTAAAATAGATTTTTTAAATTTAATTATTAAACTTAAATAATATTAACTATCACATAATTTAATTAACTCAATTTTGTGCGTCATCGATTATACTAAAATTTAGATATATTATAATAATATACTATATATCATTTTGAAATGGATAATAAATAAATAAAAATATTTAATGGACACGCACATCCTATTATGAAATGAAAAAGTTAGAAGAAAAACTTTTATTTATATTTGAGAAGACAATAAAAGAGAAAATATATTGGGGCAACTAATGGAGTTTTACGTGATTAGAAGGGAAGGATTTTGAAAATAGGTAGTTGGGGTAAATACTTTAGATTGCATAGGTACACGGGTAATACAAATTGTAATGGGTATTAACGGGTAATTAAAATTGTCTGAATAGGCATTTAGGGTAATTTTCCCTAAAATCTAAACCTAGACTTAGTACACTAGCAGATGCACGATTATATTACACGATTATTGATTGACCAAATTGATTCATACATTAAATTGGAACAAACTAACAAGCATTTCAATTTTCCAACTACTTTCCAAATCTATGATTTCTGTTTAAAATTTGGATATATATATATATATATATATATATATATATATAATATTTTGAACTCAATACCAAAACTACACTATATCTCTTGCAAGTCGTTGATAGCTTCTTTTGAACCTAAATTTTATTACAACTAAATATCTATTAATGTAAAACCAGAATTTTTGCTAATATATTGTATTTATACTAAATTTCGTCGTCACAATTACATCACCATCTTTGATAACAACCATAGTGTCACGACCAAAACCCCGGTCGTGATTGCGCCCAACACATTGCTAGGAAAGCCCGACCATGTTATCCATCTTACGAGCCGATTGTTAATTAATACTAATCAATTAACGTTAATAACTTGTTTTCGTATCAAAACATTAAGTGCGGAAATAGAAACAAACAAAATATAGCCCCAACCAATCGTGGTGTCACAAGTCTGAGCCTCTATAGATGAAATATTCTACACAAATCATGTCAAGGCAGAATAGAAACGACAAAATGATAAGGAGGAAGAGTTCAGGTCTTGTGGACGCCGGCAGCTACCTCGAAGTCTCCTCGGAATAGTAGTAATGAAGCAGCTGCGATAGCTCAACTGCCCTCCTGAACCTGTGGATCTGCACAAAAAGTGCAGGGGAGTGGGGTGAGTATATTTCAACTCAGTGAGTAATAATAATAAATAACAAATGAAAATAAGAACACATGTACTATCACTAAACAGTTCTAAGGGTAACCTCACAGGAAAGTCATCCAACGTTGATCTACCTCTGATCCAACACTTATTTAACTCTGCTGCGGCGTGCAGCCCAATCCTCACTCATACTGTTGCGGCGTACAGCCCCATCCAATATATATATATATATATATATATATATATATATATATATATATATATATATATATATATATATATATATATATATATTATAATGTTGCGGCGTGCACCCAATATAGTATATATATAACGTGCGGCATGCAACCCGATCCAATATATATAGCGCTGCGGCGTGCAGCCTGATCTATTTAACGTCGACGACGCTCACTGGGGTGTATACAGACTTTGGAGGGGCTCCTTCAGCCCTACCGCTATGATACTGCGGCGTGCCGTCCGATCCACATATATATCACTGCGACGTGCAGTTCGATCCAATATATATAGATATACTGTTGCCTTGCGCAGCGCGATCTAATAATATATACCTGCACTCACTGGGTGTGTTTGCAGACTCCAAAGGGGCTCCTACAACCCAAGCAGAATAATACTGCGGTGTGCAGTCCGATCCACATGTATATTTTTGTGGCGTGCAGTTCGATCCTCATATATCTATATGATGCTGCGGCGTGCAGCCCGATCCAATATATATATATATATATATGTAAAATGCTGCGGCGTGCAGCCCTATTCGGCATGTATATCAATACCTCACAGCGGGTCCTCGTCCCCATCTCAGTCAATATAGACTTGGCCTCTCAGGCCCACTCAGCTAGAACAGGGAATCCACGCCAAGTAGTCTCTCTCAAAGTACACATCTAGTACTGGCTCAAGATATGATTTACATCTATAATTACGGCTGAGTGTATGTATCCAGCAGGATATAGGGGTCATTAGCTCTACAGGCTTCCCTAATTCTCTATAGATCGCCACAAGGCTCCAAACATGGCTACTAGCCCAATTACACAGTTATAAGCTCAATCGCAGTCATGATACACAATAAACTATCAATTGGGAAGGACCAAGTCCAAATCCCCAGTCACAATACCACGACGCTCATCACATGATGCGTGTTTCATCTCTGCATAGCACTGTATAGTGCAAGTATGGGGTTTCAAGCCCTCAGTACATTATTTACTACCACCACTCACCTCGAACCGATAGAAGTCCTAGCTCGCTTTGTGCTTGCCTCGCAAATCAATCTCCTCGAATGCCAAATCTGATGAAAATCAATAAGAATACATCAATATAGGCTAATTAGATATAACCCAATCGAAATAACTCGATTTACGCCAAAACTCACAAAGTTGTCAAAATCCGACTTTTGGTATGCTTCTCGAAAAATTATAAAAGTTACATTTTTGGAATCCTTATCTCAACACGAGTCCATACATATAAAGTTTATCAAAATCGGACTCCGTTTGCCCATTAAAATCGATCCTTTATCATAGCCAAGGCTTAGGGCGAAAATCCCCCATTAATCCTCCCATTTACAGTGAAATAATTGAAGATTCTAAGATAAAATCACGTATTTAGACCATAAAACATACCTCCAATGTTTACCCGGTGAAATCCCCTAGAAATCCCATCACTTTGCTCTCTAAGAACTCAAAATCGGAGGAAATGTGTAACGGGTTCGCGGATGAAATGTCTTGTTAAAACCCTTCTGCCAGGCGTCATTACCCTATGCGATTGCAGCCTTTGGTACGCGATCGCGATGTACACATTTTGGCAGGCTTAATTTCCTTCTATGCAATCGCGTGGACTCAGCCACGATCGCGATGACCAGCTTAACAATTCTACGCGATCGCGACACTTACACCGCGATCGCACTGCTTCCAGATCCAACCTTACGCGATCGCATCCAGAACCTCGCGATCGTGAAGGGTAAAAACCCTCATCTCTCCAGTACTCTACACGATCGCGTGGCAATGGTTGCGGTCGCGAATAGCAAATGTCTGCTGCACTTATGACAGTAGACCTGACCCTTCATTTAGCCAAAATTGGTCCGTTTGGACCCCCGGATTCATCCCGAGGCCCCCAGGACCCCAACGAAAACCACCAGCCTACTCCAAAACACGATACGAACTTATTCCAATCATAAAAATACACCCTTAAACATGGAAATCATCGAATCAAAGCGAATTCAAGCCTAAATTTAACTAGAACTTCCGAAACCAACATCCAATAAAAAACCCGACAAAACGATGTCCGAATGACCTGAAAATTTGCAAGCATATCCAAAATCACCTAACAGAGCTACTGCAACTGTCGGAATTCCATTACGACTCCCGGATCGAACTCTCACCTACCATTCAGATTTCGCCAAAATTCAACCTTATCCAATTCAAGCCTAAAACTACACCGGGCCTCCAAATTAAATTCCGATCACTCTCCTAATCCACAAATGACCTCCCGGAGCTGACCGAATCATCAAAGTACGATTCCGAGCTCTCTAACTCACAAGTCAACATCCGGTTGACTTTTTCTAACTATTCCTTCTTCTAAGAGACTATTTGTCTCATTTCCAACCAAACTCAATCCGAATTGACTCAAACTAACCAAATACACATATTGAAACATGAACAAGCATATAACGGGGAAAACCGACTGATAACTCACATGATGACGGGCGGGTCATCACATTCTCCCAAACTTAGCAAATGCTCGTCCTTGAGGGGGTCAATAAAAATACTTGGAGACTTAAATAAGTGAGGATATCTGCTCCGCATCTCCTGCCCGATCTCCCAAGTTCCACGGGCCAGCCTCTCCACTGCACCTTGAATGAAGCAATGTCCTTGGACCTCAATTTTCGAACCTGTCTACCCAAAATAGCCACTGGCTCCAAATCATAAGATAGATTACAACCAAGCTAAATCGTACTGAAGTCCAACACGTGAGATGGATCCCCGACATACTTCCAAAGCATAGACACATGGAATACTTGATGAATACTGGACAAACTGGGTGGCAAGGCCAAGTCATATGCCACCTCCCCAATCCTACTGAGTATCTCAAAAGGGCCAATGAACCTAGGACTCAGTTTCCCTTCTTCCCTAACTGCATAACACCCTGCATGGGTGAAACCTTCAGCAATACTCTATCACCAACCATAAAAGACAACTCTCGAACCCTACGGTCCGCATAACTCTTCTGGCATGACTGTGTTGTGCGAAGCCTTGCCTGAATCAACTTTACTCTATCCAAAGCATCCTGAACTAACTCAGTCCCTATCAATCTATCCTCACCAGGCTCAAACCATCCCACGGGAGATCTACTCCATCTGCCATACAATGCCTCATAGGGGCCATCTGGATACTCGACTAATAACTGTTGTTGTAGGCAAACTTTGCAAGTGGCAAGAACTTATCTCATGAACCTCCAAAATCAATCACACATGCACGTAGCATATCCTCCAAGATCTGAATAGTGCGCTCAGACTGTCTATCTGTCTGAGGATGAATTGCGGTGCTCAACTCAACCCGCGTACCCAGCTCCCGCTGAAATGCTCTCCAGAACTGAGAAGTGAACTGAGTGCCTGTCAGATATGATTGACACTAGGACCCCATGCAACCTGACAATCTCCAAAATAAAGATCACCGCTAACCGCTCCGATGAGTAAGTAGTACATACTGGAATGAAAAGTGTGGATTTGGTCAGTCGATCAACAATCACCCACACTGAATCAAACTTCCTCGAAGTCCGAGGGAGCCCAGTCACAAAATCCATGGTAATCCTCTCCCATTTCCACTCGGGAATAACCATATGCCGAAGAACACCACCCGGTCTCTGATACTCATACTTGACCTGCTGGCAGTTGAGGCATATGGCTACATGCCTAACAATATCCATCTTCATCTTCCTCCACCTGTAATGCTGTCTCAAGTCCTGGTACACCTTTGCGGCTCCCGGGTGAATGGAGTACCGCGAGCTGTGAGCCTCCTCTAATATCAACTCTCAAAGACCATCTACATTGGGCACACAGATACGACCCAGCATCCCCATAACACCATCACTATCAATAGTCACATCTCTAAAATCATCGTGCAGAACTTTGTCCTTAAGGACAAGCAAATGTGGATCATCATACTGACGCTCTCTGATGCGATCATATAAATACGATCGAGAAACAATACAAGCCAATACTCAGCTTGACTCAGAAACATCCAACCTCACTAGCCGATTGGCCAAAGCATGAACATCATACGCAAATGGCCTCTCCCAACTAGAATATAAGCTAGGCTGCCCATACTGACCGTCTTTCGACTCCAAGAATCGGCCACAACATTGGCCTTCCCTGAATGATACAATATAGTGATATCATAGTCCTTAAGCAACTCCAGCCACCTTCGCTGTCTCAAATTAAGGTCCTTCTGTTTGAACAGATGCTGAAGAGTAGGACGATCGGTATACACCTCACAAGAGACACCGTACAGGTAATGTCTCCAAATCTTCAGAGCCTGAATTATGGCTAGTAGCTCTAAATCATGTACATGGTGGTTCTTCTCATAGGGCTTCAACTGAAGAGAAGCATAAGCAATGACCCTACCCTCCTGCATCAATACACAACCAATGCTAACTCCCGAGGCATCACAATACACAGTATAATGATCTGAAGTTGACAGCAGTATCAAGACTGGTGTTGTGGTCAATGCTGTCTTGAGCTTCTGGAAAGCTCTCCTCGCACTCCTCGGACCATACGAAGGGAGCACCCTTCTGAGTCAATCTAGTCAAGGGTGAAGCAATGGAAGAGAATCCCTAAACAAATCGGCGATAATACCCTGCCAATTCCAGGAAGCTACCAATCTCAGTAGCTGAGGTCGGTCTGGGCCAACTCTCCACCGCCTCTATCTTCTTCGGATCCACCTGAATACCATCACTGGACACCACGTGTCCTAAGAATGCCACAGACTCGAGCCAGAACTCACACTTGGAGAAATTGGCATACAACTTCTTCTCCCGCAACCTCTGTAATATAACTCTAAGATGTTGTGCATGCTCCTCCAAGCTATGAGAGTACACCAAGATATCATCTATAAACACGATCACAAATGATTCCAAATATGGCCGGAATATACTGTTCATCAGATGCATGAATGCGGATGGGCATTGGTCAGCCCAAAAGACATCACAAGAAACTCATAGTGCCTATACCTCGTCCTGAATGCTGTCTTCATAATATCAGACTCTCTAATCTTCAGCTGGTGGTAGCCTGAACGAAGATAAATCTTCGCGAATACCCTAGCTCCTTGGAGCTGATCAAATAAATCATCAATGCGAGGCAGAGGGTACTTGTTCTTCACTGTTACCCTGTTCAACTGCCTATAGTCAATACACATCCTCATTGAGCCATCCTTCTTCTTAACAAACAAGACCGGTGCACCCCACGGTGACACACTCGGTCGAATGAACCCTCGTATCTAGGAGTTCTTAGAGCTGCTCCTTCAATTCTTTCAGCTCAACTAGTGCCACACTATATGGAGGGATAGAGATAGGCTGAGTGCCTGGCACCAAATCGATCCCAAAATCAATGTCCATGTCCAGCGGTATGCCCGACAGGTCTGAGGGAAATACATCAAGAAAGTCCCGCACAATGGGAATAGAATCAATACTGGGAGTCTTAGATCTGACCTCCCGCACAAAAGCCAAATAAGAAAGACATCCTTTCCCAACCATTGGGCTTTGAGGAAAGATATTACCCTGCTCGGTACATAATCAGTCGTGCCTCGCCACTCGATCCTCTGAATACCCGACATAGCCAAAGTGACTGTCTTGGAATGATAGTCCAGAATAGAATGACATGGAGATAGCCAATCCATGACCAATATAACATCAAAATCGATCATGCTGAGAAGCAATAGGTCTACTCAGGTCTCCAGACCCCCAATAATGACTAAACAGGACAGTTATACATGGTCCACAACAATGGTATCACCCACCGGGGTAGATATATGCACGGGCAACGCAAGACACCCTCGTGTCGTGCCCAAATAAGGAGCAAAATATGTAGATACATAAGAATAAGTGGACCAGGATCGAACAATACTGAGGCATCTCTGTGGCAGACTGATACCTATAATGACAACATCAGAAGCAACTGCATCAGATCGGACCTGAAGGGCATAACATCTAGCCTGACCGCCTGATCGGCCTCCTCCTCGAGGGTGACCCCTAGCTGCCTGACCCTCACCCCTAGCTGGCGGCGCGGGTGCTGAAGTAGAAGGACCAGATGATGAGGGTTGCCCCCTCTATTGATGTGGCCTGGGAACAAAATGGGGACACTCTCTACGGATGTGCGCAAACTCTCCAAACTCGAAGCAACTCCCAGGTGCTGGGGGCTGGGACTGATGAGTACCCCTAGCACCGGAGTGTCCGGGTGATGAACTAGGTCGAGAATAGCCCTGGACAGATAGGGCCTGTGAAGAACTCTGTTCTGGCATAAAGTTGAGAGATGACTGGCTCTGGTGCGAACCCTGATAACCACGGCCAGAAGATGACCCACAATGATCTGAGCGGGCCGGCTGTGAAGACCTGAAAGAGCGACCTCGGCTCTACTGACCCTGGCCTCTGGTCTGAGTGCCACTAGAACAATCTGATCCTCGAGGCCTTTTGGCCTCCCTCTCCTCTCGCTCCCTAGGATGATCTGTCTCTATGTCGCGAGCGATATCCACAACATCCTTATAAGTATGGCTTAAAACCCTCTTTCGGGTCATCAGAATACGGATAGGATAAATAAGGCCATCAACAAAATGTCCAATCCTCTCCCGGGCAGTGGGAACCAACCACGGTACATATCTGGATAACTATGTGAATCTGATCTCATACCCCGATACTGACATGTCTCCCTGGCATAGCCCCTTAAACTGTCTATGCATCTCCTCTATCTGGGATCAAGGTACCCACTTCTCCAAGAACATAATGGAGAACTCTCTCCATGATAATGGTGCTGCCCCTGCCGGTCTACGACGCTCATAAGCCTCCCACCAAGCGAAGGCTGGTCCCTGAAATTGGAAAGTAGTAAAGGATACACCGCTAGAATCCAAGATCCAAGCCGTATGAAGCATCTGACGACACTTGTCCAGAAAACCTTGGACGTCCTCACCCGGAGCACCACTTGAAATAGGAGGAGATAATCTGCTAAACCTCTCAAGACGACGTTACTCGTTTTCGGTCATAGCTGGGACCTTGTCCCCCTGAACCTGAACAGCTAGCTGTACTGGGACCACTGGCTGAACTGGAGGAGCCTCAGGTGTGTGCAGGCCCTGCACTACCGGCTCTGGAGTGCGAGCTACGGGGGTCTGATGACCACCCCTGGTCCCTGATGTAGCTGCTGCGGTGGAAGCTGAAACTTCCCGTGCCAGGCCAGTGCAAACCGCTAATATCTGAGCTAGGGTCTCCTGTAGACCCGGAATAACAATGGGCACACCTGGTGCCTGAACTTGTACGGCTGGAACCTCAGCAACTGGAGGTTATGGGTCAGCTGGCACTGCCTTAGCTGCCCTACCCCTACAACGACCACGGCCGCGTCCATGGCCTCTAGCTGGTGGAAATGGTGGTTGTCCACCTCGTCCGGAAGCTCGAGTTCTCGCCATCTCGAGAGAATAGAATATCAAAGTTCAGTTTGAATCAACAAAATCGCACAACAAGAATTTCAAGAATTGAAACTTTCCTAAAAGGTTTGCAGCCTCCCAAGGATAAGTACATGCGTCCCCATACCGATCCACGAGACTCTACTAAACTGGCTCATGACTCGCAAGACCTGTTAACCTAGGCTCTAATACCAACTTGTCACGACCCAAACCCCGGTCGTGATGGCGCCCAATACATTGCTAGGCAAACCCGACCATGTTATCCATCTTACCAGCCGATTGTTAATTAATACTGATCAATTATCGTTAATAACTTGTTTTCATATCAAAACATTAAGTGCGAAAATAGAAACAAACAAAATACAGCCCCAACCAATCATGGTGTCACAAGTCTGAACCTCTACAGATGAAATATTCTACACAAATAATGTCTAGGCAGAATAGAAACGACAAAATGATAAGGAGGAAGAGAACAGGTCCTACGGACGCCGACAGCTACATCGAAGTCTCCTCGGAATAGTAGTAATGAAGCAGCTGCGATAGCTCAACTGCCCTCCCGAACCTGTGGGTCTGCACAAAAAGTGCAGGGGAGTGGGGTGAGTATATTTCAACTCAGTGAGTAATAATAATAAATAACAAATGAAAATAAGAACACCGGTACTATCACTAAATAGTTCTAAGGGTAACCTCACAGGTAAGTCCTCTCTACAGTGAATAATCGCATTTCCAGTCCACATTTGTCTCACAACGATCCCACACCGACCTAGTCCTCACTCATATTGTTGCGGCGTGCAGCCTGATCTAATATATATATATATATATATATATATATATATATATATATATATATATATATATATATATATATATATATATATATGTCGCGCGTTGTAATTTGTAAACTTATATAGTAACGCGCGCATACAGCCCGATCCAATATGTATAGCATTGCGGTGTGCAGCCCGATCGATTTAACATCGATGGTGCTCAATGTGGGTGTATACAGACTTTGGAGGGGCTCTTTCAGTCCAAGTGCTATGATACTGCGGCTTGCAGTCTAATCCACACATATATCACTTTGGCGTGCAGTCCGATCCAATATATATAGATATACTGCTATGACGCGCAGCCTGATCCAATAATATATAACTGCACTAACTAGGGGTGTGTGCGGACTCCGAAGGGGCTCCTACAGCTAAAGCGCAATAATGTTGCGGTGTGCAGTCTGATCCACATGTAAATTTCTGCGGCGTGCAGTCCAATCCACTTATATCTATATAATGATGTAGCATGCAGCCCCGATCCAATATATATATATATATATATATATATATATATATATATATATATATATATATATATATATATATATATATATATATATATATATATATACGTAAAATGCTGCGGCGTATACCTTATAGCGGGTCATCGACCCCATCTCAGTCAATATATACTTGGCCTCTCAGGCCCACTCAGCTAGAACAGGGAATCTCACCCGAGGTAGTCTCTCTCAAAGTACACATCTAGTACTGGCTCATGATATGCTTTATAGTTATAATTACGGCTAAGTGTATGTATCCAGCAGGATATAAGGGTCACTTAGCTCTACAAGCTTCCCTAATACTCTACAGATCGGCACACGGCCACAAACATGGCTACTAACTCAATTACACAGTTATAAGCTCAATCGCAGTCATAATACACAATAAACTATCAATTGGGAAGGACCAAGTACAAATTCCCAGTCACAATATCACCACGCTCGTCACATGATGCGTGTTTCATCTCTGTATAGCACTGTATAGTGGAAGTACGGGGTTTCAAACCGTCAGTACATCATTTACTACCACCACTCACCTCGAACCGGTAGAAGTCCTAGCTCGCTTTGCACTTGCCTTACAAATCAATATCCTTGGATGCCAAATCTGATCAAAATCAATAAGAATTCATCAATATAGGCTAATTAGACATAACCCAATCGAAATAACTCGATTTACACCAAAACCCACGAAGTTGTCAAAATCTGACTTTTGGTACACTTCTTGAAAAATTACAAAAGTTACATTTTCGGAATCCTTATCTCAACACGAGTCCATATATATAAAGTTTATCAAAATCAGACTCTGTTTGCCCATTCAAATTGATGATTTACCATAGCCTAGGCTTTAGGGCGAAAATCCCCCATTAATCCTCCTATTTATAGTGAAATAATTGAAGATTCTAAGATAAAATCACGTATTTAGACCATAGAACATACCTCCAATGTTTACTCGGTGAAATCCTTTTCAAATCCCATCACTTTTCTCTCTAAGAACTCAAAAATAGTGGAAATGTGTAATGGGTTCGCGGATGAAATGTCTTGTTAAAACCTTCTGCCAAGCATCATTACTCTACGCGATCGCAGCATTTGGCACGCGATCGCAATGTACAAATTTTGGCAGGCTTAATTTCCTTCTACTCGATCGCGTGGACTCAGCCGCAATCGCGATGACTAGCTTAACAATTCTACGTGATCGCGACACTTACACCGCGATCGCACTGCTTCGAGATCCAACCTTACGCGATCGCATTCGGAACCTCGTGATCGTGAAGGGTAAAAACCCCCAGCTCCCCAGTACTCTACGCGATCGTGTGGCAATGGCTGCGATCGCAAAGAGCAAATGTCTACTGCACTTATGACAACAGACCTGACCCTTCATTTAGCCAAAAAAAGTCCGTTGGACCCCCAGATTCATCCCGAGGCCCCCGGGACCCCAACGAAAACCACCAGCCTACTCCAAAACACGATACAAACTTGTTCCAATCATAAAAACACACCTTTATACACGAAAATCGTCGAATCATAGCGATTTCAAGCCTAAGTTTCAACTAGAACTTCTGAAACCAACATCCAATCAAAAACCTGACCAAACGATGTCCGAATGACCTGAAATTTTGCAGGCACATCCAAAATCACCTAACAGAGCTACTGCAACTATCGGAATTCCATTCCGACTCCCAGATCAAAATCTCACCTACCGTTCGTATTTCGCCAAAATTCAACCTTAGCCAATTCAAGCCTAAAACCAAATTCAATTCCGATCACTCTCCTAAGCCACAAATGACCTCCCGGAGCTGACCAAATCATCAGAATTCGATTCCGAACTCTCTAACTCACAAGTCAACATCTGGCTGACTTATCCCAACTATTCCTTCTTCTAAGAGACTATTTGTCTCATTTCCAACCAAACACAATCCGAATTGACTCAAACTCACCAAACACACATACTGAAACATGAACAAGCATATAACGAGGTTAACAGGTTGATAACTCACATGATGACGGGCCGGGTCATCACACATAGCTATCAATTATAATTCAACAACACTGCTAATGCTTGTAGAACTAATTCATTTTTTGGTATATAACTATTGAAAACATACAAATGTATCATTTTTTTATCCTAAGGTATCTGAAACAGCAATACAGATCTAGTTATTACACAATCATTCAAATGTAAAAAAAATGACTCACATTCAATTTGAAATATTCAAATGTTCTTACAGCACTCCAATTTTACCCTCTACAATTCAACTCAGTCCTATTTTGTTATGAACATAAATCTACCCTAAAATACACAACAACATCATTTGAATAAAAGATGGAGACTTCAACAGAATATCACCACAACTTTATTTTTATTTTTAATTAAAGATGTACATAATTATAGACATGAACGTGTACCTGAGAAATTCAGAGGAAGAAGAAAAGAGAGTCAGCAAACTTTATTTGAAATTTATCCAAACAAAACAACAACAGCACATCAACAGCTTGATTTCAACAGCCAACGGGATTTTAAAAGCAATCAACTTCCCTTAATCATCAATCAGAACTTCAGCACCCAAATCAGTATTCATATGATCCAATTTGTACTGATTTCTGTAATATAATAGTAATTCTATTCAGATTTCTATTAGCTTTACTCGTTTCTAGATTTTTTAAGGTGAATTAAGATCTGGAATAGAAGATTTGATCTGAAATTTGTGAATTTCAGATCTGAAACTCGAAGATATTTTGGAGAAATTGTTTTGGGTATTCAAAACTTCTTATTTAAGGCAGAAACTGCCTATTTATAGAATTAAAATATGGAGGAAAATTTAATTTTTAGTATTTTCAGATTAGTCCCCTCTTTTCTTACTTGTTAAACAAGTTACTACCCCTAATTTATTAAAACTTGCAGTAAAACTCATTATTGAATGTTCTAGTTGCATCTACCATGTTCTTACCCGTTTGAATTCCCTATTCTACCCTCACTTCCCTTTAACAATTGCTAAACTACCCATTTTATCTTTCTATTACCCTTGAGATATCATTATTACTATTATATCAATTGTCTCTACCCAAAATACCCCTGAAGTTCCCTACAATTACTGCCCATATTTATAATATTCCAAAAATGGCCTTGTAGTATTTTCAAAATTACTATCTTATTTCATGAGCTATAAACTTCTTTATTTCAACCAACTTCTAGCCCTTAAATTCTAATTACATTCTTTAACAGCTATATCTAAACAGCTTAATCACCATGGTTAACTCCCCCGAAATCAAATTAAGCTAAACAATTTATTAAAACTAATCAAAATAGAAAAAGATTAAAACAATTATCGAACGAACAGAAAAATAAAAAAAAAATCACTAATTAGTACTAATTGTTCGTAACAAACTAGAGTTAATCAGAAACCCAAAACTAATCTAGTTAGTCAAATATTAAATCAAAAAATATGAACGAACTAACAGCCAAAGATTATTATGAATTAATCTAGATCTAATATGATTAAGTTTATTCCTATAATCAGATTTGTTTATAAAGCCAATCAATCAATTAATAATTTTTTATCCTAAGAAATAATGCTATCAACACAAACTAACAGAAGAAAGAAAAGAAGAGGAAGGAAGAGATTAACTAAAAAGATAGAAAGAAAATACCTAATTGGACAAAATCCTTTGAAAAATACCACCTACTCGACCTCCAGACTCATGCAATCTTGAAAACGTTCAGGAACCTTGGACCTCTAAGGTTCTGCCTCTTTTACTTGAGATTTGAACCAATTTGGGTTTGTTTGAGGGAAAATAGTTACGGATTTAGAAGAAAGAAAAGTGAAAAGGACTTCATATATAACTTTGAAGAGGTTTGAGACATGGTGCCGCCGATGGAACCTATGACGGCGCCTAGGGTTTGTTATTTTTAGAGATTTGACTATGATTCAATGGGTTTCAGGTGTGGATATAGAGAGAGAAGGGAGGGTAGAGTCTATGGTGAGAAGTTGGTCGAGTTTGGACAGTGTAGCCGTTGTGGGTGGCAGAGACGGTGACAATAAAATTGAATATTCGAAACAATCCAGTGGGATTCGAAGGGAAATAGTAGGATCTTTGTGATGAGGGTGTTGAGGCGGTTTTAGGGTGTAAGTTTGGAAGCCACAGGAGATGGTGGAGATTTCTCCGGCGGCGGTGGCGTCGGCGTTATAGGCAAGGGGTGTACGAGGAAGGGGAACGAATTTTATCTTTAATTTAGGGTTATTTAAAACACTTTTATTATTTGTCGGGGACTAAAGACTGACAGAAGGATCAAAGGAAATTAATGGTCGAGATCAACTAACTCCTATTGATGTGCCGGAGAAAATCAGCACATTTACATACTAATTGCTTAGATATTAGCTTGTTTTATTGCAAAATGTAGTCCATACTTATGTGATTTTGTGCTCTTACAGATCAAGAGGAAGAAAAGACCAAGGACACGAAAATGGAAGCTAAAAGACAAGAAAAGGGCAAAGTACTGCACAAAGGCAAGTCTGCGGACCAATCTGCCGTCGCGGATTGCACATGCGGACCGCATAGTTGCGCACCAAATTGCAGAGCAAAACAGTGGCTGGAGCTAAAAACCATGTCAAGAATATGACGCATTCTGCGATCGCATAGTAAACATGCGGACCGCATTTCTACCGCAAAATGAACAAGAAGAAAACCCAGGAGTCATTATGCGATCGCATAGTTGCTTTGCGGTTCGCATAATGACCGCATACTCGTCACCTGTGTGACCTCTTCAACTGGCAAACAAGTGGTAGAGAATGCAGTCCGCAAAGTGAAATAGAGACTTGGGAATTTCTGGTTCATCAAATGCTCATTCAGTGATATGTCTACGGTCCGCATAGTGGTTATGTGACCGCAGATATCATCGCAGATTGACACTATTCTCAAACGTGCAGTTTTGCGATGACTATGCGGTCCGCAGAGTGGTTCTACGATCGCATAGTTTATCGCATATCTGTGTACTTAGTTCATTTTCTCCCTATCTTCTCTCCTGGTGACTGTACTAACAGTGCATCCTTTGCAGATATGGCTCCCGGACAGAAACGACTTGCAACCAAGCCTCATGTGGCCAAAAGACAAAGAGTGGACCCGTCACAATAATCAGCCTCCCAACCTGAGAAAGCAGATATTGGGCCTGGGGTTAATATACATGCTGAAGCAAGAAGAAAACAAGCAGCTGAAGGCACTGCGTACCATCTCCGCTGGGGCATTGAGGGCTCAAGGGAAAAATACAAAGCTGGGCTCGACCGGAGAAAACTCTTTCCGGAAAAGCAATTGAGCCTCAATGGCCTTAAGGACAAATACCCGCACATCCTTGCAAACCTTAAGCGGAGGAAATGGATGGGTTTCACTGAACCCCCTGCCACATACAATGAGTCAATAGTTCGGGAGTTCTATGCCAACTACGGAGCTTCCCGAACCAAACACCACAAGAGGCGGAAGATGTACCTTGACAAGGTGGATGTTTGGGGCTTCACAATCAAGTGCAGTGCCAAGGCCATCAATCGGATTCTTGTCCCAGACTGGGAAGAAGACACATCCACAATGGAGTACAAAGCTAAATTCGCCAACAAGGAGGGTGAAAGGAGTTGGATTGCCTCAGTCATAGCAATTGGGACCCCTGCATGGATACAACCTGGCCGAAAAATTTACAATGAGAGCTTCTCACGAGAGGGGAGATACTGGCTTGCATTTCTTGCATCCAGGCTGATCCCAACCAATCATGAGACCGATATTGCCATTGAGAAGGCCCTTCTAATTGTTTGTATCATGCAGGGTATCAAAGTGAATGTGGGGGAGATTATCTTTCAAGAGATGGGTCGACGAGCAATGCAAGATGCCACTTCTCTCCCATTTCCATCCTTGATTATTGCCCTATACCATGTTGCTCCAGTCCCTGTTGATCTCCAGAGGGATGCTACAGGTCAGGAACAAGGGATCATAGATATCAACCGCTTTGGTGATGCTGTGATACCCCCTGCGGCAGTAGTTCAGGAGGACCTCCTTTCATCCTAGCCTCTTGTCACTTAGGCCGATGCTGCACAGTCCTCCACTCCTTCCACCACTGCCCAGACTACTGCTGCCACTGCCCAGACTACTGCTACCACTGCTCAGACCTTACAGGCCACTCCGGCAGTCTCAAAGGTTGGTCTGTTAGCTACGCATGCAAATTCCAAGGTTGACCAGCTTGTGAAGACATTACCCTATTTGTTCAAGAAGGCCCTTACACCCATGCAGTCAGCTATAGCAGACATTCAGCAAAAATAGGCATCATACGCAGAGCGGCTGCAGGGACGTGAATTATGGGTAGAGAAGCTAGAACGGGGAGAAGTATCTGGTTTGCACGACCTCAAGAAGGAGGTTACTTCTATGAAAGTCGACTTCCAAAAGATGCAGAATTTGGACTTCGACATTTCATCCCTCTTTCCTGTGGCGGGTGACAAGGGTACAAATGTCGTGCTAGATTTGGGCCTTGATTTCACAAACGTGATGGCCGAACCTGTCATTCCTACTCATGGAGACTCACATGCCCCAGCTCCTACTGGCCCGATTGACATTGCCTCTGATGAGGAGGATGATGGAGAGAGTGAGAGTGACGATAAAGAAGATAGCTCGGGGTTCTCCAGTGATGAAGGCCCTCAGCTTGTTGATAAGGGGAAGGCAGCTGGTCCAGCTTCACCTCAAGATAATGATCCTGCTGATGAGGATGAGCGTGAACAGATTGAGGTTGCCCCGCAGAGATCATTGATAGATAGAGGGGGCCCCACAGCTCATGTATCAGCCCCTTCTACAGCTGATGCATCCAGCAGCTCTCAGGTGCCAGCTGAGGACACAGTATCTCCAGCATCAGTTCCAGCTCCAGTGCCAGTCCTGTCTCCTACCCAGAGCATCCACCAGCAGCAGAGATCACACTCTCGACTAAGCTCACGCCAGTCCTCACAGCTTTACGAGAGGGTGATCGCTCCGGCACTCAGCCAGCTGCCAACTCCCATAGCACTTAGTGTGCCTCTGGGAGTCTTCCCTCAAACTTTGCTTTTTAATTCTATGCATTGGGGAAAATGTATCTTTTTAAGTTGGGGGTGGGGTACCTTGGTATAATTTTTTGTCTAATTTTTTGCCTTGTATATAGTGATGCTTTTTGTGCTTATGCGTATCAAAACTTGTGTACATTGATACAACTTTGGTATATAAAGCAATGTTTCGATAACGTTTTTATCTGTTTGTGTTGATTAGTTAGTAAATCAATTCCTCTTGGTTTTTCTTTGTCTGATTCTTTTCCAAGAGTGTAATAGTAGAATCAGAACCTTGGGTGTAAATCAATGTGATCAGTTTGTTGGAGTTTCTCAGTGTCAAGCATGTGTATCTGTACATAGCACATATCCTCCTATAGTCATCTTTGTCGACTCGTCCCAAGGATAGATAGATTGATGACTGTCTTAAGGGAACTTGTCTCTATGACCAATCCTGTGAATCCGAGGCTCATTCTGTGACTCTATGGAAGCCCATAAAAGCTTTGAATTGCAAAATAGTTGCTCGAAAGTGCTAAACAATGTGAATAAAGCAGTTCATGTACGATGTGTGTGCGAGTTCTCTATTTGTATATAATTCTTATGTCTACTTCTGTCATCAAGAACTTGCTTGGATGGTCTTTCAATACTAATTATAGTATGTTTGGTTGGAGGAATGATCTTAGGCATTCTTTGATTTATTGGTATAACCTCTTTAGCCTTTCAAGCATCCAGAGTGCACAGATAATATCACTAGCACCCATTTTGAGCCTTTAAACCTTTCTTTGGCTAACACATTGCAAACCTTTCCCTTTTGCAAAGTAATTCCCTCTCTTGAACCTGACCCTCCTTGAACATCGAGAATGAGGCTAAAAGCCTAAGTTGGAGGCGGGGTAAAAGTAGAAATGGATAAGGTTGTGCATTGAGTCCGAGACCACATACCTCAAAAAGTGTTTGTATTATAGCATTCAAGCTCTAAAAGAAAAAGAAAAATGAAAGCAAAAGTTAGTCTATTTACCTATGTGTATAAACAAAAAAGAGAAATATGAGTATGTACATAAATTGTGGAGCTTTGAATAAAAAAATAAAAGGAGGTATGTAAGGTGGGTCCATGATTGGGAACTATATACTAATGAGGTTATGAGGGTTGAAGAGAATCAAAGTGCAAAAGAATGGCACTTGCGAGTAATGTTCAAGGAGGGTGAAGTCACTTGTACCAGATGGTTATCCGACCTTCCCTAAACCTTCATTACAAGCCTAAAAAGTCCTTGTGGGACCTCCAACCGATCATTCTTGAATAAGTGGCGAATTAAAATAAAGGCAAGCCTATGGTATGACATGTTATGGCATTTGAAGTTCCTTCTGAGAGTAAGTGTTCTTTTTGAGCTGTCTTTGTAAATGTTGTAAATATTATGAGTTTGGGACATCATTTCTGGTGAGAGTGCATGAACTACGGAATTTAACTAAGTTGAGCGTTTTGAGTCTAACGAAAATGGATTCAGCTGAGGGTAACACTTGTCACAATATGAGGCTCAGAGCTTGCATGATTGGTCTGTTTCTATGTGCATACCTCTAGTCTGGGAGGAGTGGCGCGATTGTTTTAAGTACATGCTTGGAAAACTGGAAATTAACACTATCTTGTGTCATTATTGTGTTGTGTTTGTGAATAAAGTTTGGCATAGGTATGTTTTTCTTGCTTGAGGAAAAGCAAGAATTTACGTTGTGGGTGTTGATGAGCCGGAGAAATTCGGCACATTTACATACTAATTGCTTAGATATTAGCTTGTTTTATTGCAAAATATAGTCCAAACTTATGTGATTTTGTGCTCTTGCACATCAAGAGGAAGAAAAGACCAAGGACACGAAAATGGAAGCAAAAAGACAAGAAAAGGGCAAAGTACTGCACAAATGCAAGTCTGCGGACCAATCTGCGGTCGCGGATTGCACATGCATACCGCATAGTTGCGCACCAAATCGCAGAGCAAAATAGTGGCTAGAGCTAAAAACCATGTCAAGAATGCGACGCATTCTACGATCGCATAGTAAACATGCGGACTGCATTTCTGCCACAAAATGAACAAGAAGAAAACCCAGGAGTCAATTATGCGGTACCATCTGCGGTCGCACAATCACTATGCGGACAACAGAATGGTAATGTGATGGAAGAATTGGCAGCTAAGGTTTTTAATCTACGACGCCGCCTCTCAATATGCGGACCGCAGACCTGTTATGCAACAGATCTGCGGTCGCAAAGCTGACCTGGAAGGGTAAACTTGTCCGATTTTTGTCCAAATTTGGTCCCTCTATAAATAGTTTTTAGAATCTTGTGTGGGAACATCTTGTCCAGACTTTACACTAGACTCCAAGACTTTAGTACTTCATCATTTTTGGAAGCATTTGGTTGAAGATTCTCTTACTCTGTAAGCATTTATGACATTTATTACACCTTGTATTTTGTATTTTAGCATGTGTGGCTAAACTTAAATACTAAGGTTGTGAACCCTAAATGGGTGTTATGTAAATGGGTGTTTAACATTGAATATATGCATACTGGTTGGTTGATATTTCTTTACTTCTCATTCTTCATTTGTTGTTCGTGGTTGCAAACATTGACAAAAGCCATTTAAATCTTACTTTGCTTGGGAAAGTGAGTTAGATTTTGGAAGAAGTAAATAACAAAGACTTGAGGCCTTACACCTCGTTCAGTAGAATCGCTTAGGGATAATTGGGTTTTATTTGGCATCTATTGATTGTTATAAATTGTGACTCTTAGACTTTTGGGAAAAAGCAAGAGAGGAAATACTATTCAAGTATTGGGAAATATTGGGTAGTTGCATAGACATCAATTGCATATCAATAACCAACCATTAGAAATATATCATATTAACACCGATAGCATTACACTACATTTATGGGAACACAACCTTGGTTTAATCAACCTTATTAGTTACTACATCAAGCATTCAAATTAGTTATTACTCTAAGACAACTTTCACTCATACTCTACTACTCTTACAACATTTTCATGTTACTACTAACGGAATAGATTTAAGACTCTAGTCGGGTAACATACTAACTCCAGTAATCGTTTCATACCTATTCCCTATGGGATTCGACCCAACCTAGTTAGGTTACTATATTTGACACCGACCGCCTTACACTAATTATCAAAGTGTAATTTGAGCATATCACCTACACAACGTCGTTTCAATTATGGGGCATGGACTGGGTTATTTCTATTTGGGCTGATTTTGTCCGGAAGGGTATTATTGTTTGGACTATTAATTTCAGCCCAAATTTTTGCATGCCTCTTGAAACTAGACCTTTGCCCTTTATTATTTTTTTGCATTTTTTTGTTTATTTTTATTTAAATTGCTATTGTTTATTTTATTTTTGTGTTTTGTATTTTATATTTTTTCTGATATTTTACAAAACTTAAAATAAAACCTAATTAAACTATTTAACTCCTAAAGTTATTTAATATCACTATTTAAAGTTGTATGCAATATTTATCAATTTAAATTGCCTAAGTACTATTTTTGCACGAATTGATACCTACTTAATACTAAAATACGAAATTGAATTCTTAAATGTATATGTATATTTTTTTTATTTTACTTATTGTGAGCACGTGATTTTTGCCATAAGCAAATTATTCCTAAAAATCCAAACAAAATAATTTTTAATTTTTTGTTGATATTGTTGGCATTTTTGTATTAATTAGTTGCATAATAATTCATATGAAAAAATAAAACAAATATGCACATACGTTAGGATTTTTTATTTTTACAATTATGGTATTAATTCATTTTGGGAACAAGTTGAAGAAAAATCAAAAATAGCATTTTTTGTTGGAAAGTACTATAAAATTGATATTAAAAATTCTAGAATTTAATTGGTTTAACAATTTAATAAAATTAGAAAATTAATACAAAAACACAAAAGAAAAGAAAATACAAAAATACAATACAATAAGATATAATACAAAATTGGGCTAATTGGACTAATTAATAGCCCGAGAATAAGATAATTGTCCAGGCCCAAAGAGGAATTTACCTGGTCTGCCGAGGAATCCAAAATGTCCCCGTTTAAACGCATAAGATTTGGACCGTTGAAATATTTGATCTAATGGTCATATAACACAGACCATTAATATATAAAATGACGGCGTTTAATATTTTAAATCCAAGCCGCTCATTTGGTTGATCTAATGGACAAGAATGAGTTTTCATTTAAAGCAAACGACATCGTTTAAGGCTCGAGTGATCTAAGCCATTGATTCATCTAATCTAACGATGAAAAATTAACCAAGGCCTTTTAATATAATAATAATACATACATTATTTTCATTTCATTTCATTTGTCCTTCCTCGTTTAACCCTAGCCGCCCCTAAAACCCTCTGCAGTCCCCGCCGGAACCCTACCGACGGGAGACGCCGCCTTCACCAACCGCCCCAACATTAAAACCCCAGAACCGCCTTAGCCTCCTTATCCCATCCCTATAGTTATCTTTCCTCAAATAAGTCCCGATTACTTCGAATATCCAATTTAGTGTCGTCGGAACCCTAGTTCCGGCGAATACTACTTCACTTAAATCATGCCAAAATCTCACCAGATTTCACCCTTAACATCCTTAGCCCTATTCTTAGACCCTCAAGTCCCAAAAATCACTGAAAAACCTAAAACATCATAGAAAAGGTCTGCGAGTGGCCAAAGGTTCAAGAAAATTGCCAAGACATTCCAGACATCGAGAAACTTGAAGAAAAGAAGAGAAAATAAATTTTTTTAAAAAGGAAATAAAGGTTGTCCATAGAAAGCTAAGTTTTCTTACTTCCTTTTCTATTTCTTTGGTTTTCGTTTTATTTGCATGTGCTTGTTTTCTTTTGTTTCCGTTTCTTGATAAAAATGATATAGTATTCTATTATTACTTTTAGTTTTTTGTTTGTTGGAATAAAAGTTGATACTATTTTTGATATTGTTAGATTTGATATTAAAATAGGATTTTTAATAACTTTTGATGAATAATCTGATTAGACATTAGGGTTTAACAAATTTAATATGATTAGATCTTGATTGGTTTTGGAATTTTTCGATTATGTTAACTATAAGTTCTTAAATTTGATTTTTTAGAAATAATTTTGTTATGTTATTAGATTTGAATTGTTAGTTTGATTTGATTCAATTGGTTATAGATGTTTCATGAGTAATTAATTCTGAAATTAATCAAATTAAATGGGGGTAAAAGGGTAAAGGACAGTAGGGTCATTTGGTGAATTCAAGTCCTATTCAGGGGAAATTTAAGGTACAACGAATGGTTTAAATGTAATAAGTCTTAGGAGGTAGGGGTAATATGGGCAGCACACTGAATGCTAAATAGAAGTGGGGGCAAAAAGGAAATTACATTAGGATTGAATGTTCTAGATAGGGGAACATGGGTAATTCTGCATAAATGATGGGTAATAATCGATTAATTAATAATTAAAAAGGATACAATGGAAATAAAATGGGGACCAATGGATAATTTCTAAAGTTTGAATTTCCCTCCCTTTCAATCTCTATAAATAGGCCTCCATAGGCCTCTTTTAATAGTTTTGAGCAATCTGAAAATACTTCTCAAATATTATAACATTATTCCTCTCTAATAATTGATCTTCATCTCTTCAAAATACAAAAACCTTAGAAATTTATCAGAAAATCATAAAAATATCAGAAATTTCATTGATTCTAATTCAAAATTCCAAGCTGTACTTCTCTTCTATTTGCTTTTGGCGATCAAAATATTGCTAAACTTGAATAGTGTTAAGATGAGTGTTATTATGTTGTTTGATCTGTCATCTGCTGGGTTTAAGTCTGTTGATTTTGAAGCTGTGGTTGAATTATTGTTGAAATTTTGTTGTGTGACAACCTGACCCGTCGTCATGTGAGTTACCACCCCATTTTTCCTTTATGGTGTTGTTTCATGTTCTATATCAGTAATAGAGTCTATCGGGTGAATTTGGATTGATTCGGGTTGAAAATAAGGCATATAGCCTCTTAGAAGGGAGTTTATTTTAGAAAAGTCAACCTGAAGTTGACTATCTGGTTAGAAGGCCCGGATATGAATTCTGGTGATTTGGATAGCTTCAGGAGATAATTTTTGACTTAAGAGAGTGACCGGAAACAAATTTAGAGGTCCAGTGTAGAAATAGGCTTGAATTGGCGAAGTTGGAATTTTGGCAAAATCCGGTTGACTGGTGAGGTTTTGATCGGGGAGTTGGAATGCAATTCCGACAGTTGCAGTAGCTTCATTAGGTGTTTTTGGATATGTCTACAAATGTTTAGCTCATTCGGTCATTGTTAGTTCGGGTTTTCGATTAAATGTTGGTTTCAGAAATTATAGTTGAAACTTAGGCTTGAATCCGCCTTAATTTGATGATTTTTGTGTTTAAGGATGTGTTTTTATGATTGGAACAAGTTCGTATGATGTTTCGGGGTATGCTGGTGTCTTTGGTTGAGGTCCTGGGGGCCTCGGGATAAGTACGGGTGGTGGAACAGACCCATTTTGGTTTGTATTGAGATCCGTTTTTCTGCTATAAGTGTTGCAGACTTTTGTTCATCGCGTTCACGTGGTGATGGACACGAACGCGTAGATTAATTTGAGGGTCGAGAATTTTGTTCATCGCGTTCGCATCAGCGGCTTCGCGATCACTAAGGGGAAGTAGATAAGGCATTGTGATCGCGTGTGAATGGAACGCGTTCACGTAAGAGGAAGGGTCAGAGCATCGCGTTCACGGGCCAAGGGTCGCATTCGCGTTCGCATAGTGTTAACCTAGGTGGAACATAAGACTTTAATTAATGTTTTAGACGCAAACCCCTCATTATTTCCTCCATTTTTGCACTACACTGAGAGCTAATTGATAGAATTTGAAGGGGATTTTATCGGGAAGTGATTGGAGATAAGTCTCATAGTTTTAATACGTCATTTTACCAAAGAATATTTCATTACTGTATTTGGGTATAAATTGAAGAAGTTAGGGCTTGGATTTTTTTTTGCTATGAAAAATTGGGATTTGGTGGCTCATTTGAACTTCGATTTTGATAAATTTTATGTGTATGGACTCGGGGCGAGATGAGGATTCCAAAAATATGAGTTTCATAATTTTTTGAGAAGTGGGCCTAGGGCTCGGGTTTTGTTAGTTTCGAGATTTTTCCTATATTTTGATTGTTTACAATTGGGTGTTGTTCCATTAGCCTATTATGATATATTTGTACTGGTTTTAGCTAGTTTCAACACGCGTGGAGGCCGGTTTGAGGAGCCAAGGCATTGCAGGCTTGAGTTTTCGCCGGTTCGAGGTGAGTAATAATTGAGAATGATATCTTGAGGGTTTGAAACCCCATATTTGCACATTTTAGTGTTATATGGTGACTTGCACACTGGACCTAAGCGTAGAGTAGAGCACCGTTGGTAATTGTGACTTGGTCCGTCCCGGTTATTGATTTTTACCACGTATTTGAAATGAATTGTTGTTATCATAATAACTCGGGCTTATTGCCATACTTGGGGCTTATTGCTGATTTTTGAAACTCTTTATGAACTATCATCACTATTTTTCCCTCACTGTTTGAAATACAATTTGATCTCAGTCCGTGTGATTTACAGTGTTTTTGAACCCTGCTATATTTTACTCAAATCTGGAATTTTGACTGATATTTGAACTATCATTGAGTTAAGTATCATTGTTTTACTGATGCCCAAGGGGCTTTTTTGATTATTTGTTGGATTGATTGGGGCCGAGGGCCATATGTGAAGGCATGGCGAGTAATGTGAGGAGGCTTTCAAGCGTCGAGTGATATGTGAGCATTTACATATACATGCATGGATCGAACTGCACGCCGCAGTAGCATATTGCATGGATCGGACTATACACCGCAGTAGCATATTGCATGGATCGGACTGCACGCCGCAATAGTATATAGATCGGACTGCACGCCGCAATAGTATATGGATCGGACTACACGCCGAAGTAATATATGGATCGGACTGCACGCCGCAGTAGCTGTAGGAGCCCCTCCGGAGTCTGAACCCCCACAGTGAGCGCGGGTAGCCAAATGGATCGGGTTGCATGCTGCATCAAGTCATATGCATTGCATTGCATTCACTCATATTTATACCACGTGGCATGACATTAGCACTCATATATCATTGGAATGCATACTGTTACTTGCCTTATTGACCAGATACCATGGTGTTACATGTTGAGGAGTGTTGTGCCCAAGGGGCCAACTTGTGAGCCGACTTGCTCTATCTGATATATCATTCATATGCTGGCTATTGAAAAATAAAAAGGGATATTTGTGAAAGATATATTCAAAAGTGATATTTTAACTGATCTTGAGATTTTTCAAAAGAATATTTACCGTATTACGATTTTTCTCAAAGGGATTGTACTATCTTGTATAGCATCTTGGTGTGCCCATACGTGTTTTCTTATGTCTTAGTTATTATTCTCTTTTATTACCACTGAGTTGGAAGTACTCACTTTACTCCCTGCACATTGCTTGCAGTTGCAGGTATTGTTCACCCGTTAGCGGGTTATTAGCTGGGCAGAAGACTTATGGTTGTAGTTGATCAAGGTGGTCGCTAGCGTTCACGGCACCGCACTTCATTATTTGTTTTCCAGTTTTTATGCTGTATTTATCTATATATTGTTGGCCAGTATAAGTGCCATTACTCATTAGATGCTCGTGACTTGTCACACCTCAGTCGGGTTAATTTGGGATGAAATTTAATAGTTAAATGCCATTAATTAGTAATTTTATTCACTTATGATTATTAGCTACTAAAAGAAGATTTGGGGTTGGCTGGCCCTGTCTTCACTAGAGGAGCCATCACGATCGAGTATGGAAATTGGGTTGTGACAAGTTGGTATTAGAGCCTAGGTTACTAGGTCTCACGAGTCTTGAGCAGGTTTAGTAGGTTCCCGCGGATCGATATGGCGACGTCTGTATTTATCCTCGAGAGGCTGCAGAACCTTCAGGAAAACTTCCCATTCTTGGAATTCTTATTGTGCGCACTTGATTTAGCTCAAGATATGACTCTTGAAAATTCCTTCCACATGTCGGTATGCGCACATGAGCTTTCAGTAGTATATATGCCTTAATGGCTTGTGATTCCCCGATCAAGGGGCAAGAGGTAATCTCCGTGAGTTCATGTTGGGCCAGTCGGGAGGACTTGAGGCCTGATCTTTGCCTATGGCTTGAGCACCGAGGTGCTGATTTTGCGAGCTGGTTTTATGAATGTATATGATCTGTATTGTTCCTAATTGTGGAAATGGCGGTTTGATAATGGGTAAGATGTCAAGTGTTCGATTCTTATTGTGATCTGTTGTGTAGCCCCGAGTTATGGGCGTGGTGAATAATTTCATGTCACTTAGTGGAAAGGTAAAGTGCATTATGTGCGGTGGTATGAGTTCAGACTCAGGAAGACTAATTGGTCGTGCTCTGTGTATTGTGGTGGAAGGTGTGTTGAAATACTAAACTGAGGTGAAGTAGGTGGGTTATCTCATGCGGATTGCCCTTATGTGGTTGATTATTATGTCTAATTGAAAGGTATTTTATATGTGTTATGATTTGAATAGGTGCAATGTATGTCCGTGTATCAATTTTGATAATACAATTCGTGTAGTATTGAGATTAATGTTGTTGATACACATTGTGATGTCTAGTAGAGTTGTGGATGTGTTGTTAGGATGATTTTGGTGATTATCTGGCAGGTGGATAGGCCAAAGTACAAAGGAAACTCTCTCAAAATATTTGAAAAAATTTGGGACTTAGAAAAGATTTTTGCCACCTTAAGAGTGGGCTTAACTGTTGTGTGCGAATGAATGCAAGACTTGCTGAAGAGTTAAGATTTCTGATGATTCGAGTCTCCGCCTAAGCTTGTATATAACATGAGTTAAATCTCACTATAATATTGTGGCATTATTAGAGTAAGAATGCTATGAGCGGTTAAAAGTGCCTTGATATACGGCGTCGAGCCAAGTTGGGGAGGTTGTTATTGATTAACTGATTGCACTGTCGTATGTTATGTTGGTTCTGTCTCAAAGTATTTTGGCAAATCACTTCTGGTCGCGAAAATTGAGCCGAGAATGGCGAGTGTGAAGGAAAATTTTGATAAAGGTTGTATAGTGCATCCTAGATAGTAATTTTGATAAATATTAGGATGTTTTGAGTTGTTGTTGTTAAAGAATGCTCAGCGCACGCCATAACAGTGTTGGATCAGTGTGAGATAGTAGTAGACCGAAACCGGACTCTCCACCTTAGAGATGTTATTACCTATACCGTTGCCCTTAGAACTTTTTAGTGTTCTTACAAGTGTTCTTATTTTCAGTTATTATTTATTGCTACTACTCACTGAGTTGGAAGTACTCACTCTACTCCCTGCACCTTGTGTGTAGATACAGGAATTCAGGAGGGCGGTTGAGCTATACAACTATCGTTCCAGCTATTACGGATACATTGAGGTAGCTACCGGCGTCCGCAGGACCCGATCTATCCTTCAAGTATCTATCTTTTTTTTTGCTTAGACTAAGTTGTATAGAGTATTACTATGATGTGTAGAGGCTCATACTTGTGACATCAGATCGTATTGGGCTGTTATTTCTGTTTATTTTAATTCCGCATTATTGTTGTTATTATGAAAACAGGATAATTGACTTAAAATAGAATATCTTTGAATTAAGAAATGGGTTGGTTAACGGTTAATGGCCGGGCTTGCCTAGAAATGTGTTGGGTGCCATCACGACCGGGGTTTGGGTCGTGACAAGTTGGTATCAGAGCCTAGGTTATCAGGTCTCGCGAGTCATGAGCCGGTTTAGTAGTGTCTCGCGGATCGGTACGGAGATGCCTGTACTTATCCTCGGGAGGCTGCAGAACCTTTAGGAAAAACTTCAAATTCTTGAAATTCATGTTATGCAACTTTGTTGATCCGAAACTAAACTTTGTCATTCTATTCTCTTGCAGAAGGCGATAACTCATGCTACAGTACGAGGCAGACGACCACCATTGCCACCTACTATAGGCCGTGGACGTGGCCGAGGTCGTGGTAGGGGTAGAGTAGTTGGGGTAGTACTAGCTATCCCCGTTCCGGATCAACCTCCAATTGCAGAGGTTCCATCAGCACTTGTCCAGGCACCAGTTGTGTCTATCGTGATTCTGGGTCTCTAGGAGACCCTAGCTTAGATTTTTACGGCTTGGACTCGTCTAGCTTAGGCGGTATCAGCCTCCACTGCAACAATTACATCCCAGACCGGGGGTGTTCATCAGACCCCCACAGCTCGCACTCTAGAGCAGGTAGTATAGGGTCTTCAGACACCTGAGGCACCACTAGTCTAGCCAGTGGCTCCAGTTTAGCCGATTATTCAGGTTCAGGGTGATAGGGTCCCAGTGATGCTTGACGACGAGCAGCGTCGTCTTGAGAGATTTAGCAGACATTCACCACCTATATTCAGTGGTATTCTGGGCAAGGATGCCTAGGTCTTTCTTGACAAGTGTCACTGTATGCTCCGTACAACAGGGATTCTCGAGTCAAGTGGGGTATCATTCACTACTTTCTAGTTTCAGGGAGCAGCATTCACATGGTGGGAGGCTTATGAGCGCCGTAGGCCGGTAGGTGCGGCACCATTGACATGGCAGGAGTTCTCCACTATTTTTCTGGAGAAGTGGATACCATGATCTCAGAGGGAAGAGTTACGCAGACAGTTTGAGTGGCTCCATCAGGGGGATATGTCAGTGACAGAGTATGAGGTGAGGGTTTAAGCGTTAGCTAGTTATGCACCATGGATGGTTCCTACTTATCAGGAGAGGATCAGGCGCTCTGTGGATGGACTTATTTATCCTATTCGCATCTTGATGACCCTAGAAAGAATCCTGAGTCATTCATTCGAGGATGTAGTTGATATTGCTCGTGGCATTGAGACAGACCGTCGCTGAGAGCGATAGAATAGGGATGCCAAGATTCCTCGGGGATCAGATAGTTTTGGCGGTGCTCGGTATAGAGGCCAGGGTCAGCAGAGTCGAGGTCGTTCTTTTAGGTCTTCACAGCCAACCCGCTCAGGGTATCGTGGGTCTTCTTCTAGCCGAGGTCATCGGGGATCTCATCAGGGTCAGCCATCTCTCAGTGCCCTTCCAGTGCAGAGTTCATCTCTGGCTCCATCTGTTCAGGGTTCATCCCGACCTAGTTCTTCAGCTAGCACTCCAGTGCGAGGGGTTCTCTTCAGTCCCAGCCCCTAGCACTTAGGAGTTGCTCTGAGTGTAGGGAGTTTGGACATATTCAGAGAGACTGTCCCTGCCTTGTATCCAGGCCATCTCAGCAGAGGGAATAACCCTCATTATCTGGTCCATCTATTTCAACACCCGCCTCGCCAGCTAGGGGTGAGGGTTAGGCAACCAGAGGTCGCCCTCGATGGGGAGGTTGATCAGGTTTTCAGGCTCGTTGCTATTCCCTTTAGGGCCGCTTAGATACAGTTGCTTCAGACGCTGTTATTACAGGTATTATTTCAGTCTGCCACAGGGCTGCCTCAGTTTTATTCGATCCCGGTTCCACTTATTCCTATGTATCTTCATATTTTTCTCCTTATTTGGGCACGACCCGAGGGTGTCTTGCATTGCCCATGCATGTATCTACCTCGGTGGGCGATACCATTATTGTGGACCATGTGTACTGGTCTTGTCTTGTTACTATTGGGGGTCTGGAGACCCGAGTAGACTTGCTGCTATTGAGAATGATTGATTTTGATGTCATTTTGGACATGGACTGGCTATCTCCGTGCCATGCTATTCTAGACTATCATGCCAAGACAGTCACATTGGCTATGCTGGGTATTCTGAGGATAGAGTGGCGAGGCATGATTGATTATGTACCCAGAAAGGTAATTTCCTTCTTAAAGGCCCAACTAATGGTTGTGAAGGGATGTCTATCGTATTTGGAATTTGTGAGGGACGTTGGAGCTGAGACTCCCAGTATTGATTCTGTTGCCGTTGTGATGGAGTTTCCTTGATGTGTTTCCCTCAGACCTGCCCGGCATGCCGCCGGATAGGGATATTGACTTTGGGATTGATTTGGTGCGGGCACTCAGCCTATTTCTATTCCTCCTTATCGTATGGCACCAGTTGAGTTGAAGGAATTGAAGGAGCAACTTCAGGAACTCCTAGATAAGGGGTTCATTCGGCTGAGTGTGTCACCATGGGGTGCACCGATCTTGTTTTTCAAGAAGATGGATGGCTCAGTGAGGATGTTTATTTATTACAGGCAGCTGAACAAGGTAACAGTGAAGAATAAGTATCATCTGCCACGCATTGATAATTTGTTTGATCAGCTCCAGGGAGCGAGGGTATTCTCGAAGATTGATCTTTGTTCAGGCTATCACCAGCTGAAGATTAGAGATTCTGATATCACGAAGACAGCCTTCAGTACAAGATATGGACACTATGAGTTTCTAGTGATATCTTTTGGACTAACTAATGCCCCAGTCGCGTTCATGCATTTGATGAACATCGTGTTCCGGCCGTACATGGATTCCTTTATGATTGTGTTTATTGATGACATCATGGTGTACTATCGTAGCTAGGAGGAGCATGCTCAGCACCTGAGAGTTGTACTATAGAGGTTCCGGGCGGAGAAACTTTATGCAAAGTTCTCCAAGTGTGAGTTCTGGCTCGAGTCTGTGGCTTTTCTGGGACACGTGGTGTCCAGTGATGGGATATAGGTGGATCCGAAGAAGATAGAGGCGGTGCAGAGTTGGCCTAGACCAACCTCAGCCACTGAGATTCATAGTTTCCTGGGATTGGCTAGATATTATCGCCGATTTGTTCAGGGGTTTTCTTCTGTTGCTTCACCCTTGACTAAGTTAGCTCAGAAGGGTGCTCCATTTGTGTGGTCCGAGGAGTGTTAGGAGAGCTTTCAGAAGGCCAAGACAATATTGACCACGGTGCCAGTTTTGATATTGATGTTAGGTTCAGATTCTTATACTGTGTATTGCAATGCCTCGAGAGTTGGCATTAGATGTGTGTTGATGCAAGAGGGTAGGGTTATTGCTTATGCTTCTCGCCGGTTGAAGCCCCATGAGAAGAACTACCCTATGCACGATATGGAGTTAGAAGCCATAGTTCACGCTCTGAAGATTTGAAGGCATTACTTGTATGGTGTTTCTTGTAAGGTGTATACTGATCATCTCAGCCTTTATCATCTGTTCAAACAGAAAGATCTTAATTTGAGACAGCGGAGGTGGCTTGAGTTGCTTAAGGATTATGACATTACCATATTGTATCATCCGGGGAAGGCCAATGTTGTGGACGATGCTTTGAGCCGAAATACAATTAGTATGTGCAACTTAGCTTATATTCTAGTTGGGGAGAGGGCCTTTTCATGTGATGTTCAGGCGTTGGTAATCGGCTTGTGAGGTTGGATATTTCTAAGCCGAGTCGGGTGTTGGCTTGTGTTGTTTCTCGGTCCTCTTTATATGATCGCATCAGAGAGCGTTAGTATGATGATCCACATTTGCTTGTCCTTTAGGACAGAGTTCTGCACGATGATGCCAGGGATGTGTCTATTGATAGTGGTGGTGTTCCGAGGATGCAAGGATAGAGCTGTGTGCCCAATGTAGATGGGCTTCGATAGTGGATATTAGAGGAGGCTCATAGCTCGCGGTACTCCATTCATCCGGGTGCCGCGAAGATGTGCCAAGGCTTGAGACGACATTACCAGTGGATGAAGATGAAGAAGGATATTGTGAGTCATGTAGCCAGATGCCTCAACTTTCAGCAGGTCAAGTACAAGTATTAGAGACTAGATGGTGTTCTTTAGCGTATGGTTATTCCTGAGTGGAGATGGGAGCGGATTACTATGGATTTCGTGAGTGGTCACCCTTGAACTTCAAGGAAGTTTGATTCTTTTTGGGTGATTGTTGATCGCCTGACCAAATCCGTGCACATCATTCCAGTATGTACTACTTATCCATCGGAGCGATTAGCAGGGATCTTTATTCGGGAGATTGTTAGATTACATGGGGTTCCATTTTCTATCATATCGGATAGAGGTACTCAGTTCATTTATCAGTTCTGGAGGCCATTTTAGCTGGAGCTGGGTACGCAGGTAGAGTTGAGCACAACATTTCATCCTCAGACAGACGGACAGTCTGAGCGCACTATTCAGATCTTGGAGGATATGTTGCGTGCATGTGTGATCGATTTTGGAGGTTCATGGGATGAGTTTTTTCCACTTGCAGAGTTTGCCTACAACAAAAGTTATCAGTTGAGTATTCAGATGGCCCTGTATGAGGTGTTGTATGGTAGGTGGTGTAGATCTCCTGTGGGATGGTTTGAGCCTGGCGAGGCTAGATTGTTAGGGACTGAGTTAGTTCAGGATGCCTTGGAGAGAGTGAAGTTGATCAAGGAGAGGCTTCGCACAGCACCGTCATGCTAGAAGAGTTTTACGGACCGGAAGGTTCGGGATGTGTCTTTCATGGTTGGCGAGAGGGTCTTGTTGAAGGTTTCACCCATGAAGGGTGTTATGCGATTGGGGAAGAAAGGGAAGCTGAGTCCCAGGTTCATTGGTTCTTTTGAGATACTTAGGAGGATTGGAGAGGTGGCATATGAGCTAGCTTTGCCACCCATCTTGTACAGTGTGCATCCAGTATTCCATGAGTCTATGTTCCGAAAGTGTGTCGGGGATCCGTCTCATGTGTTGGACTTTAGTACGATTCAACTAGATGATGATTTATCATATGATGTGGAGCCGGTGGCTATTCTGGGTCGACAGGTTCGAAAGTTAAGGTCTAAGGATATTGCTTCAAGAAAGGTGCAGTTGAGAGGTCAGCCCGTGGATGAGGCTACTTGGGAGACAGAGCAGGAGATGCGGAGTAAATATCCCCACCTATTTCAGACTCCAGGTATGTTTCTTGAACCGCTCGAGGACGTGCATTTGTTTTAGTTGGGGAGAATGAAACGACCCGGTCCATCGTTACGTGAGTTACCTTCCCGTTCTCACCGTTATATGCTTGTTCATGTTTCAATATATGTATTTGGTGAATTTGATTCAAGTCGGATCGAGTATGGTAGGAAATGGGACAAATAGTCTCTTTGATAAAGGAATACTTTGGAAAAGTCAACCGGATGTTGACTTGTGAGTTAGAGGGCTCAGAATCGAATTCTGATGGTTTGGATAGCTTCGGGGGATCATTTGTGACTTAGGAGAGCGAACGAAATTGAATTTGGAGGTCCGCTGTAGAAATAGGCTTGAATTGGCAATGTTGGAATTTTGGTGAATTTCGGTCGATAGGTGAGAATTTGATCTGAGAGTCGGAATGGAATTCCAGCAGTTGCAGTAGCTTCATTAAGTGATTTTGGATATGTCTGCAAATGTTTAGGTCATTCGGACATCGTTTGGTCGGGTTTTTGATTGAATGTTAGTTTCGGAAGTTTTAGTTGAAACTTAGGCTTGAATCCGCCTTGATTTGATGATTTTTGTGTTTAAGGATATGTTTTTATGATTGGAACAAGTTTGTATCATATTTTGGAGTAGGATGGTGGTTTTCGTTGAGGTCTCGGGGGCCACGGGGTGAATCCGGGGGTCCAAACGAACCATTTTTGGTTGAGTGGGAGGTCAGATTTTCTACTGTCATAAGTGCAGGCTTTTGTCCTCTGTGATCGCAGGGGACTTGATGCGATCGCATATAAGACCTGGGGGAAGGACTCATGTTTTTTCTCTGCGATCGCAGGAATGGGGCAGCGATCGTGCAGTTGGGTGGGTTTGTGCAATGCGATCGCAAGCTAGGGAGTGCGATCACGTAGAGATATTTCATGGTGCACTGCGATCGCGAAAGTCATGACTTGATCGCATAGAAGGATTTCTAGGACTTAAAATTTTTGTCATCGCGATCGCGTGCTTGGGGCTGCGATCGCGTAAGAGGAAATCTGGGCGACAGAAGGGTTTTTATCAACATTTTAGTCGCGAACCCATTCATAATTTCCTCCATGTTTGAGCACCCTGAGAGCTAATTGATAGAATTTGAAGAGGATTTCATCGGAAAGTGATTGAAGGTAAGTCTCGTGGTCTTAATACATCATTTTATCAAAGAATCTTCCATTAATTCTCTGAATTTGGGTAAAAATTGAGGAAGTTAGGGCTCAGATTTTTGCTATGTAAAATCGTGATTTGGCGGCTCATTTGTAGTCCGTTTGATAAATATTATTTTCATGGACTCATGGGATACGAGGATTCTCAAAATATAAATTTCATAATTTTTCAAGAAGCGGGCCCGGGGCTCGGGTTTTGGTAACTTCGTATTTTTGGGTATATTTCGAGTCCTTTTGATTGGGTTATGATCCACATATATACATGTATCATATCGGACTGCACGTTGCAGTATTATATATATATATATATATATATATGTATATATATATATATATATATGTGTGTGTGTGTGTGTGTATGTATATGTATATGTATATGGATCGGACTGCATGCCGCAGTGGTATATATATGGATCGGACTGCACGCCGTAGTGATATATATGTGGATCGAACTGCACGCCGTACTATCATAGCGCTTGGGCTGAAGGAGCCCCTCGGAGTGTGCACACACCCCTAGTGAGCGCAGTTATATATTATTGGATCGGCCTGCATGCCGCATCATTATATCTATTATATTGGATCGGGTTGCACGCCGCAGCGTTATATATATACTATATTAGATCGGGCGGCACGCCACAACAATATTAGTAAGGATCAGTTTGAGCGCCATAGCAGTGTTGGATTAGTGTGAGATAGTAGTAGACTGAAACCGGACATTCCACCTTAGAGATGTTAGTACCTATACTATTGCCCTTAGAACTGTTTAGTGTTCTTGTTTTCAGTTATTATTTATTGCTACTACTCACAGAGTTGGAAGTACTCACTCTACCCCCTGCACCTTGTGTGCAGATACATGGATTCATGAGGGCAGTTGAGCTATACTACTTTCATTCCAGCTTTTACGGAGACATCGAGGTAGCTGCCGGCGTCCGCAGAACCTGATCTCTCCTTCCAATATCTATCTTCTTTTTCTGCTTAGACTCAGTTGTATAGAGTATTACTCTGATGTGTAGAGGCTCATACTTGTGTCACCGGATCGCATTGGGCTATTATTTCCGTTTGTTTTGAATTCCGCATTATTGTTGTTATTACGAAAATAGGATAATTGGCTTCAAATAAAATTTCTTTGAATTAATAATTTTGTTGGTTAACAGTTAATGGCCGGGCTTGCCTAGCAATGTGTTGTGGCCATCACGACCGGGGTTTAGGTCGTGACATGATTGCTCCAAGAATTGTAGTCGTACATATATTTCTGGACTTTTTGAAGATAGTCAGAACCGTTCACAACCCAGATTTGGTAGATGGTTTTTGTACTCTAAATTTCACATATCAGCGATATGGCCACATTTGAGGATTCAACAACACAGAAAGCAAAATATATAGCAAGGGAAATCGTCAGAAATGGGAAGAACATCGACGTTTTGCTTTTGTGGTGGCTTTTTTGGGGTTATTGGTATTTCCAAGAAAGGATGGGAATTTTTATATAGCGGTAGCCAGGGTTGTCAGCACATTGATTACCTAACATAAGAGTACTTTAGCACCAATGATGTCGGCTAACATATTTCGTGCTCTTACGGCTTGCAAGGCTGGGGAAACTTTCTTCGAGGGATGAAGCTTGTTATACACATGTGGATGATTGAGCATTTGTGTCATCGTCCTCAATTCTTGAGTTGCGGATCTCCATAGAAAACATGCTTAGAATAATTTCATACAAGGATTAAAGGGGTCAAATTTCCAGAAGGGTTCACGGGGGACGACATAATTTAGGTCCCTCACTGCTAGCCAAATTGAGTTGACGTTTGGATGGTTACCCATTGATGAAGTTGCATATATGCCTGCGGCTCGGCCATATTTTCTTCTGATGGGGCTTAAAAGTATTCAGCCTTATGCTCCTTATTGTGTGTTGAGACAACTTGGGAGATGCCAAATAATACCCAAGGATGATGATCTTAGTAAGTGGTCGAGATTCGCCCCGATGGTCAGTTTCGTGAAGCTTTAGTCCGTCAGATTTGGAGCAAATGTCAATATTGGGCAGCAAATACTTGTGTCTGAGATCGAGCTAAAGGAGATGTATCACCCGACTATCAGGATTGGTATAGAAGGAATGTTGCATTCGGACGGCATGCCAAAAGGCCCCACCTTCTTGAGTTTGCTGAGTCATCACAAGAGCAGTGGGCTTGGTTGGCCAAAGAAAATGAGTACCGGGCAAAGATTAACATGTTGGAAAAACATGTCCAAGACCTCAAGTTTGAAAATAGTGTGCAAGAAGCAGCTGACGAGGGTGAGAAAAAGCAATTGGTCAAAGAGGATGAGGCATTACGAGCTCAAATTCAAAAAATGAAGATAGTTGCTGAAACTCCTGTCAGAAATGCCCTACATGCAAATTGATAGACAATTTCCGGCAAAAAGTGAATGATTATAGTTTTGACTTTAACAAAGAAGAAAAAGAATTGGCTGGGGTTCGAAGACTTTGGCTAAGAATGCAGAAGAATGGGCCCGCATGATTCATCAACTAAAAGAAGAGCATGATACTGAGGTCGCCAGGTTGAGAAAAAAGGTCATTAATGTAGAAGTCAAAATGAGAAAACAAGCAAAAGAGTTCAGTATATAAAAGGAACATTGCTATACAACTTTAGCAAAATTGGAGATGGATTTGCAACAACTTAAAGAGAAAAATTAACACACTTTGGAGGCCTCGACTGAAAAAATTGGGAGGCTACTTCAGAAAACAAAAAGGATAAATAGAGAAAGAATCTTCGATATTGCTCATTACATCACCCGAAAGTTCCAAATGTGCGAGCATATGACCTAGACTACATTTTTTGCCTTAGTGATGATATTTGTGAAACAAATAATGGGTGACCTAGACCGAATCCAAAGGGGACTTGCATATAGGCCGGCGACGAGACCGAACGATGTCCCGTGGACACCGGGATCTTTGATGTATTATTGAGTCTGTATTGCATTAGGTCAATCACTTGAGTCTGTATTTTTCATTCTGCATTTCATTTCAAATAGTTGTTTAGAAGGTCGTAGTTTGGTTTATCATTTAGAGTCTGTGGTTGTAATCAATATGTTGGCTATTATTGAATTTGAAAATTCCCAAAAATTGTATTTGTATTTTTCTTTTCTTTGAACACATTTGCGATAGGCAATTTCACAGGACCGCAAATAATCATATGAAATGCAAATAAGAATCAAAAGAACATTGAAAAACAAAAGCAAAAGAATATTGTAAAAAAATGATGAAAAACCGAGAAGGAAAAAACCGTGGCAAAAGAAGTGGCGAAGCAAAGAAAAAAGTAAAGAAAAAGAAAAGCCATAATTGAGAAAGTCGGGATGATGCATGTGGCCGAGAAAAATTGTTTACGTGCTCCCAATGTGAAATTATTTGATTGATAATTCCCTAACCACTAACAAGCGTTGTTGTTGTTGAGTCCAGACATGTGGTTTTAAGCTAGCTGGCATTCTGGCAACTCATCCGTACAATACCCGTTCCAAATATATGTCGATGGTGATTAGCCAAGAGATTGAAGCCACAATTGTTGACCTCGCTAGGGATGATGATGTGGTGGATGTAAATGCTATGAAGGACGAAATGTACAAATTAAAGCAACAAATGGCCGAAATGTACCAGGCCTGGGCGAAAGGACAACCCTTACCTGCATACCCTGCCAATCTCGCCTATGTTCCTCCACCAGTTCAAACACAAGACCCTCCTACCATAAATTCATACCCTACCTACCCTACATATCCACCATATTATGAAACCACTTCACAAACACCACCGCCTCCCCCACCACCAAAACAAATCCTACCACCACCACCTCTAGTTGCTCCTGTGTATGCGGATCCTCCACCGGCCACATTACACAAGTCTTCGAGTGAACCTCTGTTCCATACCCAAGACAACCACTACTATCCACCGGAACCTACCTTCAGACATCATGAGACTTATCCTTACATTCCTCTCATTGACATATCCGAGGAAGAGAAACCACCCAAAAACCCAAAACAAGAAGAAATGATTCGCAAAGTGAAAAGTCTGGAACAGAAGTTCTGGAATATACAAGGCCTCGTGGGGCAAGTAAGTGTGGCCTATAAAGACCTATGCCTATTTCCAGAAGTCTAAATGTTGGTGGGATTTAAAATGACAAAGTTCGATCACTATGACGGTCATGGTGACGTTGTGGCACACTTGAGAGGATTTTGCAGTAAAATGAGGGGCGTTGGTGGAGAAGACGAATTGCTAATGGCGTATTTCAGCCAGAGCCTTAGTGGATCAACCTTGGAGTGGTACACGAGGCAAGATCACACTCGTTGGATTACCTGGGATGACTTAGCCCAGGCCTTTGCCAATCACTTTCAATATAATTTGGAGAATGTTCCTGACCGACTCTCCGTAATGAAGATTGAGATAGAGTCGATCCACCCATGAAAGAGGGTGAAATGGTAGATTACTTTTTGCAAGCTCTAGAGCCCATATATTATGGACATTTGGTATCAGTTGTTGGAAAGACATTCAATGAAGTTGTCAAATTGGGAGTATGGTAGAAGAGGGCTTAAAGTCTAATAAGATCATGAGCTACTCGGCAATAAAGGCTACAACCCAGGCCATCCAGACTGGCACATGAGGGGTCCTGGGAAAGAAAAAGAAATAAAAAGTAGCTGTTGTAGAAGGTAGGACATGGTCCAGGGGTCCTTCTCCTTACTATCACCAACCCCGCCCACATCACCAACCTTACCCACCTATGTAGTACGGCCCACCACAACATTATTATCCGCCTCCTGTTCCCCACTTTTTGGTCGATCATGCCCAAACTTACCCTTAGCCTCAAGCACTGTGGCGTGCACCCACTGCGCATAAAACATACCATACTCAAAATATATACCCACCTCCAAAAAAATATAGAAATCCTGGTGGAACTGGTTTCTGCCCAAACCGTGCTGTCAGAAATGATATATTGTAGAAGAAAAAGACTTTCACTCCATTAGGAGAATCCTACACTAGTCTATTTCACAGACTAAGGCAGCTTAGATATTTAAACCCCATTGAACCAAAAATCCCAAACCCACCACCAAGGAACCTGGACAATTCCGTTAGTTGCAAATATTGTTCCGAAGCTCCTGGGAACGATACGGAGAAATGTTGGGACTTGAAGACCCCTATTCAACAGCTCATTGACACGAGGAGAATTGAAGTTCAGGCTCCCGAAACTCATAATATTACACAGAATCCCCTACCAGCTCATCATGAGGCTCACATAATTGAGTGGGTACAGAGGGGAGAGTGCAAAAAGCCATTTCAGACGGTAATGATGATCAAAGCAAGTGAAAGCAAAGTAGATGAGAAGTCAATTGGAAGAAAAATGGTGGTTGCAGCAGAACAAGTGGTTGATGAGCCAGTGTTGATAACAAAACCAGAGCCAACGAAAAAGATAGTACCATGGGCAATTGTAAAGCCCATGTTGGTTGTGAAAGGAGCTCAAGCAGAACCAGCCATCACCAAATTGGTAACTCAGTCGCCCGTTATAGATGCAAAGGCTGTCCCATGGAACTGCAATAAAGTTACTATCATGTATCGGGGGAAAGAGGTCAGAGATGAAATTTGTGAAACTTATGGTTTGACAAGATCGGGGAGGTGTTTTGCCCTCGAGGAATTAAGAAAAGCTAAAATAGCCAGGGACAATTCGGCACCGGTGAAAAAAGCTGTCACTGAGGAGGAAGCCGAAATTTTTTTGAGAAAAATGAAGGCACAAGATTACTCGATAGTGGAACAATTAAGGAAAACGCCGACGTAGATTCCTCTATTGTCTATGTTAATTCATTCAAATGAGCATCGCCAGGCGTTAATGAAAATATTGAATGAAGTACATGTGCCCGAGAAAATTACACTGAACCATCTTGAAAAGATTGTGAACAAAATTTATGAGGTGGATAGGGTGACATTCTCTGATGACGAATTGCTAGTGGAGGGAACTAAACACAACAGAGCCCTGTACCTTACTATGAAATGCGAAGATTTTGTTGTGACCCAGGTGCTAATTAATAATGGGTCAAGTGCCAACATTTTCCCTCTATCTAGTCTGGAGAAGATGAAGGTCGATAATGAAAGAATTCACAAAACAACATCTATGTACGTGGATTCGATGGGGGAGGGAAGAATATTGTTGGAGATATTGTGGTAGAACTTACAATTGGGCATGTGGAGTTCACGATGGAGTTCCAGGTGTTGGATGTTGCTATGTCCTATAATCATTTGTTGGGCCGGACATGAATCCATGCTGCAAAAGCTGTGCCATCTTCATTACACCATATGGTTAAGTTTCAATGGGATTGTCAAGAGATCGTGGTCCACGGGGAGGACAATTCTTGCAATACTATTACTCCCTTTGAGGAAGACGAAGATGATAAGGGCCCATGAGTGTACCAAATGGTGGATACACTACCGGTCACCAATGTCCCGGAAGGTGAACATGTTCCTGTGCCAAAGGTGGCTACTGCATCTATTATGGTTGCCACAAAAATATTGAGAAATAGATTTCTACCCGGAAAGGGATTGGGAGCTTTTTTACAAGGTATTATACAACCAGTGTCTTTTCCTGGTAACATTGATACTTTTGGGCTGAGATTTAAACCTACCACTGCTGATATAAAGAGATCCTAGAAATTGAAGAAGAAAGTGTGGACCCTCCCTAAACCTATCCCTCGCCTTTCCCGTTTTTTCGTCGGTCTGGTACTAAGAGGCACCCGGTAACAGTGATGACCAGCTCAACAGAGATAAAGCCTAATAGGGAATTGATTGAAAGATTTGAAAAGTTGTTCGAAGAAGTGAATATGGTAGAAGCAGATGAGGGTCCAAGTAAAATTGATGTCCAGATCATGGGATCTCGAGCCAATTTGAATAACTAGGAAGCTACTCCTCTTCCAACTCGGAGGGAGTCGCAATAGTTAGTTTTTGATTTGCTTTTTGAGTATTAAATCTATTTTATTTCAAGGTTATAATTCAAATTTCTATTTTTCGTCCAATTGGATGAGCCAAACCTTGTTTTCTTACGAATTTCAATAAAATGCAATTTCTTTCTCTCTCCATTCCTGATAGCTTTTATTTTATCTTTCTTTTCTTTTTCTTGTACAGTCCATTTTATGTTGATTTCAATGATGTGTCATGCATGAGGAATTCCTAGCCTAGTCTTGATGATCAATGTGAAATAGTAATACAAGAAATTGAATGTGATGATGAGGTGGAATATGATGACGAGGAGGCTTTGGAAGAAATTAGTAAAGAGTTGAGTTAATATGAGGAAAGAACCCAAAACTAACTTGAATGATACAGAGACAAACAATGTAGGGGATTAGGAAAATGTTGGGGAAACAAAGATAACTGTCCATTTGGAAGCCTCGCTCAGGGATGAGTTGATCAAGTTGTTGATTGAATATAAAGATATCTTTGCATGGTCATACGATGATATGCCAGGTCTGAGTGCTGATCTGGTAGTCCACAAATTGCCCACTTATTTGGAATGCCCACCTGTTAAGCAGAAGTTGAGAAAATTCAAGACATACATCAGTGTGAAAATCAAATATGAAGTCAATAAGCAGTTTGAGGCGAAGGTCATACAGGTTACCAAATATCCTGCCTGGTTAGCCAATGTCATGCCTGTGCCAAAGGATGGAAAGACTAGAGTGTGTGTTGATTATCGGGATCTTAACAAGGCGAGTCCAAAAGACAATTTTTCCATTGCCGAACATCCACATACTGATTGACAATTGTGCGAAATATGAGATTGGTTGTTTTGTGGATTGTTATGCGGGTTACCAACAGATTCTGATGGATGAGGATGATGCTGAAAAGATGATATTCTTTACACCTTGGGGGACATACTGTTACAGGGTGATGCCGTTTGGGTTGAAAAATGCAGGGGAAACATACACGAGAGCGATGACCACCATGTTTCATGATATGATAGTCTATGTGGATGATGTAATTATCAAGTCCAAAAAGCGGTATGATCATGTTAAAGACCCGAGGAACTTTTTCCAAAGGCTTCGCAGGTACAATCTCAAACTCAATCCAGCAAACTGTGCTTTTGGAGTTATGTCAGTGAAATTGTTGTGGTTTGTTGTGAGTCGATGTGGTATTGAACTAGACCCATCTAAAATCAAAGCCATCCAGGAATTTCCTCTACCAAAGAGCAAGAAAGAAATTATGAGTTTGCTCGGCAGATTGAATTATAGCAGTAGGTTCATTGCTCAGCTTACGTCAACATGCGAGCCTATCTTTAAATTGCTGAAGAAAGATGTTGCAGCTAAATGGACGGATGAGTGCCAGGCTGCATTTGACAAAATCAAGGAATATTTGGCTAATCCTCCTATATTGGTTCCGCCCGAGCCACGAAGACCTCTGATCCTTTATTTGACGGTGTTGGATAATTCGTTCAGCTATGTACTGGGGCATCATGATGTTACAGGGAACAAAGACCAGGCAATTTATTACCTCAACAGGAAGTTCACATCTTACGAGGTAAATTACACTCAGTTGGAGAGGATGTGTTGTTCTTTGACCTGGGTGGCACAGAAGTTGAAAACATTATTTGTGAGCATATACCACTTAACTCATTTCCTGACTGGATTCGTTAAAGTACATCTTTTAGAAGCCCATGCCCATAGGGAGGCTTGCTAAATGGCAAATCCTGCTCACAGAATTTAATATTGTTTATGTAACCCGCACTGCGATGTAAGCACAAGCAATGGCTGATCACCTAGCATAAAATCCAGTTGATGATGAATATGAACCGTTGAAAACATATTTTCCAGATGAGGAGACAATGTACATTGATGAACCAGAACAAGATGAAAAACCTGGGTGGAAGTTATTCTTTGATGGGGTTGCCAAAATAAAGGTATCGGGATAAGAGCGGTACTTATTTCAGAATCAGGGCAACATTACCATGTTACTGCTAAGCTTTGCTTCTTTTGCAATAATATGGCTGAGTATGAGGCATGTATATTGGGTTTGAGGATGGCTATAGATATGGGTGTCCAAGAGTGTTTGGTCATGGGTGACTCAGATCATTTGGTATATCAAATTCAAAGAGAATGGAAAACACGGGATTTAAAACTCATACCATACCGGAAGTGTCTACATGAACTATGCCATCAGTTTCAGTCCATAGAATTCAAGCACATTCCAAGAATCCATAATGAAGTTGCGGATGCTTTGGCCACTCTGGCATCAATGTTACATCATCCGGACAAGGCTTATGTGGACCCATTACAAATCCAGGTCCGCGATCAACATGATTGTTGCAATAAGGTGGAAGAGGAGCTTGATAGTGAGCTATCATACCATGATATTAAAGACGCCAAGTACCAGTTTCGCAACAGTATTGGCGCAAAAGTATCGGTCCTTCACTTGCTAATCATTCGCGAGTTGAACTCGCTCTCTTGCCATGAATACCTTAGAATGGAAGTGTATCTGGCACAAGCCACATGGGATCAAAAGAGAGCTATCAGATGATTGTCAAGCAGAGTTTTCTCTAGTGGAGGGGTTTTGTACAAAAGAGCCCCAGATCTTGGTTTGTTGAGTTGTATGGATGCAAAAAAAAGCTACAATGATTATGGTCGAGGTACATGCGGGAGTCTGTGGACCACATAGCAGTAGGTATGTATTGGCAAAGAAAATTCTCAAAGTACGATATTTCTGGCTTACTATGGAACGCTACTGTATCAGCTTTGTACGCAAGTGTCATCAATGCCAGGTACATGGAGATCTGATTCGTGCTCCACCATCTGAATTGCATACAATGTCGCCTCCATGGCCCTTCATTGCTTGGGGTATGGATGTCATTGAGCCGATCGAGCCAGCAACATCTAATGGGCAAAGGTTTATTCTGGTTGCCATTGATTATTTTACTAAATAGGTTGAGGCGAAAACGTTCAAGTCAGTGACAAAGAAAGCAGTGGTTGATTTTGTACATGCTAACATCATTTGCCAGTTCGGAATCCCAAAGGTGATTATCACAGATAATGAGGCCAATCTTAACAGTCATTTGATAGCAGAGACATGTCAGAAGTTTAAAATTGCACACCAAAATTCCACACCATATCGCCCTAAGGCGAATAGAGCAGTTTAAGCAGCCAATAAGAACATTAAGAAAATACTTTGGAAAATGGTGGAAGGATCGAGGCAGTGGCATGAAAAATTACCATTTGCTTTGCTGGGATATCGCACTATTGTTCGCACTTCGGTAGGGGCAAATCCTTATTTATTAGTGTATGGCACGGAGGCAGCGATACCTGCAGAAGTTGAAATATCTTCCCTTCGAATTATTGCTGAGGCAGAAATTAATGATGATGAATGGGTCAAAGCCCGGCTGGAACAATTGAGCTTAATTTATGAAAAAAGATTAGCAGCAGTATGTCATGGCCAATTGTATCAATAGAGAATAGCTAGAGCTTATAATAAGAAAGTGCATCCACAGAAATTTGAAGTCGGACAATAGGTATTGAGGTGCATCCTACCTCATTGTGCTGAAGCAAAAGGAAAGTTCGCTCTTAACTGGCAGGGGCCATTTGTTGTAACATGAGTGTTGTCCAACAAAGCATTATATCTAAGAGATGTGGAAGGGAAATGTGTAGAAATGGCTATCAATTTTGATGAAGTCAAGAGATATTATGTGTGATTTCTTTATCTTTATGTATCAGATTGTATTTGACATGATTTGAGATTGAAATGATGAAGGCATTTTGTTCTGCTATCCAAACACTTTATCCATTACTATCCCTTTGAGCCTATTATATATTCTTTCATATCCCTCTTTCGGAATCAACAACAAAATCAAGGATTGAAAGGGGAAATCAAGTGGAGGAAACAAAAGAAGAAAGAGTGAAGAAAAGAAGAACAATGAAGAAAAGAAAGAAAAAGAAAAGAAAAGAAAGAAAAGAAAAGAAAAGAAAGAAAAAGAAAATAAGAAAAGAAAGAAAAGAAAAGAAAATAAAGAAAAAGAAAGAAAAGAAAAGAAAGAAAAAGAAAGAGAAGAAGAAGAATGGAAGGAAACATCGCAACAATGAAGCTATTTTATGACCTGAACTACGTTTGACTTGATCTTAAAGGGTACGTAGGCAGCCTCATTGAGGTTCAGTCACAACCAAGGAAGTCCAAGAATCTCCAAGATTGCAACTGGGGCAGAAGTTATGTTGTGGAAGATATCATTCCAAAAGTTGTAATTTTTAAACTCATGTTAAAATATTTTGAGCCTTTACACCTGGTAACGTCCAATTCTACCGCTAAAAAGCAATAGACACGGTCGTACGCAATATATTAACCCAACTATGAGTCGGGGTTGAATCCCACAGAAAACAACGTGTAGGCGATTAGGAATGCAAGAAAATTATCGCTAGTCGCGCTAAGCCAAACACTTAAGATTTTGGGTTTTGGAAAATGTTTATATCTAATTGCAAAAAAAGTAAACTAACCTAGAAAGTAAATAAAATGATCAATGGCTACAAGTATGAATGCACCGGGAATTACACTCAAGTAACGATCCAATGTATTTCATTATTTTACAAATATGAGCGAGTTTATGTTAATTAGCCACGGATAATAATTCTTAATTAGCTTCTTCCAAAGACTAACAAGACTCCCTAATTGAATTATCCCTAATCACAATTAGAAGATTAAGCACACCCGATAGGCTACAAGTAGTTCAATCCTATCCCTAGGTCGAATCTATAAAGTGAGGGCTAACGCCTCAAATTTTTGTTAATTAATCTTTCCCAACTCCGAATTATCTTTCCCAAAATTAATTCAAAGTAAATGGGCGAGTCCTAGAGTTAGCTATGCTCTTTGGAAACATTAAAGAACAAGAATAATTAAAATAACAATAACTCACTTCATAAATATATAAAAATCATTCAATACATAAGCACAACAAGGTATTTAATCCACACTTTAAATATGAATATTCCCATAAACAAGATTCAATGTTGGAAATAAATACTACACACTTAGATATACAATACAAAGCAAGGAAATGAAGAAATAAACATAAATGGATAAGAAATCCTTAACCACAAGCTTTAATCTTGAAAACCCAAGTGTGTGTGCAAAACCCTAGCCTCCAAACTTGTTCTCTCTAAGCCAGGTATCAGAGCCAGCCCATCCTTTCGGAGGGAGGAACAGTTTACTAAATATGTCTGAGTCATTTCCATCATCTTCTTCTTCTTCTCTTGCAAAAATGAATATGTCTCCTACTTTACATAAAACCTTGTCCAAAAAATATGATTACCTCTATGAAGTAGATATCCTACCCGATGAACAAAAAGTATCTTCCACTGAACTACCCCTTATAAACCCTTACTCAGCGTTTGCCAAAAAATCCTTTGCACCTTGGACCCAAATTCGTTCCTTAGTCCAACATAGACCAAAAGGAGTCAAAGAATATGTTGCTGCCTCAAAACTTGACCAGCATCCTATTCTTGCCACTCGAGAGGAACAATTTATCACTCTTCAAATACCAGATGATTTTCCTAGGCAATGGAGAGCTCATGGTTTTACCCATATCCATTTTGGTGCTGTCCGAATTGCTTTAACATATCACGGAAGAAAAGGTCAGCCTGTTGTAGCTCGACTTTCTCTTCTTGATACCCGATATTTGGAGTACCAACACGCAAACTTGGGTACTGCCGAAGTTACCCTGAATGCTGGAACTGTCTTCATAACTATCTTTCCAAATTTCAACATGTCCCTTTATGACCCGTACCTAACCGAAGCCTTAAAAATCCAAGTCCAAATCCAAGGAGCACCACAAGCCAAAGATTCTATCCAAGCAACCCTTCACCACCAAATGGCATGGCGAGTCCAAAATCATGCCATGGATCTTTGTCTACCCGGAGGAGAAAATGCTTTACTCTTAAATATTGATGCTACCAAAGGAAACACCATGTGCACCCAAATACCCAGACAAATTTCCAGAGATGAACTTGTCAAAATCCTTCCTGATTCATGGATCACAAATTATGAAAAGTTAAGAGAATCAGAGGAATCTCTGCAATCTGGTGAACCAACTTTTACCAAAAGAAGTGACAAAACCGTTTGCATAAGCTTTGACCATTCCCATCTCAAAAAACCCAATAAAACCATCTTTTCTTGCCAAATGATCCAACCCAAAGATACAACAGACACTTACCCAGAACCCGATGGAGAATTCTTCTGGAATATCCAAAGCATCATGGAAGAACATGACTGGTGCCAATATTTTGACAACGAAGGGAAAAGAATGTGGTGGTTCAAATGCCCATTCACTGGACACTGCCCATGGGATCTCGGTTGCACCTGCCAAGATTGTATAGAAGATCCAGTTGGAGAATATAATGAACATCACCAGCGCAAATCTAAATCCAAGAAAAAGGGGAAATCTACTGAAAGAGAATTTCGCGCCAGATATGAAAATAAAGATCCTTCTATTGGCTCATTAAGCCGTCCAGGTAAATATGAATTTCTTGTCAGTTATAAACCCCAAGAATGGCCGAAACTACCTGAAAAATTCACCCCTAGCTGGGAGGATAGTGAAACCATGCCAAAATCCGAACCAACATCATCTCACACCCCAAAACCTAAAAAGCCACCTGAGCCTAAAACTCCATCAATCCAAAGGTCCACACACCCGCAAATATTCATGATGAGCCCTTCAAGTTCTAGTCACTCCCAAGATTTTCCTCCACTTCAACCTTTTGAAAAGGAGGGTATCAGCCATGCTCCAAAAGTCCCCAAAAAGAACATAGTACTACCGTCTGGAGAAAAAACCCCAACAAGTGATATTGAAGCAACAATGAACTGGCAATCAGAAAATTCCATCTGCCAGAACAAAGTGCTCAATAATATTGGAAACACCATAAAAAATGTGGCCCATGCACAAAACAAGTTGATGAGCAAAGTTGAAACAATTGAGAAAAAGGTGGAGCAGTCATCGTCTCAACATGCAGGACTGATCAAAACTTTGGAATTAAGGTTGGTAAATTTACAATATGAGATTTGTCCGCCAGGAACTTCACTTTTCCAATTTTTCCAACAACAACAACAGGAGACGATTTCCCTCAAAGAACAAATTCAGCTTCTGAGAAATGATCACTATGAGCCACAAAGAACCTCATCATTCTCTTCAAAACCTACCTTCTTCCCCATGTCATCATGAGCATATTCACCACCCAAATTAGACCATACCTTCTCTACTTTTCCATCAACCTCAAAAAATCCAATCTCTTTCACCCGACCAACAAAAGAAGAAGATGATTTTGATATTGCAAAAATGGTTTGGGAAAGGAAAGATGCCCTTGCTAGCAAAGAAACAAACCAAGAAAAGGCGAGACCAAGGAGAAAGTTCAAAAGGATCAAATGCTGACAATCTGATGATTTCCGACCAGAAGGCTCCAGACTTCTATGTCTCTCAGCCAAGATACATATCAGAAGAAGATACCCCATGGTCAGAATCGCTAAACTCATCAGAAGATGAATCCATGAAAGATAGTTCTCAAGCAAGCAATGAATCTACAACGGAATCTTCCGAAGGAGATAATCCCCCAATATTTGTAAACCAGCCAAGAGATCCAGAAATATCTGAGGTAGATGATGAACAAGAAGGCATGACGGATGAACCAATCCCAGAAAGAAGATATGAGCCTATGGCGTCAAAGCCAGTTGGAACTGGTTTCCACACTTTCACCTTAGATGATGTCAAAGTTTCAAAATGGCCTCAACGGATCCAAGACTTCTATACTTGGATGGTGACCAGAAATTTGGTGGAGCGAGAAAAGTATATCATCCCTTCAGAACTCACTTCACGATTCTCAGGAATCCTCAGAGACTGGTGGAATGCACTTGGAATTCAAGACAAAAATGCTTTTCTTACTTCCCAGGATTTTGCTTTCAACATCAGAATCCTACATGAAGTTTTTGCGGAGATGCTGGCCAAAGACAGGAGAAAATGCGGAGGCAACTGTTCGAGGTGAAGTGCGTGTCATTCGACAGAAATGACATTGATAGACATTTTCAAAAAATGGCAAAGATATACTTCGAGATTGGAGGAGATATCAATCTAAAGCAAGCCTTTGTATCTTCTCTTCCAAAGTTGTTGGCAAGTCGAACCATGACCATCATTGAAGAAAAGTTCCAGTCCATAACCATCCCACAAATTGGTTACATCAGGCAAGCTATTTTCGTCGCATTGGATGATATCTGTACGAAGCGCTCTGCTCTGAAACAAATTATCCAACACAATCCAGCACTTGACAAAGCATGCCGCAAATCTGATCTAATCACCGGATCAGGATGTTCTTGCCGCACATCTAGGCGAAGGAGAGAATTCAGAAGGTTCAAATGGCCAAGAATTCCAGATGGAAAGTCAAGGTCCAAGAGACGCACAAAATATTTCAGACGGAGAAGACCAGGAAATTTTCACAAGAAGAACAGGTGTTTTATTTGCCATAAGATTGGACATTTTGCAAAAAATTGTCCACAATCAAGAAGGTCTATCAAACTCATTCAAGAGATTGAAGATTACACTGGTATACATCTCGGAAAGGAGGAGGACCTTGAATCCATATTCTCTGTGGATGATGAACCTAATGAAGAAACTTTATTCTCCCTTGATATCTATGAAGAGCAAGGCAATTACCAAATCTCAGAACCAATAATCGAGGCTAAAGAGGAGATCAATGCTCTTACTGTTGTTCCTCAAGTAGAAGTCAAAATCTATTCATCCAAGTGGGACAAACCAACTCGAGTTATTGCTTTCATTGATACCGGAGCTGCCTCCTCACTTATAAATCCAGTTGTTTTTCCTGAAGATCAATGGGTACCGCATTTTAAGGATTTCAACACTGCATCAAATGCGATCCTAACAACAACTGTCATTACAAAGCACCCGATCACCATTGAGTTCTTCCCAGGATTGAAGCTCAGGACGAAGCTGCTAGGATCTGATGTACCAGGAAAAGATCTTATTATTGGATTTGACATCTACAGACAGCTCAGAGATCGGCTCCATATCAAGGCTAATGGGATAGCTTTTAAAAAGCAGTTCAGGCCTTATTCTGAAATCCCGAGGCTATTCCAAATCACCAAGGACGAACAGATCAAAGAGATCGAGCAAAATCTCATTGAACAATCATGTGCCGATTCCCACAAAGACTTCATGATGAAAGGGAAACGCCCTCTATGGAAAAATGAAGAATTTTTTATCAAGCTCCCTTTCAAGAAGAATGAAAACATCAATCCAACAAAGGCCGGTCATTCAGGAATGAATCCAGATCATCTGCAACTCGCAAAGAAAGAGTGTGAAGAGCTTTTGGAATTTGATCTGATAGAGCCATCGGATTCACAATGGGCATGCGAAGCATTTTACGTCAACAAAAGAGCTGAACAAACAAGAGGAAAACTCAGGTTAGTCATCAACTACCAGCCACTTAACCATTTCCTCCAAGATGACAAATTCCCTATCCCAAATAAACTCACCCTTTTATCCCACCTAGCCAAGGCCAAATATTTTTCTAAGTTTGATTTAAAGTCAGGATTTTGGCAATTAGGAATTCACCCTGAAGAAAGACCCAAAACAGCATTTTGCATCCCCGATCATCACTTCCAATGGAAAGTTATGCCTTTCGGATTAAAAACTGCACCTTCTTTATTCCAAAAAGCCATGATAAAAATATTCCAACCCATCCTTCATACCTCCCTAGTTTACATTGATGACATCCTGCTATTTAGTGTGACATTTGAAGAACATATCAACTTGCTTCGTCAGTTTGAGGAATTGGTAACACAATACGGGATCATGCTCTCAGCAAAAAAGATGGTTCTTGCTCAAAAGGAAATTGATTTTCTTGGAATGCATTTTGTGCAAGGAGAATATAGTCCAGGACCCCATATATGTCGGGAACTACTCAAATTTCCGGATACCAACTTCTCAACAAAGCAGATCCAACAATTTCTGGGCATAATAAATTATGTAAGAGATTTTATCCCAAATATCTCTACATACATTTCTCCACTTACAGAGATGCTCAAGAAAAATGCTCCTCCATGGGAAAGAAACAAGATGAAGCAGTCAAGGAAATAAAGGAGATTTCTAAAAATGTCAAGTCCCTTTATATCCCTTCAGATGGGAAGAAGATATTGCAGACGGATGCCAGCAATGAATATTGGAGTGCTGTTCTATTTGAAGAAAAAGATGGCCAGAGGAAAATATGCGGATACGCCAGTGGAAAGTTCAAAGATGCCGAGCAACACTATCACTCCACTTTCAAGGAAATTCTTGCAGTAAAGAATGGAATCAAGAAATTCAATTTCTTCCTTATTCATACAGAATTCCCGATTGAAATGGATATGAAGGCTTTCCCGAAGATGATTCATCTAAATGCAAAAATTATTCCCAATCCTCAGGATTCTCAGGTGGGCTCAATGGTTCTCTCCATACAAGTTTCAAGTCAGGAATCTGAAAGGAAAGGATAATATTCTCGCCGATTTTCTGTCCCGACCGGAAGAATTTTCAAGGAGATTTTCCCCAGCAAAATTGAAGTCAAAGGAAAAGCTAATCAGTCACATCTTCATGTTTTCCAGTTTACCAGGAACAAGTTCATTAAAGCCAACAGATCATCCGCCGGAATTGTTCAACCTCATGGATCCCTTTGATCCATCAATTCTTATTGAAAGAAGAACTTATTATGAGCTCGAGGTTTTCCGACAACATGGAGGATCTATTCTCAAACCTTACGGAGTAAATCCGAGAATATCCGTTCTGCCATATATTCATAGCTCAAGCCAAGGATTTTCCACAAGAACTATTATGGTTTTTCTAGTACCTATGCCATCAGTATTATATTTTCATGGAATTCAAATGCAACGTCTTCAAAGAGTTTGATAACATTGCACCAGCTCTTAGAATATTTTTGTAATGGTTCAAACCTAGAAGATACTGGATTAAATGTTTCAGTGATTCCTACACAGCGAAGGTGTTCATGTTTCATAGGCCAGTAAAGATTATTAATGGAAAAGTCCAGGCACAAGCAGAAGCATCATTTTGGTGGAAATTTCCCGTGTCCATTTTATCAATGGAAGAAGAATATAGCGAGGCACAAAGAATCCTTTTTCAGCAAAATAGATGCATCCCGAAAGAAATATGGCCAAAAGATTGGGCAAGCTGGAATTATACAAACAGTCATCCTCACTGGGAAAGAGTCCGGGCAGCAACAAAAGAATACCAAACTCCATACGAAGTCATCCGAGAAAAAATCACTCAAGACATTTCCAGACTAAGGCTGAGGATTACATCTTTCAATCCAAAAGAGAAAGAGCACTGTGAAGAATGGCCGTCAAGTTCCAGGCGTTACTACACAAGGTCATTAAAAAGATGCCTAGAAGACAATCATGGAATCATCAAAGAATAATTACCTGATTTCCTACTAATCCCACCATAATCCTAAATTAGCCACCAAAAAACCTCAAAAATATCCTACCCATGTCAAGACAAAATTTTCACATCTTTCCATACTATCCGGGCCCCGCTTTAACTTGTTTTCACATGTTTAAATATGCCTCCACATGCTTCGTCACATGCATCATCATGCTTTCACATGGCGTCACATGCTCCCGCATATTTTCACATGTTACACTATGTATATTTCACCCGTTTCACATGTTTTCGGTTGTTTTTTAGTTGTTTGCCTAAAGTCCTTCACATGTTTAGAAGGACCCACTTGTAAGATAAGTTTGCCATGTAAGATAGGTTTATTTTATCTATTAAGTTTGTCTTGTAATAACCTCCTAGTCCTATATAAAGGAGGCCTTGTAGTACTTGGTAGGATCATCTAGCAATCATCCTGTAAATCTTCAAAAATCCTTTGTGAAATACTACTTATGAGTGCTTTCTAAATCTCTCTCTTGTTCTTTCTTTCGAATGGATGGAAAAGCCGGTCCATGTATGAAAAATAGGGTAAGTATACTGTAAGAAAGTTATCTTATTATAGTACGAAAGTTTTCTGAGTTATAAACAACTAACGTTGGTTATAGTACAAAAGTTTTCCGAGTTGTGTAGCTTGGCAAGCCGTCCCTTAAACAAATTTCCAGAGATGAACTTGTCAAAATCCTTCCTGATTCATGGATCACAAATTATGAAAAGTTAAGAGAATCAGAGGAATCTCTGCAATCTGGTGAACCAACTTTTACCAAAAGAAGTGACAAAACCGTTTGCATAAGCTTTGACCATTCCCATCTCAAAAAACCCAATAAAACCATCTTTTCTTGCCAAATGATCCAACCCAAAGATACAACAGATACTTACCCAGAACCCGATGGAGAATTCTTCTGGAATATCCAAAGCATCATGGAAGAACATGACTGGTGCCAATATTTTGACAACGAAGGGAAAAGAATGTGGTGGTTCAAATGCCCTTTCACCTGACACTGCCCATGGGATCTCGATTGCACCTGCCAAGAATGTATAGAAGATCCAGTTGGAGAATATAATGAACATCACCAGCGCAAATCTAAATCCATTGCTCTACTGAAAGAGAATTTCGGGCCAGATATGAAAATAAAGATCCTTCTATTGGCTCATTAAGCCGTCCAGGTAAATATGAATTTCTTGTCAGTTATAAACCCCAAGAATGGCCGAAACTACCTGAAAAATTCACCCCTAGCTGGGAGGATAGTGAAACCCTGCCCAAATCCGAACCAACATCATCTCACACCCCAAAACCTAAAAAGCCACCTGAGCCTAAGACTCCATCAACCCAAAGGTCCACACACCCGCAAATATTCATGATGAGCCCTTCAAGTTCTAGTCACTCCCAAGATTTTCCTCCACTTCAACCTTTTGAAAAGGAGGGTATCAGCCATGCTCCAAAAGTCCCCAAAAAGAACATAGTACTACCGTCTGGAGAAAAAACCCCAACAAGTGATATTGAAGCAACAATGAACTGGCAATCAGAAAATTCCATCCGCCAGAACAAAGTGCTCAATAATATTGGAAACACCATAAAAAATGTGGCCCATGCACAAAACAAGTTGATGAGCAAAGTTGAAACAAATGAGAAAAAGGTGGAGCAGTCATCGTCTCAACATGCAGGACTGATCAAAACTTTGGAATTAAGGTTGGCAAATTTACAATATGAGATTTGTCCGCTAGGAACTTCACTTTTCCAATTTTTCCAACAACAACAACAGGAGACGATTTCCCTTAAAGAACAAATTCAGCTTCTGAGAAATGATCACTATGAGCCACAAAGAACCTCATCATTCTCTTCAAAACCTACCTTCTTCCCCATGTCATCACGAGCATATTCACCACCCAAATTAGACCATACCTTCTCTACTTTTCCATCAACCTCAAAAAATCCAATCTCTTTCACCCGACCAACAAAAGAAGAAGATGATTTTGATATTGCAAAAATGGTTTGGGAAAGGAAAGATGCCCTTGCAGCAAAGAAACAAACCAAGAAAAGGCGAGACCAAGGAGAAAGTTCAAAAGGATCAAATCCTGACAATCTGATGATTTCCGACCAGAAGGCTCCAGACTTCTATGTCTCTCAACCAAGATACATATCAGAAGAAGATACCCCATGGTCAGAATCACTAAACTCATCAGAAGACGAATCCATGGAAGATAGTTCTCAAGCAAGCAATGAATCCACAACGGAATCTTCCGAAGGAGATGATCCCCCAATATTTGTAAACCATCCAAGAGATCCAGAAATATCTGAGGTAGATGATGAACAAGAAGGCATGACGGATGAACCAATCCCAGAAAGAAGATATGAGCCTATGGCGTCAAAGCCAATTGGAACTGGTTTCCACACTTTCACCTTAGATGATGTCAAGGTTTCAAAATGGCCTCAACGGATCCAAGACTTCTATACTTGGATGGTGACCGGAAATTTGGTGGAGCGAGAAAAGTATATCATCCTTTCAGAACTCACTTCACGATTCTCAGGAATCCTCAGAGACTGGTGGAATGCACTTGGAATTCAAGACAAAAATGCTTTTCTTACTTCCCGGGATTTTGCTTTCAACATCAGAATCCTACATGAAGTTTTTGCGGAGATGCTGGCCAAAGACAGGAGAAAATGCGGAGGCAACTGTTCGAGATGAAGTGCGTGTCATTCGACAGAAATGACATTGATAGACATTTTCAAAAAATGGCAAAGATATACTTCGAGATTGGAGGAGATATCAATCTAAAGCAAGCCTTTGTATCTTCTCTTCCAAAGTTGCTAGCAAGTCGAACCATGACCATCATTGAAGAAAAGTTCCAGTCCATAACCATCCCACAAATTGGTTACATCAGGCAAGCTATTTTCGTTGCATTGGATGATATCTGTACGAAGCGCTCTGCGCTGAAACAAATTATCCAACACAATCCAGCACTTGACAAAGCATGCCGCAAATCTGATCTAATCACCGGATCAGGATGTTCTTGCCGCACATCTAGGCGAAGGAGAGAATTCAGAAGGTTCAAATGGCCAAGAATTCCAGATGGAAAGTCAAGGTCCAAGAGACGCACAAAATATTTCAGACGGAGAAGACCAGGAAATTTTCACAAGAAGAACAGGTGTTTTATTTGCCATAAGATTGGACATTTTGCAAAAAATTGTCCACAATCAAGAAGGTCTGTCAAACTCATTCAAGAGATTGAAGATTACACTGGTATACATCTCGGAAAGGAGGAGGACCTTGAATCCATATTCTCTGTGGATGATGAACCTAATGAAGAAACTTTATTCTCCCTTGATATCTATGAAGAGCAAGGCAATTACCAAATCTCAGAACCAATAATCGAGGCTAAAGAGGAGATCAATGCTCTTACTGTTGTTCCTCAAGTAGAAGTCAAAATCTATTCATCCAAGTGGGACAAACCAACTCGAGTTATTGCTTTCATTGATACCGGAGCTGCCTCCTCACTTATAAATCCAGTTGTTTTTCCTGAAGATCAATGGGTACCGCATTTTAAGGATTTCAACACTGCATCAAATGCGATCCTAACAACAACTGTCATTACAAAGCACCCGATCACCATTGAGTTCTTCCCTGGATTGAAGCTCAGGACGAAGCTGCTAGGATCTGATGTACCAGGAAAAGATCTTATTATTGGATTCGATATCTACAAACAGCTCAGAGATCAGCTCCATATCAAGGCTAATGGGATATCTTTTAAAAAACAGTTCAGGCCCTATTCTGAAATCCCGAGGCTATTCCAAATCACCAAGGACGAACAGATCAAGGAGATCGAGCAAAATCTCATTGAACAATCATGTGCCGATTCCCACAAAGACTTCATGATGAAAGGGAAACGCCCTCTATGGAAAAATGAAGAATTTTTTATCAAGCTCCCTTTCAAGAAGAATGAAAACATCAATCCAACAAAGGCCGGTCATTCAGGAATGAATCCAGATCATCTGCAACTCGCAAAGAAAGAGTGTGAAGAGCTTTTGGAATTTGATCTGATAGAGCCATCGGATTCACAATGGGCATGCGAAGCATTTTATGTCAACAAAAGAGCTGAACAAACAAGAGGAAAACTCAGGTTAGTCATCAACTACCAGCCACTTAACCATTTCCTCCAAGATGACAAATTCCCTATCCCAAATAAACTCACCCTTTTCTCCCACCTAGCCAAGGCCAAATATTTTTCTAAGTTTGATTTAAAGTCGGGATTTTGGCAATTAGGAATTCACCCTGAAGAAAGACCCAAAACAGGATTTTGCATCCCCGATCATCACTTCTAATGGAAAGTTATGCCCTTCGGATTGAAAACTGCACCTTCTTTATTCCAAAAAGCCATGATAAAAATATTCCAACCCATCCTCCATACCTCCCTAGTTTACATTGATGACATCCTGCTATTTAGTGTGACATTTGAAGAACATATCCACTTGCTTCGTCAGTTTGAGGAATTGGTAACAAAATACGGGATCATGCTCTCAGCAAAAAAGATGGTTCTTGCTCAAAAGGAAATTGATTTTCTTGGAATGCATTTTGTGCAAGGAGAATATAGTCCAGGACCCCATATATGTCGGGAACTACTCAAATTTCCGGATACCAACTTCACAACAAAGCAGATCCAACAATTTCTGGGCATAATAAATTATGTAAGAGATTTTATCCCAAATATCTCTACATACATTTCTCCACTTACGGAGATGCTCAAGAAAAATGCTCCTCCATGGGGAAAGAAACAAGATGAAGCAGTCAAGGAAATAAAGGAGATTTCTAAAAATGTCAAGCCCCTTTTGTAGGGAAACTTTCGTATTTATGGTATAGTTAGCTTTCTTGTGGTATCTTGCCTTGTTCTTTACTACTGTGGTATCAGAGCCAGCCGTCCCTTATGGGTTGTTGAAGCCAGCCCCTTTTGTAGGGAAACTTTCGTATTTATGGTCTAGTTAGCTTTCTTGTGGTATCTTGCCATGTTCTTTACTACTGTGGTATCAGAGCCAGCCCATCCTTTCGGAGGGAGGAACAGTTTACTAAATATGTCTGAGTCATTTCCATCATCTTCTTCTTCTTCTCTTGCAAAAATGAATATGTCTCCTACTTTACATAAAACCTTGTCCAAAAAATATGATTACCTCTATGAAGTAGATATCCTACCCGATGAACAAAAAGTATCTTCCACTGAACTACCCCTCATAAACCCTTACTCAGCGTTTGCCAAAAAATCCTTTGCACCCTGGACCCAAATTCGTTCCTTAGTCCAACATAGACCAAAAGGAGTCAAAGAATATGTTGTTGCCTCAAAACTTGACCAGCATCCTATTCTTGCCACTCGAGAGGAACAATTTATCACCTTTCAAATACTAGATGATTTTCCTAGGCAATGGAGAGCTCATGGTTTTACCCATATCCATTTTGGTGCTGTTCGAATCGCTTTAACATATCATGGAAGAAAAGGTCAACCTATTGTAGCTCGACTTTCTCTTCTAGATACCCGATATTTGGAGTACCAACACGCAAACTTGGATACTGCCGAAGTTACCCTGAATGCTGGAACTGTCTTCATAACTATCTTTCCAAATTTCAACATGTCCCTTTATGACCCGTACCTAACCGAAGCCTTAAAAATCCAAGTCCAAATCCAAGGAGCACCACAAGCCAAAGATTCTATCCAAGCAACCCTTCACCACCAAATGGCATGGCGAGTCCAAAATCATGCCATGGATCTTTGTCTACCCGGAGGAGAAAATGCTTTACTCTTAAATATTGATGCTACCAAAGGAAACACCATGTGCACCCAAATACCCAGACAAATTTCCAGAGATGAACTTGTCAAAATCCTTCCCGATTCATGGATCACAAATTATGAGAAGCTAAGAGAATCAGAGGAATCTCTGCAATCTGGTGAACCAACTTTTACCAAAAGAAGTGACAAAACCGTTTGCATAAGCTTTGACCATTCCCATCTCAAAAAACCCAATAAAACCATCTTTTCTTGCCAAATGATCCAACCCAAAGATACAACAGACACTTACCCAGAACCCGATGGAGAATTCTTCTGGAATATCCAAAGCATCATGGAAGAACATGACTGGTGCCAATATTTTGACAACGAAGGGAAAAGAATGTGGTGGTTCAAATGCCCATTCACTGGACACTGCCCATGGGATCTCGGTTGCACCTGCCAAGATTGTATAGAAGATCCAGTTGGAGAATATAATGAACATCACCAGCGCAAATCTAAATCCAAGAAAAAGGGGAAAACTACTGAAAGAGAATTTCGGGCCAGATATGAAAATAAAGATCCTTCTATTGGCTCATTAAGCCGTCCAGGTAAATATGAATTTCTTGTCAGTTATAAACCCCAAGAATGGCCGAAACTACCTGAAAAATTCACCCCTAGCTGGGAGGATAGTGAAACCATGCCCAAATCCGAACCAACATCATCTCACACCCCAAAACCTAAAAAGCCACCTGAGCCTAAGACTCCATCAACCCAAAGTTCCACACACCCACAAATATTCATGATGAGCCCTTCAAGTTCTAGTCACTCCCAAGATTTTCCTCCACTTCAGCCTTTTGAAAAGGAGGGTATCAGCCATGCTCCAAAAATCCCCAAAAAGAACATAATACTACCGTCTGGAGAAAAAACCCCAACAAGTGATATTGAGGCAACAATGAACTGGCAATCAGAAAATTCCATCTGCCAGAACAAAGTGCTCAATAATATTGGAAACACCATAAAAAATGTGGCCCATGCACAAAACAAGTTGATGAGCAAAGTGGAAACAATTGAGAAAAAGGTGGAGCGGTCATCGTCTCAACATGCAGGACTGATCAAAGCTTTGGAATTAAGGTTGGCAAATTTACAATATGAGATTTGTCCGCCAGGAACTTCACTTTTCCAATTTTTCCAACAACAACAACAGGAGACCATTTTTTATTAAAGAACAAATTCAGCTTCTGAGAAATGATCACTATGAGCCACAAAGAACCTCATCATTCTCTTCAAAACCTACCTTCTTCCCCATGTCATCACGAGCATATTCACCACCCAAATTAGACCATACCTTCTCTACTTTTCCATCAACCTCAAAAAATCCAATCTCTTTCACCCGACCAACAAAAGAAGAAGATGATTTTGATATTGCAAAAATGGTTTGGGAAAGGAAAGATGCCCTTGCAGCAAAGAAACAAACCAAGAAAAGGCGAGACCAAGGAGAAAGTTCAAAAGGATCAAATCTTGGCAATCTGATGATTTCCGACCAGAAGGCTCCAGACTTCTATGTCTCTCAGCCAAGATACATATCAGAAGAAGATACCCCATGGTCAGAATCGCTAAACTCATCAGAAGACGAATCCATGGAAGATAGTTCTCAAGCAAGCAATGAATCTACAACGGAATCTTCCGAAGGAGATGATCCCCCAATATTTGTAAACCAGCCAAGAGATCCAGAAATATCTGAGGTAGATGATGAACAAGAAGGCATGACGGATGAACCAATCCCAGAAAGAAGATATGAGCCTATGGCGTCAAAGCCAGTTGGAACTGGTTTCCACACTTTCACCTTAGATGATGTCAAAGTTTCAAAATGGCCTCAACGGATCCAAGACTTCTATACTTGGATGGTGACCAGAAATTTGGTGGAGCGAGAAAAGTATATCATCCTTTCAGAACTCACTTCACGATTCTCAGGAATCCTCAGAGACTGGTGGAATGCACTTGGAATTCAAGACAAAAATGCTTTTCTTACTTCCCAGGATTTTGCTTTCAACATCAGAATCCTACATGAAGTTTTTTGCGGAGATGCTGGCCAAAGATAGGAGAAAATGCGGAGGCAACTGTTCGAGATGAAGTGCGTGTCATTCGACAGAAATGACATTGATAGACATTTTCAAAAAATGGCAAAGATATACTTCGAGATTGGAGGAGATATCAATCTAAAGCAAGCCTTTGTATCTTCTCTTCCAAAGTTGCTGGCAAGTCGAACCATGACCATCATTGAAGAAAAGTTCCAGTCCATAACCATCCCACAAATTGGTTACATCGGGCAAGCTATTTTCGTCGCATTGGATGATATCTGTACGAAGCGCTCTGCTCTGAAACAAATTATCCAACACAATCCAGCACTTGACAAAGCATGCCGCAAATCTGATCTAATCACCGGATCAGGATGTTCTTGCCGCACATCTAGGCGAAGGAGAGAATTCAGAAGGTTCAAATGGCCAAGAATTCCAGATGGAAAGTCAAGGTCCAAGAGACGCACAAAATATTTCAGACGGAGAAGACCAGGAAATTTTCACAAGAAGAACAGGTGTTTTATTTGCCATAAGATTGGACATTTTGCAAAAAATTGTCCACAATCAAGAAGGTCTGTCAAACTCATTCAAGAGATTGAAGATTACATTGGTATACATCTCGGAAAGGAGGAGGACCTTGAATCCATATTCTCTGTGGATGATGAACCTAATGAAGAAACTTTATTCTCCCTTGATATCTATGAAGAGCAAGGCAATTACCAAATCTCAGAACCAATAATCGAGGCTAAAGAGGAGATCAATGCTCTTACTGTTGTTCCTCAAGTAGAAGTCAAAATCTATTCATCCAAGTGGGACAAACCAACTCGAGTTATTGCTTTCATTGATACCGGAGCTGCCTCCTCACTTATAAATCCAGTTGTTTTTCCTGAAGATCAATGGGTACCGCATTTTAAGGATTTCAACACTGCATCAAATGCGATCCTAACAACAACTGTCATTACAAAGCACCCGATCACCATTGAGTTCTTCCCAGGATTGAAGCTCAGGACGAAGCTGCTAGGATCTGATGTACCAAGAAAAGATCTTATTATTGGATTCGATATCTACAGACAGCTCAGAGATCAGCTCCATATCAAGGCTAATGGGATAGCTTTTAAAAAACAGTTCAAGCCCTATTCTGAAATCCCGAGGCTATTCCAAATCACCAAGGACGAACAGATCAAGGAGATCGAGCAAAATCTCATTGAACAATCATGTGCCGATTCCCGCAAAGACTTCATGATGAAAGGGAAACGCCCTCTATGGAAAAATGAAGAATTTTTTATCAAGCTCCCTTTCAAGAAGAATGAAAACATCAATCCAACAAAGGCCGGTCATTCAGGAATGAATCCAGATCATCTGCAACTCGCAAAGAAAGAGTGTGAAGAGTTTTTGGAATTTGATCTGATAGAGCCATCAGATTCACAATGGGCATGCGAAGCATTTTATGTCAACAAAAGAGCTGAACAAACAAGAGGAAAACTCAGGTTAGTCATCAACTACCAGCCACTTAACCATTTCCTCCAAGATGACAAATTCCCTATCCCAAATAAACTCACCCTTTTCTCCCACCTAGCCAAGGCCAAATATTTTTCTAAGTTTGATTTAAAGTCGGGATTTTGGCAATTAGGAATTCACCCTGAAGAAAGACCCAAAACAGGATTTTGCATCCCCGATCATCACTTCCAATGGAAAGTTATGCCCTTCGGATTGAAAACTGCACCTTCTTTATTCCAAAATGCCATGATAAAAATATTCCAACCCATCCTTCATACCTCCCTAGTTTACATTGATGACATCCTGCTATTTAGTGTGACATTTGAAGAACATATCAACTTGCTTCGTCGGTTTGAGGAATTGGTAACACAATACGGGATCATGCTCTCAGCAAAAAAGATGGTTCTTGCTCAAAAGGAAATTGATTTTCTTGGAATGCATTTTGTGCAAGGAGAATATAGTCCAGGACCCCATATATGTCGGGAACTACTCAAATTTCCGGATACCAACTTCTCAACAAAGCAGATCCAACAATTTCTGGGCATAATAAATTATGTAAGAGATTTTATCCCAAATATCTCTACATACATTTCTCCACTTACAGAGATGCTCAAGAAAAATGCTCCTCCATGGGGAAAGAAACAAGATGAAGCAATCAAGGAAATAAAGGAGATTTCTAAAAATGTCAAGTTCCTCTATATCCCTTCGGATGGTAAGAAGATATTGCAGACAGATGCCAGCAATGAATATTGGAGTGTCGTTCTATTTGAAGAAAAAGATGGCCAGAGGAAAATATGCGGATACGCCAGTGGAAAGTTCAAAGATGCCGAGCAACACTATCACTCCACTTTCAAGGAAATTCTTGCAGTAAAGAATGGAATCAAGAAATTCAATTTCTTCCTTATTCATACAGAATTCCTGATTGAAATGGATATGAAGGCTTTCCCGAAGATGATTCATCTAAATGCAAAAATTATTCCCAATCCTCGGATTCTCAGGTGGGCTCAATGGTTCTCTCCATACAAGTTTCAAGTCAGGCATCTGAAAGGAAAGGATAATATTCTCGCAGATTTTCTGTCCCGACCGGAAGAATTTTCAAGGAGATTTTCCCCAGCAAAATTGAAGTCAAAGGAAAAGCTAATCAGTCACATCTTCATGTTTTCCAGTTTACCAGGAACAAGTTCATTAAAGCCAACAGATCATCAGCCGGAATTGTTCAACCTCATGGATCCCTTTGATCCATCAATTCTTATTGAAAGAAGAACTTATTATGAGCTCGAGGTTTTCCGACAACATGGAGGATCTATTCTCAAGCCTTACGGAGTGAATCCGGAATATCCGTTCCGCCATATATTCATAGCTCAAGCCAAGGATTTTCCACAAGAACTATTATGGTTTTTCTGGTACATATGCCATCAGTATTATATTTTCATGGAATTCAAATGCAACGTCTTCAAAGAGTTTGATAACATTGCACCAACTCTTAGAATATTTTTGCAATGGTTCAAACCTAGAAGATACTGGATTAAATGTTTCAGTGATTCCTACACAACGAAGGTGTTCATGTTTCATAGGCCAGTAAAGATTATTAATGGAAAAGTCCAGGCACAAGCAGAAGCATCATTTTGGTGGAAATTTCCCGTGTCCATTTTATCAATGGAAGAAGAATATAGCGAGGCACAAAGAATCCTTTTTCAACAAAATAGATGCATCCCGAAAGAAATATGGCCAAAAGATTGGGCAAGCTGGAATTATACAAACAGTCATCCTCACTGGGAAAGAGTCCGGGCAGCAGCAAAAGAATACCAAACTCCATACGAAGTCATCCGAGAAAAAATCACTCAAGACATTTCCAGACTAAGGCTGAGGATTACATCTTTCAATCCAAAAGAGAAAGAGCACTGTGAAGAATGGCCGTCAAGTTCCAAGCGTTACTACACAAGGTCATTGAAAAGATGCCTAGAAGACAATCATGGAATCATCAAAGAATAATTACCTGATTTCCTACTAATCCCACCATAATCCTAAATTAGCCACCAAAAAACCTCAAAGATATCCTACCCATGTCAAGACAAATTTTCCACATCTTTCCATACTATCCGGGCCCCGTTTCAACTTGTTTTCACATGTTTAGACATGCCTCCACATGCTTCGTCACATGCATCATCATGCTTTCACATGGCGTCACATTCTCCCGCATATTTTCACATGTTACACCATGTATATTTCACCCGTTTCACATGTTTTCGGTTGTTTTTTAGTTGTTTGCCTAAAGTCCTTCACATGTTTAGAAGGACCCACTTGTAAGATAAGTTTGCCATGTAAGATAGGTTTATTTTATCTATTAAGTTTGTCTTGTAATAACCTCCTAGTCCTATATAAAGGAGGCCTTGTAGTACTGGTAGGATCATCTAGCAATCATCCTGTAAATCTTCAAAAATCCTTTGTGAAATACTACTTATGAGTGCTTTCTAAATCTCTCTCATGTTCTTTCTTTCGAATGGATGGAAAAGCCGGTCCATGTATGAAAAATAGGGTAAGTATACTGTAAGAAAGTTATCTTATTATAGTACGAAAGTTTTCTGAGTTATAAACAACTAACGTTGGTTATAGTACAAAAGTTTTCCGAGTTGTGTAGCTTGGCAAGCCGTCCCTTATGGGTTGTTGAAGCCAGCCCCGTTTGTAGGAAAACTTTTGAGACTATGGTATAGTTAGCTTTCTTGTGGTATCTTGCCCTGTTCTTTACTACTGTGGTATCAGAGCCAGCCCATCCTTTCGGAGGGAGGAACAGTTTACTAAATATGTCTGAGTCATTTCCATCATCCTCTTCTTCTACTCTTGCAAAAATGAATATGTCTCCTACTTTACATAAAACCTTGTCCAAAAAATATGATTACCTCTATGAAGTAGATATCCTACCCGATGAACAAAAAGTATCTTCCACTGAACTACCCCTTATAAACCCTTACTCAGCGTTTGCCAAAAAATCCTTTGCACCTTAGACCCAAATTCGTTCCTTAGTCCAACATAGACCAAAAGGAGTCAAAGAATATGTTGCTGCCTCAAAACTTGACAAGCATCCTATTCTTGCCACTCGAGAGGAACAATTTATCACTCTTCAAATACCAGATGATTTTCCTAGGCAATGGAGAGCTCATGGTTTTACCCATATCCATTTTGGTGCTGTCCGAATTGCTTTAACATATCACGGAAGAAAAGGTCAGCCTGTTGTAGCTCGACTTTCTCTTCTTGATACCCGATATTTGGAGTACTAACACGCAAACTTGGGTACTGCCGAAGTTACCCTGAATGCTGGAACTGTCTTCATAACTATCTTTCCAAATTTCAACATGTCCCTTTATGACCCGTACCTAACCGAAGCCTTAAAAATCCAAGTCCAAATCCAAGGAGCACCACAAGCCAAAGATTCTATCCAAGCAACCCTTCACCACCAAATGGCATGGCGAGTCCAAAATCATGCCATGGATCTTTGTCTACCCGGAGGAGAAAATGCTTTACTCTTAAATATTGATGCTACCAAAGGAAACACCATGTGCACCCAAATACCCAGACAAATTTCCAGAGATGAACTTGTCAAAATCCTTCCCGATTCATGGATCACAAATTATGAGAAGCTAAGAGAATCAGAGGAATCTCTGCAATCTGGTGAACCAACTTTTACCAAAAGAAGTGACAAAACCGTTTGCATAAGCTTTGACCATTCCCATCTCAAAAAACCCAATAAAACCATCTTTTCTTGCCAAATGATCCAACCCAAAGATACAACAGATACTTACCCAGAACCCGATGGAGAATTCTTCTGGAATATCCAAAGCATCATGGAAGAACATGACTGGTGCCAATATTTTGACAACGAAGGGAAAAGAATGTGGTGGTTCAAATGCCTATTCACTGGACACTGCCCATGGGATCTCGGTTGCACCTGCCAAGATTGTATAGAAGATCCAGTTGGAGAATATAATGAACATCACCAGCGCAAATCTAAATCCAAGAAAAAGGGGAAATCTACTGAAAGAGAATTTCGCGCCAGATATGAAAATAAAGATCCTTCTATTGGCTCATTAAGCCGTCCAGGTAAATATGAATTTCTTGTCAGTTATAAACCCCAAGAATGGCCGAAACTACCAGAAAAATTCACCCCTAGCTGGGAGGATAGTGAAACCATGCCAAAAATCCGAACCAACATCATCTCACACCCCAAAACCTAAAAAGCCACCTGAGCCTAAAACTCCATCAATCCAAAGGTCCACACACCCGCAAATATTCATGATGAGCCCTTCAAGTTCTAGTCACTCCTAAGATTTTCCTCCACTTCAACCTTTTGAAAAGGAGGGTATCAGCCATGCTCCAAAAGTCCCCAAAAAGAACATAGTACTACCGTCTGGAGAAAAAACCCCAACAAGTGATATTGAAGAAACAATGAACCGGCAATCAGAAAATTCCATCTGCCATAACAAAGTGCTCAATAATATTGGAAACACCATAAAAAATGTGGCCCATGCACAAAACAAGTTGATGAGCAAAGTTGAAACAATTGAGAAAAAGGTGGAGCAGTCATCGTCTCAACATGCAGGACTGATCAAAACTTTGGAATTAAGGTTGGCAAATTTACAATATGAGATTTGTCCGCCAGGAACTTCACTTTTCCAATTTTTCCAACAACAACAACAGGAGACGATTTCCCTCAAAGAACAAATTCAGCTTCTGAGAAATGATCACTATGAGCCACAAAGAACCTCATCATTCTCTTCAAAACCTACCTTCTTCCCCATGTCATCACGAGCATATTCACCACCCAAATTAGACCATACCTTCTCTACTTTTCCATCAACCTCAAAAAATCCAATCTCTTTCACCCGACCAACAAAAGAAGAAGATGATTTTGATATTGCAAAAATGGTTTGGGAAAGGAAAGATGCCCTTGCAGCAAAGAAACAAACCAAGAAAAGGCGAGACCAAGGAGAAAGTTCAAAAGGATCAAATCCTGACAATCTGATGATTTCCGACCAGAAGGCTCCAGACTTCTATGTCTTTCAGCCAAGATACATATCAGAAGAAGATACCCCATGGTCAGAATCACTAAACTCATCAGAAGACGAATCCATGGAAGATAGTTCTCAAGCAATAAATGAATCCACAACGGAATCTTCCGAAGGAGATGATCCCCCAATATTTGTAAACCAGCCAAGAGATCCAGAAATATCTGAAGTAGATGATGAACAAGAAGGCATGACGGATGAACCAATCCCAGAAAGAAGATATGAGCCTATGGCGTCAAAGCCAGTTGGAACTGGTTTCCACACTTTCACCTTAGATGATGTCAAGGTTTCAAAATGGCCTCAACGGATCCAAGACTTTTATACTTGGATGGTGACCAGAAATTTGGTGGAGCGAGAAAAGTATATCATCCTTTCAGAACTCACTTCACGATTCTCAGGAATCCTCAGAGACTGGTGGAATGCACTTGGAATTCAAGACAAAAATGCTTTTCTTACTTCCCAAGATTTTGCTTTCAACATCAGAATCCTACATGAAGTTTTTTGCGGAGATGCTGGCCAAAGACAGGAGAAAATGCGAAGGCAACTCTTCGAGATGAAGTGTGTGTCATTCGACAGAAATGACATTGATAGACATTTTCAAAAAATGGCAAAGATATACTTCGAGATTGGAGGAGATATCAATCTAAAGCAAGCCTTTGTATCTTCTCTTCCAAAGTTGCTGGCAAGTCGAACCATGACCATCATTGAAGAAAAGTTCCAGTCCATCACCATCCCACAAATTGGTTACATCAGGCAAGCTATTTTCGTTGCATTGGATGATATCCGTACGAAGCGCTCTGCCCTGAAACAAAATTATTCAACACAATCCAGCGCTTGACAAAGCATGCCGCAAATCTAATCTAATCACCGGATCAGGATGTTCTTGCCGAACATCTAGGCGAAGGAGAAAATTCAGAAGGTTCAAATGGCCAAGAATTCCAGATGGAAAGTCAAGGTCCAAGAGACGCACAAAATATTTCAGACGGAGAAGACCAGGAAATTTTCACAAGAAGAACAGGTGTTTTATTTGCCATAAGATTGGACATTTTGCAAAAAATTGTCCACAATCAAGAAGGTCTGTCAAACTCATTCAAGAGATTGAAGATTACACTGGTATACATCTCGGAAAGGAGGAGGACCTTGAATCCATATTCTCTGTGGATGATGAACCTAATGAAGAAAATTTATTCTCCCTTGATATGTATGAAGAGCAAGGCAATTACCAAATCTCAGAACCAATAATCGAGGCTAAAGAGGAGATCAATGCTCTTACTGTTGTTCCTCAAGTAGAAGTCAAAATCTATTCATCCAAGTGGGACAAACCAACTCGAGTTATTGCTTTCATTGATACCGGAGTTGCCTCCTCACTTATAAATCCAGCTGTTTTTCCTGAAGATCAATGGGTACCGCATTTTAAGGATTTCAACACTGCATCAAATGCGATCCTAACAACAACTGTCATTACAAAGCACCCGATCACCATTGAGTTCTTCCCGGATTGAAGCTCAGGACGAAGCTGCTAGGATCTGATGTACCAGGAAAAGATCTTATTATTGGATTCGATATCTACAGACAACTCAGAGATCAGCTCCATATCAAGGCTAATGGGATAGCTTTTAAAAAACAGTTCAGGCCCTATTCTGAAATCCCGAGGCTATTCCAAATCACCAAGGACGAACAGATCAAGGAGATCGAGCAAAATCTCATTGAACAATCATGTGCCGATTCCCACAAAGACTTCATGATGAAAGGGAAACGCCCTCTATGGAAAAATGAAGAATTTTTTATCAAGCTCCCTTTCAAGAAGAATGAAAACATCAATCCAACAAAGGCCGGTCATTCAGGAATGAATCCAGATCATCTGCAACTCGCAAAGAAAGAGTGTGAAGAGTTTTTGGAATTTGATCTGATAGAGCCATCAGATTCACAATGGGCATGCGAAGCATTTTATGTCAACAAAAGAGCTGAACAAACAAGAGGAAAACTCAAGTTAGTCATCAACTACCAGCCACTTAACCATTTCCTCCAAGATGACAAATTCCCTATCCCAAATAAACTCACCCTTTTCTCCCACCTAGCCAAGGCCAAATATTTTTCTAAGTTTGATTTAAAGTCGGGATTTTGGCAATTAGGAATTCACCCTGAAGAAAGACCCAAAACAGGATTTTGCATCCCCGATCATCACTTCCAATGGAAAGTTATGCCCTTCGGATTGAAAACCGCACCTTCTTTATTCCAAAAAGCCATGATAAAAATATTCCAACCCATCCTCCATACCTCCCTAGTTTACATTGATGACATCCTCTTATTTAGTGTGACATTTGAAGAACATATCAACTTGCTTCGTCAGGTTTGAGGAATTGGTAACACAATACGGGATCATGCTCTCAGCAAAAAAGATGGTCCTTGCTCAAAAGGAAATTGATTTTCTTGGAATGCATTTTGTGCAAGGAGAATATAGTCCAGGACCCCATATATGTCGGGAACTACTCAAATTTCCGGATACCAACTTCTCAACAAAGCAGATCCAACAATTTCTGGGCATAATAAATTATGTAAGAGATTTTATCCCAAATATCTCTACATACATTTCTCCACTTACAGAGATGCTCAAGAAAAATGCTCCTCCATGGGGAAAGAAACAAGATGAAGCAATCAAGGAAATAAAGGAGATTTCTAAAAATGTCAAGTCCCTTTATATCCCTTCAGATGGGAAGAAGATATTGCAGACGGATGCCAGCAATGAATATTGGAGTGCTGTTCTATTTGAAGAAAAAGATGGCCAGAGGAAAATATGCGGATACGCCAGTGGAAAGTTCAAAGATGCCGAGCAACATTATCACTCCACTTTCAAGGAAATTCTTGCAGTAAAGAATGGAATCAAGAAATTCAATTTCTTCCTTATTCATACAGAATTCCCGATTGAAATGGATATGAAGGCTTTCCCGAAGATGATTCATCTAAATGCAAAAATTATTCCCAATCCTCAGATTCTCAGGTGGGCTCAATGGTTCTCTCCATACAAGTTTCAAGTCAGGCATCTGAAAGGAAAGGATAATATTCTCGCAGATTTTCTGTCCCGACCGGAAGAATTTTCAAGGAGATTTTCCCCAACAAAACTGAAGTCAAAGGAAAGGCTAATCAGTCACATCTTTATGTTTTCCAGTTTACCAGGAACAAGTTCATTAAAGCCAACAGATCATCCGCCGGAATTGTTCAACCTCATGGATCCCTTTGATCCATCAATTCTTATTGAAAGAAGAACTTATTATGAGCTCGAGGTTTTCCGACAACATGGAGGATCTATTCTCAAGCCTTACGGAGTGAATCCGGAATATCCGTTCTGCCATATATTCATAGCTCAAGCCAAGGATTTTCCACAAGAACTATTATGGTTTTTCTGGTACCTATGCCATCAGTATTATATTTTCATGGAATTCAAATGCAACGTCTTCAAAGAGCTTGATAACATTGCACCAGCTCTTAGAATATTTTTGCAATGGTTCAAACCTAGAAGATACTGGATTAAATGTTTCAGTGATTCCTACACAGCGAAGGTGTTCATGTTTCATAGGCCAGTAAAGATTATTAATGGAAAAGTCCGGGCACAAGCAGAAGCATCATTTTGGTGGAAATTTCCCGTGTCCATTTTATCAATGGAAGAAGAATATAGCGAGGCACAAAGAATCATTTTTCAGCAAAATAGATGCATCCCGAAAGAAATATGGCCAAAAGATTGGGCAAGATGGAATTATACAAACAGTCATCCTCACTGGGAAAGAGTCCGGGCAGCAGCAAAAGAATACCAAACTCCATACGAAGTCATCCGAGAAAAAATCACTCAAGACATTTCCAGACTAAGGCTGAGGATTACATCTTTCAATCCAAAAGAGAAAGAGCTCTGTGAAGAATGGCCGTCAAGTTCCAAGCGTTACTACACAAGGTCATTGAAAAGATGCCTAGAAGACAATCATGGAATCATCAAAGAATAATTACCCGATTTCCTACTAATCCCACCATAATCCTAAATTAGCCACCAAAAAACCTCAAAAATATCCTACCCATGTCAAGACAAATTTTCCACATCTTTCCATACTATCCGGCCCCGCTTCAACTTGTTTTCACATGTTTAGACATGCCTCCACATGCTTCGTCACATGCATCATCATGCTTTCACATGGCGTCACATTCTCCCGCATATTTTCACATGTTACACCATGTATATTTCACCCGTTTCACATGTTTTCGGTTGTTTTTTAGTTGTTTGCCTAAAGTCCTTCACATGTTTAGAAGGACCCACTTGTAAGATAAGTTTGCCATGTAAGATAGGTTTATTTTTTCTATTAAGTTTGTCTTGTAATAACCTCCTAGTCCTATATAAAGGAGGCCTTGTAGTACTGGTAGGATCATCTAGCAATCATCCTGTAAATCTTCAAAAATCCTTTGTGAAATACTACTTATGAGTGCTTTCTAAATCTCTCTCTTGTTCTTTCTTTCGAATGGATGGAAAAGCCGGTCCATGTATGAAAAATAGGGTAAGTATACTGTAAGAAAGTTATCTTATTATAGTACGAAAGTTTTCTGAGTTATAAACAACTAACGTTGGTTATAGTACAAAAGTTTTCCGAGTTGTGTAGCTTGGCAAGCCGTCCCTTATGGGTTGTTGAAGCCAGCCCCGTTTGTAGGAAAACTTTTGAGACTATAAACAAATTAACTGTTTGTGTAGCTTGGCAAGCCGTCCCTTATGGGTTGTTGAAGCCAGCCCCTTTTGTAGGGAAACTTTCGTATTTATGGTATAGTTAGCTTTCTTGTGGTATCTTGCCTTGTTCTTTACTACTGTGGTATCAGAGCCAGCCCATCCTTTCGGAGGGAGGAACAATTTACTAAATATGTCTGAGTCATATAGTTAGCTTTCTTGTGGTATCTTGCCATGTTCTTTACTACTGTGGTATCAGAGCCAGGTTATCCTTTCGGAGGGAGGAACAATTTACTAAATATGTCTGAGTCATTTCCATCATCTTCTTCTAAGCCATCCCCGTTTGTAGGAAAACTTTTGAGACTATAAACAAATTAACTGTTTGTGTAGCTTGGCAAGCCGTCCCTTATGGGTTGTTGAAGCCAGCCCCTTTTGTAGGGAAACTTTCGTATTTATGGTATAGTTAGCTTTCTTGTGGTATCTTGCCCTGTTCTTTACTACTGTGGTATCAGAGCCAGCCCATCCTTTCGGAGGGAGGAACAGTTTACTAAATATGTCTGAGTCATTTCCATCATCTTCTTCTTCTTCTCTTGCAAAAATGAATATGTCTCCTACTTTACATAAAACCTTGTCCAAAAAATATGATTACCTCTATGAAGTAGATATCCTACCCGATGAACAAAAAGTATCTTCCACCGAACTACCCCTCATAAACCCTTACTCAGCGTTTGCCAAAAAATCCTTTGCACCTTGGACCCAAATTCGTTCCTTAGTCCAACATAGACCAAAAGGAGTCAAAGAATATGTTGTTGCCTCAAAACTTGACCAGCATCCTATTCTTGCCACTCGAGAGGAACAATTTATCACCCTTCAAATACCGGATGATTTTCCTAGGCAATGGAGAGCTCATGGTTTTACCCATATCCATTTTGGTGCTGTCCGAATTGCTTTAACATATCACGGAAGAAAAGGTCAGCCTGTTGTAGCTCGACTTTCTCTTCTTGATACCCGATATTTGGAGTACCAACACGCAAACTTGGGTACTGCCGAAGTTACCCTGAATGCTGGAACTGTCTTCATAACTATCTTTCCAAATTTCAACATGTCCCTTTATGACCCGTACCTAACCGAAGCCTTAAAAATCCAAGTCCAAATCCAAGGAGCACCACAAGCCAAAGATTCTATCCAAGCAACCCTTCACCACCAAATGGCATGGCGAGTCCAAAATCATGCCATGGATCTTTGTCTACCCGGAGGAGAAAATGCTTTACTCTTAAATATTGATGCTATCAAAGGAAACACCATGTGCACCCAAATACCCACACAAATTTCCAGAGATGAACTTGTCAAAATCCTTCCTGATTCATGGATCACAAATTATGAAAAGTTAAGAGAATCAGAGGAATCTCTGCAATCTGGTGAACCAACTTTTACCAAAAGAAGTGACAAAACCGTTTGCATAAGCTTTGACCATTCCCATCTCAAAAAACCCAATAAAACCATCTTTTCTTGCCAAATGATCCAACCCAAAGATACAACAGACACTTACCCAGAACCCGATGGAGAATTCTTCTGGAATATCCAAAGCATCATGGAAGAACATGACTGGTGCCAATATTTTGACAAAGAAGGGAAAAGAATGTGGTGGTTCAAATGCCCTTTCACTGGACACTGCCCATGGGATCTCGGTTGCACCTGCCAAGATTGTATAGAAGATCCAGTTGGAGAATATAATGAACATCACCAGCGCAAATCTAAATCCAAGAAAAAGGGGAAATCTACTGAAAGAGAATTTCGCGCCAGGTATGAAAATAAAGATCCTTCTATTGGCTCATTAAGCCGTCCAGGTAAATATGAATTTCTTGTCAGTTATAAACCCCAAGAATGGCCGAAACTACCTGAAAAATTCACCCCTAGCTGGGAGGATAGTGAAACCATGCCAAAATCCGAACCAACATCATCTCACACCCCAAAACCTAAAAAGCCACCTGAGCCTAAAACTCCATCAATCCAAAGGTCCACACACCCGCAAATATTCATGATGAGCCCTTCAAGTTCTAGTCACTCCCAAGATTTTCCTCCACTTCAACCTTTTGAAAAGGAGGGTATCAGCCATGCTCCAAAAGTCCCCAAAAAGAACATAATACTACCGTCTGGAGAAAAAAAACCCCAACAAGTGATATTGAAGCAACAATGAACTGGCAATCAGAAAATTCCATCCGCCAGAACAAAGTGCTCAATAATATTGGAAACACCATAAAAAATGTGGCCCATGCACAAAACAAGTTGATGAGCAAAGTGGAAATAATTGAGAAAAAGGTGGAGCAGTCATCGTCTCAACATGCAGGACTGATCAAAGCTTTGGAATTAAGGTTGGCAAATTTACAATATGAGATTTGTCCGCCAGGAACTTCACTTTTCCAATTTTTCCAACAACAACAACAGGAGACGATTTCTCTTAAAGAACAAATTCAACTTCTGAGAAATGATCACTATGAGCCACAAAGAACCTCATCATTCTCTTCAAAACCTACCTTCTTCCCCATGTCATCACGAGCATATTCACCACCCAAATTAGACCATACCTTCTCTACTTTTCCATCAACCTCAAAAAATCCAATCTCTTTCACCCGACCAACAAAAGAAGAAGATGATTTTGATATTGCAAAAATGGTTTGGGAAAGGAAAGATGCCCTTGCAGCAAAGAAACAAACCAAGAAAAGGCGAGACCAAGGAGAAAGTTCAAAAGGATCAAATCCTGACAATCTATGATGATTGTCAGGATTTGATCCTTTTGAACTTTCTCCTTGGTCTCGCCTTTTCTTGGTTTGTTTCTTTGCTGCAAGGGCATCTTTCCTTTCCCAAACCATTTTTGCAAAGTGCTTTCTAAATTTCTCTCTTGTTCTTTCTTTCGAATGGATGGAAAGGTCGGTCCATGTATGAAAAATAGGGTAAGTATACTGTAAGAAAGTTATCTTATTATAGTATGAAAGTTTTCTGAGTTATAAACAGCTAACGTTGGTTATAGTACAAAAGTTTTCCGAGTTGTGTAGCTTGGCAAGCCGTCCCTTATGGGTTGTTGAAGCTAGCCCCGTTTGTAGGAAAACTTTTGAGACTATAAACAAATTAACTGTTTGTGTAGCTTGGCAAGCCGTCCCTTATGGGTTGTTGAAGCCAGCCCCTTTTGTAGGGAATCAAATTTCCGGATACCAACTTCAAAACCTGGCTCTGATACCACAGTAGTAAAGAACAGGGCAAGATACCACAAGAAAGCTAACTATACCATAAATACGAAAGTTTTCCTACAAAAGGGGCTGGCTTCAACAACCCATAAGGGACGGCTTGCCAAGCTACACAACTCGGAAAACTTTTGTACTATAACCAACGTTAGCTGTTTATAACTCAGAAAACTTTCGTACTATAATAAGATAACTTTCTTACAGTATACTTACCCTATTTTTCATACATGGACCGGCTTTTCCATCCATTCGAAAGAAAGAACAAGAGAGAGATTTAGAAAGCACTCATAAGTAGTATTTCACAAAGGATTTTTGAAGATTTACAGGATGATTGCTAGATGATCCTACCAGTACTACAAGGCCTCTTTTATATAGGACTAGGAGGTTATTACAAGACAAACTTAATAGATAAAATAAACCTATCTTACATGGCAAACTTATCTTACAAGTGGGTCCTTCTAAACATGTGAAGGACTTTAGGCAAACAACTAAAAAACAACCGAAAACATGTGAAACGGGTGAAATATACATGGTGTAACATGTGAAAATATGCGGGAGAATGTGACGCCATGTGAAAGCATGATGATGCATGTGACGAAGCATGTGGAGGCATGTCTAAACATGTGAAAACAAGTTGAAGCGGGGCCCGGATAGTATGGAAAGATGTGGAAAATTTGTCTTGACATGGGTAGGATATTTTTGAGGTTTTTTGGTGGCTAATTTAGGATTATGGTGGGATTAGTAGGAAATCAGGTAATTATTCTTTGATGATTCCATGATTGTCTTCTAGGCATCTTTTCAATGACCTTGTGTAGTAACGCTTGGAACTTGACGGCCATTCTTCACAATGCTCTTTCTCTTTTGGATTGAAAGATGTAATCCTCAGCCTTAGTCTGGAAATGTCTTGAGTGATTTTTTCTCGGATGACTTCGTATGGAGTTTGGTATTCTTTTGCTGCTGCCCGGACTCTTTCCCAGTGAGGATGACTGTTTGTATAATTCCAGCTTGCCCAATCTTTTGGCCATATTTCTTTCGGGATGCATCTATTTTGCTGAAAAAGTATTCTTTGTGCCTCGCTATATTCTTCTTCCATTGATAAAATGGACACGGGAAATTTCCACCAAAATGATGCTTCTGCTTGTGCCCGGACTTTTCCATTAATAATCTTTACTGGCCTATGAAACATGAATACCTTTGCCGTGTAGGAATCACTGAAACATTTAATCCAGTATCTTCTAGGTTTGAACCATTGCAAAAATATTTTAAGAGCTGGTGCAATGTTATCAAAATCTTTGAAGACGTTGCATTTGAATTCCATGAAAATATAATACTGATGGCATAGGTACCATAAAAACCATAATAGTTCTTGTGGAAAATCCTTGGCTTGAGCTATGAATATATGGCAGAACGGATATTCCGGATTTACTCCGTAAGGTTTGAGAATAGATCCTCCATGTTGTCGGAAAACCTCGAGCTCATAATAAGTTCTTCTTTCAATAAGAATTGATGGATCAAAGGGATCCATGAGGTTGAACAATTCCGGCGGATGATCTGTTGGCTTTAATGAACTTGTTCCTGGTAAACCGGAAAACATGAAGATGTGACTGATTAGCTTTTCCTTTGACTTCAATTTTGCTGGGGAAAATCTCCTTGAAAATTCTTCCGGTCGGGACAGAAAATCTGCGAGAATGTTATCCTTTCCTTTCAGATGCCTGACTTGAAACTTGTATGGAGAGAACCATTGAGCCCACCTGAGAATCCGAGGATTGGGAATAATTTTTGCATTTAGATGAATCATCTTCGGGAAAGCCTTCATATCCATTTCAATCGGGAATTCTGTATGAATAAGGAAGAAATTGAATTTCTTGATTCCATTCTTTACTGCAAGAATTTCCTTGAAAGTGGAGTGATAATGTTGCTCGGCATCTTTGAACTTTCCACTGGCGTATCCGCATATTTTCCTCTGGCCATCTTTTTCTTCAAATAGAACGGCACTCCAATATTCATTGCTGGCATCTGTCTGCAATATCTTCTTACCGTCCGAAGGGATATAAAGGGACTTGACATTTTTAGAAATCTCCTTTATTTCCTTGACTGCTTCATCTTGTTTCTTTCCCCATGGAGGAGCATTTTTCTTGAGCATCTCCGTAAGTGGAGAAATGTATGTAGAGATATTTGGGATAAAATCTCTTACATAATTTATTATGCCCAGAAATTGTTGGATCTGCTTTGTTGTGAAGTTGGTATCCGGAAATTTGAGTAGTTCCTGACATATATGGGGTCCTGGACTATATTCTCCTTGCACAAAATGCATTCCAAGAAAATCAATATCCTTTTGAGCAAGAACCATCTTTTTTGCTGAGAGCATGATCCCGTATTGTGTTACCAATTCCTCAAACCGACGAAGCAAGTTGATATGTTCTTCAAATGTCACACTAAATAGCAGGATGTCATCAATGTAAACTAGGGAGGTATGAAGGATGGGTTGGAATATTTTTATCATGGCTTTTTGGAATAAAGAAGGTGCAGTTTTTAATCCGAAAGGCATAACTTTCCATTGGAAGTGATGATCGGGGATGCAAAATCCTGTTTTGGGTCTTTCTTCAGGGTGAATTCCTAATTGCCAAAATCCCGACTTTAAATCAAACTTAGAAAAATATTTGGCCTTGGCTAGGTGGGAGAAAAGGGTGAGTTTATTTGGGATAGGGAATTTGTCATCTTGGAGGAAATGGTTAAGTGGCTGGTAGTTGATGACTAACCTGAGTTTTCCTCTTGTTTGTTCAGCTCTTTTGTTGACATAAAATGCTTCGCATGCCCATTGTGAATCCGATGGCTCTATCAGATCAAATTCCAAAAGTTCTTCACACTCTTTCTTTGCGAGTTGCAGATGATCTGGATTCATTCCTGAATGACCGGCCTTTGTTGGATTGATGTTTTCATTCTTCTTGAAAGGGAGCTTGATAAAAAATTCTTCATTTTTCCATAGAGGGCGTTTCCCTTTCATCATGAAGTCTTTGTGGGAATCGGCACATGATTGTTCAATGAGATTTTGCTCGATCTCCTTGATCTGTTCGTCCTTGGTGATTTGGAATAGCCTCGGGATTTCAGAATAGGGCCTGAACTGTTTTTTAAAAGCTATCCCATTAGCCTTGATATGGAGCTGATCTCTGAGCTGTCTGTAGATATCGAATCCAATAATAAGATCTTTTCCTGGTACATCAGATCCTAGCAGCTTCGTCCTGAGCTTCAATCCTGGGAAGAACTCAATGGTGACCGGGTGCTTTGTAATGACAGTTGTTGTTAGGATCGCATTTGATGCGGTGTTGAAATCCTTAAAATGCGGTACCCATTGATCTTCAGGAAAAACAGCTGGATTTATAAGTGAGGAGGCAGCTCCGGTATCAATGAAAGCAATAACTCGAGTTGGTTTGTCCCACTTGGATGAATAGATTTTGACTTCTACTTGAGGAACAACAGTAAGAGCATTGATCTCCTCTTTAGCCTCGATTATTGGTTCTGAGATTTGGTAATTGCCTTGCTCTTCATAGATATCAAGGGAGAATAAAGTTTCTTCATTAGGTTCATCATCCACAGAGAATATGGATTCAAGGTCCTCCTCCTTTCCGAGATGTATACCAGTGTAATCTTCAATCTCTTGAATGAGTTTGACAGACCTTCTTGATTGTGGACAATGTTTTGCAAAATGTCCAATCTTATGGCAAATAAAACACCTGTTCTTCTTGTGAAAATTTCCCGGTCTTCTCCGTCTGAAATATTTTGTGCGTCTCTTGGACCTTGACTTTCCATCTGGAATTCTTGGCCATTTGAACCTTCTGAATTCTCTCCTTCGCCTAGATGTGCGGCAAGAACATCCTGATCCGGTGATTAGATCAGATTTGCGGCATGCTTTGTCAAGTGCTGGATTGTGTTGGATAATTTGTTTCAGAGCAGAGCGCTTCGTACATATATCATCCAATGCGACGAAAATAGCTTGCCTGATGTAACCAATTTGTGGGATGGTTATGGACTGGAACTTTTCTTCAATGATGGTCATGGTTCGACTTGCCAACAACTTTGGAAGAGAAGATACAAAGGCTTGCTTTAGATTGATATCTCCTCCAATCTCGAAGTATATCTTTGCCATTTTTTGAAAATGTCTATCAATGTCATTTCTGTCGAATGACACGCACTTCATCTCGAACAGTTGCCTCCGCATTTTCTCCTGTCTTTGGCCAGCATCTCCGCAAAAAACTTCATGTAGGATTCTGATGTTGAAAGCAAAATCCTGGGAAGTAAGAAAAGCATTTTTGTCTTGAATTCCAAGTGCATTCCACCAGTCTCTGAGGATTCCTGAGAATCGTGAAGTGAGTTCTGAAAGGATGATATACTTTTCTCGCTCCACCAAATTTCTGGTCACCATCCAAGTATAGAAGTCTTGGATCCGTTGAGGCCATTTTGAAACCTTGACATCATCTAAGGTGAAAGTGTGGAAACCGGTTCCAACTAGCTTTGACGCCATAGGCTCATATCTTCTTTCAGGGATTGGTTCATCCGTCATGCCTTCTTGTTCATCATCTACCTCAGATATTTCTGGATCTCTTGGCTGGTTTACAAATATTGGGGGATCATCTCCTTCGGAAGATTCCGTTGTAGATTCATTGCTTGCTTGAGAACTATCTTCCATGGATTCGTCTTCTGATGAGTTTAGCGATTCTGACCATGGGGTATCTTCTTCTGATATGTATCTTGGCTGAGAGACATAGAAGTCTGGAGCCTTCTGGTCGGAAATCATCAGATTGTCAGGATTTGATCCTTTTGAACTTTCTCCTTGGTCTCACCTTTTCTTGGTTTGTTTCTTTGCTGCAAGGGCATCTTTCCTTTCCCAAACAATTTTTGCAATATCAAAATCATCTTCTTCTTTTGTTGGTCGGGTGAAAGAGATTGGATTTTTTAAGGTTGATGGAAAAGTAGAGAAGGTATGGTCTAATTTGGGTGGTGAATATGCTCGTGATGACATGGGGAAGAAGGTAGGTTTTGAAGAGAATGATGAGGTTCTTTGTGGCTCATAGTGATCATTTCTCAGAAGCTGAATTTGTTCTTTAAGAGAAATCGTCTCCTGTTGTTGTTGTTGGAAAAATTGGAAAAGTGAAGTTCCTGGCGGACAAATCTCATATTGTAAATTTGCCAACCTTAATTCCAAAGCTTTGATCAGTCCTGCATGTTGAGACGATGACCGCTCCACCTTTTTCTCAATTGTTTCCACTTTGCTCATCAACTTGTTTTGTGCATGGGCCACATTTTTTATGGTGTTTCCAATATTATTGAGCACTTTGTTCCGGCAGATGGAATTTTCTGATTGCCAGTTCATTGTTGCTTCAATATCACTTGTTGGGGTTTTTTCTCCAGACGGTAGTACTATGTTCTTTTTGGGGACTTTTGGAGCATGGCTGATACCCTCCTTTTCAAAAGGTTGAAGTGGAGGAAAATCTTGGGAGTGACTAGAACTTGAAGGGCTCATCATGAATATTTGCGGGTGTGTGGACCTTTGGATTGATGGAGTTTTAGGCTCAGGTGGCTTTTTAGGTTTTGGGGTGTGAGATGATGTTGGTTCGGATTTTGGCATGGTTTCACTATCCTCCCAGCTAGGGGTGAATTTTTCAGGTAGTTTCGGCCATTCTTGGGGTTTATAACTGACAAGAAATTCATATTTACCTGGACGGCTTAATGAGCCAATAGAAGGATCTTTATTTTCATATCTGGCGCGAAATTCTCTTTCAGTAGATTTCCCCTTTTTCTTGGATTTAGATTTGCGCTGGTGATGTTCATTATATTCTCCAACTGGATCTTCTATACAATCTTGGCAGGTGCAACCGAGATCCCATGGGCAGTGTCCAGTGAATGGGCATTTGAACCACCACATTCTTTTCCCTTCGTTGTCAAAATATTGGCACCAGTCATGTTCTTCCATGATGCTTTGGATATTCCAGAAGAATTCTCCATCGGGTTCTGGGTAAGTGTCTGTTGTATCTTTGGGTTGGATCATTTGGCAAGAAAAGATGGTTTTATTGGGTTTTTTGAGATGGGAATGGTCAAAGCTTATGCAAACGGTTTTGTCACTTCTTTTGGTAAAAGTTGGTTCACCAGATTGCAGAGATTCCTCTGATTCTCTTAACTTTTCATAATTTGTGATCCATGAATCAGGAAGGATTTTGACAAGTTCATCTCTGGAAATTTGTCTGGGTATTTGGGTGCACATGGTGTTTCCTTTGGTAGCATCAATATTTAAGAGTAAACCATTTTCTCCTCCGGGTAGACAAAGATCCATGGCATGATTTTGGACTCGCCATGCCATTTGGTGGTGAAGGGTTGCTTGGATAGAATCTTTGGCTTGTGGTGCTCCTTGGATTTGGACTTGGATTTTTAAGGCTTCGGTTAGGTACGGGTCATAAAGGGACATGTTGAAATTTGGAAAGATAGTTATGAAGACAGTTCCAGCATTCAGGGTAACTTCGGCAGTACCCAAGTTTGCGTGTTGGTACTCCAAATATCGGGTATCAAGAAGAGAAAGTCGAGCTACAACAGGCTGACCTTTTCTTCCGTGATATGTTAAAGCAATTCGGACAACACCAAAATGGATATGGGTAAAACCATGAGCTCTCCATTGCCTAGGAAAATCATCTGGTATTTGAAGAGTGATAAATTGTTCCTCTCGAGTGGCAAGAATAGGATGCTGGTCAAGTTTTGAGGCAGCAACATATTCTTTGACTCCTTTTGGTCTATGTTGGACTAAGGAACGAATTTGGGTCCAAGGTGCAAAGGATTTTTTGGCAAACGCTGAGTAAGGGTTTATGAAGGGTAGTTCGATGGAAGATACTTTTTGTTCATCGGGTAGGATATCTACTTCATAGAGGTAATCATATTTTTTGGACAAGGTTTTATGTAAAGTAGGAGACATATTCATTTTTGCAAGAGTAGAAGAAGAGGATGATGGAAATGACTCAGACATATTTAGTAAATTGTTCCTCCCTCCGAAAGGATGGGCTGGCTCTGATACCACAGTAGTAAAGAACAGGGCAAGATACCACAAGAAAGCTAACTATACCATAAATACGAAAGTTTCCTACAAAAGGGGCTGGCTTCAACAACCCATAAGGGACGGCTTGCCAAGCTACACAAACAGTTAATTTGTTTATAGTCTCAAAAGTTTTCCTACAAACGGGGTTGGCTTCAACAACCCATAAGGGACGGCTTGCCAAGCTACACAACTCGGAAAACTTTTGTACTATAACCAACGTTAGTTGTTTATAACTCAGAAAACTTTCGTACTATAATAAGATAACTTTATTACAGTATACTTACCCTATTTTTCAAAGATGTAATCCTCAGCCTTAGTCTGGAAATGTCTTGAGTGATTTTTTCTCGGATGACTTCGTATGGAGTTTGGTATTCTTTTGCTGCTGCCCGGACTCTTTCCCAGTGAGGATGACTGTTTGTATAATTCCAGCTTGCCCAATCTTTTGGCCATATTTCTTTCGGGATGCATCTATTTTGCTGAAAAAGGATTCTTTGTGCCTCGCTATATTCTTCTTCCATTGATAAAATGGACACGGGAAATTTCCACCAAAATGATGCTTCAGCTTGTGCCTGGACTTTTCTATTAATAACCTTTACTGGCCTATGAAACATGAACACCTTTGCTATGTAGGAATCACTGAAACATTTAATCCAGTATCTTCTAGGTTTGAACCATTGCAAAAATATTCTAAGAGCTGGTGCAATGTTATCAAACTCTTTGAAGACGTTGCATTTGAATTCCATGAAAATATAATACTGATGGCATAGGTACCAGAAAAACCATAATAGTTCTTGTGGAAAATCCTTGGCTTGAGCTATGAATATATGGCAGAACGGATATTCCGGATTTACTCCGTAAGGTTTGAGAATAGATCCTCCATGTTGTCGGAAAACCTCGAGCTCATAATAAGTTCTTCTTTCAATAAGAATTGATGGATCAAAGGGATCCATGAGGTTGAACAATTCCGGCGGATGATCTGTTGGCTTTAATGAACTTGTTCTTGGTAAACTGGAAAACATGAAGATGTGACTGATTAGCTTTTCCTTTGACTTCAATTTTGCTGGGGAAAATCTCCTTGAAAATTCTTCCGGTCGGGACAGAAAATCTGCGAGAATGTTATCCTTTCCTTTCAAATGCCTGACTTGAAACTTGTACGGAGAGAACCATTGAGCCCACCTGAGAATCTGAGGATTGGGAATAATTTTTGCATTTAGATGAATCATCTTCGGAAAGCCTTCATATCCATTTCAATCAGGAATTCTGTATGAATAAGGAAGAAATTGAATTTCTTGATTCCATTCTTTACTGCAAGAATTTCCTTGAAAGTGGAGTGATAGTGTTGATCGGCATCTTTGAACTTTCCGCTGGCGTATCCGCATATTTTCCTCTGGCCATCTTTTTCTTCAAATAGAAAAGCACTCCAATATTCATTGCTGGCATCCGTCTGCAATATCTTCTTCCCATCTGAAGGGATATAAAGGGACTTGACATTTTTAGAAATCTCCTTTATTTCCTTCATCTTGTTTCTTTCCCCATGGAGGAGCATTTTTCTTGAGCATCTCCGTAAGTGGAGAAATGTATGTAGAGATATTTGGGATAAAATCTCTTACATAATTTATTATGCCCAGAAATTGTTGGATCTGCTTTGTTGTGAAGTTGGTATCCGGAAATTTGAGTAGTTCTTGACATATATGGGGTCCTGGACTATATTCTCCTTGCACAAAATGCATTCCAAGAAAATCAATTTCTTTTGAGCAAGAACCATCTTTTTTGCTGAGAGCATGATCCCGTATTGTGTTACCAATTCCTCAAACTGACGAAGCAAGTTGATATGTTCTTCAAATGTCACACTAAATAGCAGGATGTCATCAATATAAACTAGGGAGGTATGAAGGATGGGTTGGAATATTTTTATCATGGCTTTTTGGAATAAAGAAGGTGCAGTTTTTAATCCGAAAGGCATAACTTTCCATTGGAAGTGATGATCGGGGATGCAAAATCCTGTTTTGGGTCTTTCTTCAGGGGTGAATTCCTAATTGCCAAAATCCCGACTTTAAATCAAACTTAGAAAAATATTTGGCCTTGGCTAGGTGGGAGAAAAGGGTGAGTTTATTTGGGATAGGGAATTTGTCATCTTGGAGGAAATGGTTAAGTGGCTGGTAGTTGATGACTAACTTGAGTTTTCCTCTTGTTTGTTCAGCTCTTTTGTTGACATAAAATGCTTCGCATGCCCATTGTGAATCTGATGGCTCTATCAGATCAAATTCCAAAAACTCTTCACACTCTTTCTTTGCGAGTTGCAGATGATCTGGATTCATTCCTGAATGACCGGCCTTTGTTGGATTGATGTTTTCATTCTTCTTGAAAGGGAGCTTGATAAAAAATTCTTCATTTTTCCATAGAGGGCGTTTCCCTTTCATCATGAAGTCTTTGTGGGAATCGGCACATGATTGTTCAATGAGATTTTGCTCGATCTCCTTGATCTGTTCGTCCTTGGTGATTTGGAATAGCCTCGGGATTTCAGAATAGGGCCTGAACTGTTTTTTAAAAGCTATCCCATTAGCCTTGATATGGAGCTGATCTCTGAGCTGTCTGTAGATATCGAATCCAATAATAAGATCTTTTCCTGGTACATCAGATCCTAGCAGCTTCGTTCTGTACTTCAATCCCGGGAAGAACTCAATGGTGATCGGGTGCTTTGTAATGACAGTTGTGGTCAGGATCGCATTTGATGCAGTGTTGAAATCCTTAAAATGCGGTACCCATTGATCTTCAGGAAAAACAGCTGGATTTATAAGTGAGGAGGCAACTCCGGTATCAATGAAAGCAATAACTCGAGTTGGTTTGTCCCACTTGGATGAATAGATTTTGACTTCTACTTGAGGAACAACAATAAGAGCATTGATCTCCTCTTTAGCCTCGATTATTGGTTCTGAGATTTGGTAATTGCCTTGCTCTTCATAGATATCAAGGGAGAATAAAGTTTCTTCATTAGGTTCATCATCCACAGAGAATATGGATTCAAGGTCCTCCTCCTTTCCAAGATGTATACCATTGTAATCTTCAATCTCTTGAATGAGTTTGACAGACCTTCTTGATTGTGGACAATTTTTTGCAAAATGTCCAATCTTATGGCAAATAAAACACCTGTTCTTCTTGTGAAAATTTCCCGGTCTTCTCCGTCTGAAATATTTTGTGCGTCTCTTGGACCTTGACTTTCCATCTGGAATTCTTGGCCATTTGAACCTTCTGAATTCTCTCCTTCGCCTAGATGTGCGGCAAGAACATCCTGATCCGGTGATTAGATCAGATTTGCGGCATGCTTTGTCAAGTGCTGGATTGTGTTGGATAATTTGTTTCAGAGCAGAGCGCTTCGTACATATATCATCCAATGCGACGAAAATAGCTTGCCTGATGTAACCAATTTGTGGGATGGTTATGGACTGGAACTTTTCTTCAATGATGGTCATGGTTCGACTTGCCAGCAACTTTGGAAGAGAAGATATAAAGGCTTGCTTTAGATTGATATCTCCTCCAATCTCGAAGTATATCTTTGCCATTTTTTGAAAAGGTCTATCAATGTCATTTCTGTCGAATGACACGCACTTCATCTCGAACAGTTGCCTCCGCATTTTCTCCTATCTTTGGCCAGCATCTCAGCAAAAAACTTCATGTAGGATTCTGATGTTGAAAGCAAAATCCTGGGAAGTAAGAAAAGCATTTTTGTCTTGAATTCCAAGTGCATTCCACCAGTCCTCTGAGGATTCCTGAGAATCGTGAAGTGAGTTCTGAAAGGATGATATACTTTTCTCGCTCCACCAAATTTCTGGTCACCATCCAAGTATAGAAGTCTTGGATCCGTTGAGGCCATTTTGAAACCTTGACATCATCTAAGGTGAAAGTGTGGAAACCGGTTCCAACTAGCTTTGACGCCATAGGCTCATATCTTCTTTCAGGGATTGGTTCATCCGTCATGCCTTCTTGTTCATCATCTACCTCAGATATTTCTGGATCTCTTGGCTGGTTTACAAATATTGGGGGATCATCTCCTTCGGAAGATTCCGTTGTAGATTCATTGCTTGCTTGAGAACTATCTTCCATGGATTCGTCTTCTGATGAGTTTAGCGATTCTGACCATGGGGTATCTTCTTCTGATATGTATCTTGGCTGAGAGACATAGAAGTCTGGAGCCTTCTGGTCGGAAATCATCAGATTGTCAGGATTTGATCCTTTTGAACTTTCTCCTTGGTCTCGCCTTTTCTTGGTTTGTTTCTTTGCTGCAAGGGCATCTTTCCTTTCCCAAACCATTTTTGCAATATCAAAATCATCTTCTTCTTTTGTTGGTCGGGTGAAAGAGATTGGATTTTTTGAGGTTGATGGAAAAGTAGAGAAGGTATGGTCTAATTTGGGTGGTGAATATGCTCGTGATGACATGGGGAAGAAGGTAGGTTTTGAAGAGAATGATGAGGTTCTTTGTGGCTCATAGTGATCATTTCTCAGAAGCTGAATTTGTTCTTTGAGGGAAATCGTCTCCTGTTGTTGTTGTTGGAAAAATTGGAAAAGTGAAGTTCCTGGCGGACAAATCTCATATTGTAAATTTGCCAACCTTAATTCCAAAGCTTTGATCAGTCCTGCATGTTGAGACGATGACCGCTCCACCTTTTTCTCAATTGTTTCCACTTTGCTCATCAACTTGTTTTGTGCATGGGCCATATTTTTTATGGTGTTTCCAATATTATTGAGCACTTTGTTCTGGCAGATGGAATTTTCTGATTGCCAGTTCATTGTTGCTTCAATATCACTTGTTGGGGTTTTTTCTCCGGACGGTAGTATTATGTTCTTTTTGGGGATTTTTGGAGCATGGCTGATACCCTCCTTTTCAAAAGGCTGAAATGGAGGAAAATCTTGGGAGTGACTAGAACTTGAAGGGCTCATCATGAATATTTGTGGGTGTGTGGAACTTTGGGTTGATGGAGTCTTAGGCTCAGGTGGCTTTTTAGGTTTTGGGGTGTGAGATGATGTTGGTTCGGATTTGGGCAGGGTTTCACTATCCTCCCAGCTAGGGGTGAATTATTCAGGTAGTTTCGGCCATTCTTGGGGTTTATAACTGACAAGAAATTCATATTTACCTGGACGGCTTAATGAGCCAATAGAAGGATCTTTATTTTCATATCTGGCCCGAAATTCTCTTTCAGTAGATTTCTCCTTTTTCTTGGATTTAGATTTGCGCTGGTGATGTTCATTATATTCTCCAACTGGATCTTCTATACAATCTTGGCAGGTGCAACCGAGATCCCATGGGCAGTGTCCAGTGAAAGGGCATTTGAACCACCACATTCTTTTCCCTTCTTTGTCAAAATATTGGCACCAGTCATGTTCTTCCATGATGCTTTGTATATTCCAGAAGAATTCTCCATCGGGTTCTGGGTAAGTGTCTGTTGTATCTTTGGGTTGGATCATTTGGCAAGAAAAGATGGTTTTATTGGGTTTTTTGAGATGGGAATGGTCAAAGCTTATGCAAACGGTTTTGTCACTTCTTTTGGTAAAAGTTGGTTCACTAGATTGCAGAGATTCCTCTGATTCTCTTAACTTTTCTTAATTTGTGATCCATGAATATAGAAGGATTTTGACAAGTTCATCTCTGGAAATTTGTCTGGGTATTTGGGTGCACATGGTGTTTCCTTTGGTAGCATCAATATTTAAGAGTAAAGCATTTTCTCCTCCGGGTAGACAAAGATCCATGGCATGATTTTGGACTCGCCATGCCATTTGGTGGTGAAAGGTTGCTTGGATAGAATCTTTGGCTTGTGGTGCTCCTTGGATTTGGACTTGGATTTTTAAGGCTTCGGTTAGGTACGGGTCATAAAGGGACATGTTGAAATTTGGAAAGATAGTTATGAAGACAGTTCCAGCATTCAAGGTAACTTCGGCAGTACCCAAGTTTGCGTGTTGGTACTCCAAATATCGGGTATCTAGAAGAGAAAGTCGAGCTACAACAGGTTGACCTTTTCTTCCATGATATGTTAAAGCGATTCGAACAGCACCAAAATGGATATGGGTAAAACCATGAGCTCTCCATTGCATAGGAAAATCATCTGGTATTTGAAGGGTGATAAATTGTTCCTCTCGAGTGGCAAGAATAGGATGCTGGTCAAGTTTTGAGGCAACAACATATTCTTTGACTCCTTTTGGTCTATGTTGGACTAAGGAACGAATTTGGGTCCAGGGTGCAAAGGATTTTTTGGCAAACGCTGAGTAAGGGTTTATGAGGGGTAGTTCAGTGGAAGATACTTTTTGTTTATCGGGTAGGATATCTACTTCATAGAGGTAATCATATTTTTTGGACAAGGTTTTATGTAAAGTAGGAGACATATTCATTTTTGCAAGAGAAGAAGAAGAAGATGATGGAAATGACTCAGACATATTTAGTAAACTGTTCCTCCCTCCGAAAGGATGGGCTGGCTCTGATACCACAGTAGTAAAGAACAGAGCAAGATACCACAAGAAAGCTAACTATACCATAAATACGAAAGTTTCCCTACAAAAGGGGCTGGCTTCAACAACCCATAAGGGACGGCTTGCCAAGCTACACAAACAGTTAATTTGTTTATAGTCTCAAAAGTTTTCCTACAAACGGGGCTGGCTTCAACAACCCATAAGGGACGGCTTGCCAAGCTACACAACTCGGAAAACTTTTGTACTATAACCAACGTTAGTTGTTTATAACTCAGAAAACTTTCATACTATAATAAGATAACTTTCTTACAGTATACTTACCCTATTTTTCATACATGGACCGGCCTTTCCATCCATTCGAAAGAAAGAACAAGAGAGAAATTTAGAAAGCACTCATAAGTAGTATTTCACAAAGGATTTTTCAAGATTTACAAGATGATTGCTAGATGATCCTACCAGTACTACAAGGCCTCCTTTATATAGGACTAGGAGGTTATTACAAGACAAACTTAATAGATAAAATAAACCTATCTTACATGGAAAACTTATCTTACAAGTGGGTCCTTCTAAACATGTGAAGGACTTTAGGCAAACAACTAAAAAACAACCGAAAACATGTGAAACGGGTGAAATATACATGGTGTAACATGTGAAAATATGCGGGAGAATGTGACGCCATGTGAAAGCATGATGATGCATGTGACGAAGCATGTGGAGGCATGTCTAAACATGTGAAAACAAGTTGAAGCGGGGCCCGGATAGTATGGAAAGATGTGGAAAATTTGTCTTGACATGGGTAGGATATTTTTGAGGTTTTTTGGTGGCTAATTTAGGATTATGGTGGGATTAGTAGGAAATCGGGTAATTATTCTTTGATGATTCCATGATTGTCTTCTAGGCATCTTTTCAATGACCTTGTGTAGTAACGCTTGGAACTTGACGGCCATTCTTCACAGTGCTCTTTCTCTTTTGGATTGAAAGATGTAATCCTCAGCCTTAGTCTGGAAATGTCTTGAATGATTTTTTCTCGGATGACTTCGTATGGAGTTTGGTATTCTTTTGCTGCTGCCCGGACCCAGTGAGGATGATTGTTTGTATAATTCCAGCTTGCCCAATCTTTTGGCCATATTTCTTTCGGAATGCATCTATTTTGCTGAAAAAGGATTCTTTGTGCCTCGCTATATTCTTCTTCCATTGATAAAATGGACACGGAAATTTCCACCAAAATGATGCCTCTGCTTGTGCCTGAACTTTTCCATTAATAATCTTTACTGGCCTATGAAACATGAACACCTTCGCTGTGTAGGAATCACTAAAATATTTAATCCAGTGTCTTCTAGGTTTGAACCATTGCAAAAATATTCTAAGAGCTGGTGCAATGTTATCAAACTCTTTGAAGACGTTGCATTTGAATTCCATGAAAATATAATACTGATGGCATAGGTACCAGAAAAACCATAATAGTTCTTGTGGAAAATCCTTGGCTTGAGCTATGAATATATGGCAGAACGGATATTCCGGATTTACTCCGTAAGGTTTGAGAATAGATCCTCCATGTTGTCGGAAAACCTCGAGCTCATAATAAGTTCTTCTTTCAATAAGAATTGATGGATCAAAGGGATCCATGAGGTTGAACAATTCCGGCGGATGATCTGCTGGCTTTAATAAACTTGTTCCTGGTAAACTGGAAAACATGAAGATGTGACCGATTAGCTTTTCCTTTGACTTCAATTTTGCTGGGGAAAATCTCCTTGAAAATTCTTCCGGTCGGGATAGAAAATCTGCGAGAATGTTATCCTTTCCTTTCGGATGCCTGACTTGAAACTTGTACGGAGAGAACCATTGAGCCCACCTGAGAATCTGAGGATTGGGAATAATTTTTGCATTTAGATGAATCATCTTCGGAAAGCCTTCATATCCATTTCAATCAGGAATTCTGTATGAATAAGGAAGAAATTGAATTTCTTGATTCCATTCTTTACTGCAAGAATTTCCTTGAAAGTGGAGTGATAGTGTTGCTCGGCATCTTTGAACTTTCCACTGGCGTATCCGCATATTTTCCTCTGGCCATCTTTTTCTTCAAATAGAACAGCACTCCAATATTCATTGCTGGCATCCGTCTGCAATATCTTCTTCCCATCTGAAGGGATATAAAGGGACTTGACATTTTTAGAAATCTCCTTTATTTCCTTGACTGCTTCATCTTGTTTCTTTTCCCATGGAGGAGCATTTTTCTTGAGCATCTCTGTAAGTGGAGAAATGTATGTAGAGATATTTGGGATAAAATCTCTTACATAATTTATTATGCCCAGAAATTGTTGGATCTGCTTTGTTGTGAAGTTGGTATCCGAAAATTTGAGTAGTTCCTGACATATATGGGGTCCTAGACTATATTCTCCTTGCACAAAATGCATTCCAAGAAAATCAATTTCCTTTTGAGCAAGAACCATCTTTTTTGCTGAGAGCATGATCCCGTATTGTGTTACCAATTCCTCAAACTGACGAAGCAAGTTGATATGTTCTTCAAATGTCACACTAAATAGCAGGATGTCATCAATGTAAACTAGGGAGGTATGAAGGATGGGTTGGAATATTTTTATCATGGCTTTTTGGAATAAAGAAGGTGCAGTTTTTAATCCGAAAGGCATAACTTTCCATTGGAAGTGATGATCGGGGATGCAAAATCCTGTTTTGGGTCTTTCTTCAGGGTGAATTCCTAATTGCCAAAATCCTGACTTTAAATCAAACATAGAAAAATATTTGGCCTTGGCTAGGTGGGATAAAAGGGTGAGTTTATTTGGGATAGGGAATTTGTCATCTTGGAGGAAATGGTTAAGTGGCTGGTAGTTGATGACTAACCTTAGTTTTCCTCTTGTTTGTTCAGCTCTTTTGTTGACATAAAATGCTTCGCATGCCCATTGTGAATCTGATGGCTCTATCGGATCAAATTCCAAAAGCTCTTCACACTCTTTCTTTGCGAGTTGTAGATGATCTGGATTCATTCCTGAATGACCGGCCTTTGTTGGATTGATGTTTTCATTCTTCTTGAAAGGGAGCTTGATAAAAAATTCTTCATTTTTCCATAGAGGGCGTTTCCCTTTCATCATGAAGTCTTTGTGGGAATCGGCACATGATTGTTCAATGAGATTTTGCTCGATCTCCTTGATCTGTTCGTCCTTGGTGATTTGGAATAGCCTCGGGATTTCAGAATAGGGCCTGAACTGTTTTTTTAAAGCTATCCCATTAGCCTTGATATGGAGCTGATCTCTGAGCTGTCTGTAGATATCGAATCCAATAATAAGATCTTTCCTGGTACATCAGATCCTAGCAGCTTCGTCCTGAGCTTCAATCCTGGGAAGAACTCAATGGTGATCGGGTGCTTTGTAATGACAGTTGTTGTTAGGATCGCATTTGATGCAGCGTTGAAATCCTTAAAATGCGGTACCCATTGATCTTCAGGAAAAACAGCTGGATTTATAAGTGAGGAGGCAGCTCCGGTATCAATGAAAGCAATAACTCGAGTTGGTTTGTCCCACTTGGATGAATAAATTTTGACTTCTACTTGAGGAACAACAATAAGAGCATTGATCTCCTCTTTAGCCTCGATTATTGGTTCTGAGATTTGGTAATTGCCTTGCTCTTCATAGATATCAAGGGAGAATAAAGTTTCTTCATTAGGTTCATCATCCACAGAGAATATGAATTCAAGGTCCTCCTCCTTTCCGAGATGTATACCAGTGTAATCTTCAATCTCTTGAATGAGTTTGACAGACCTTCTTGATTGTGGACAATTTTTTGCAAAATGTCCAATCTTATGGCAAATAAAACACATGTTCTTCTTGTGAAAATTTCCTGGTCTTCTCCGTCTGAAATATTTTGTGCGTCTCTTGGACCTTGACTTTCCATCTGGAATTCTTGGCCATTTGAACCTTCTGAATTCTCTCCTTCGCCTAGATGTGCGGCAAGAACATCCTGATCCGGTGATTAGATCCGATTTGCGGCATGCTTTGTCAAGTGCTGGATTATGTTGGATAATTTGTTTCAGAGCAGAGCGCTTCGTACAGATATCATCCGATGCAACGAAAATAGCTTGCCTGATGTAACCAATTTGTGGGATGGTTATGGACTGGAACTTTTCTTCAATGATGGTCATGGTTCGACTTGCCAGCAACTTTGGAAGAGAAGATACAAAGGCTTGCTTTAGATTGATATCTCCTCCAATCTCGAAGTATATCTTTGCCATTTTTTGAAAATGTCTATCAATGTCATTTCTGTCGAATGACACGCACTTCATCTCGAAGAGTTGCCTCCGCATTTTCTCTTGTCTTTGGCCAGCATCTCCGCAAAAAACTTCATGTAGGATTCTGATGTTGAAAGCAAAATCCTGGGAAGTAAGAAAAGCATTTTTGTCTTGAATTCCAAGTGCATTCCACTAGTCTCTGAGGATTCCTGAGAATCGTGAAGTGAGTTCTGAAAGGATGATATACTTTTCTCGCTCCACCAAATTTCTGGTCACCATCCAAGTATAAAAGTCTTGGATCCGTTGAGGCCATTTTGAAACCTTGACATCATCTAAGGTGAAAGTGTGGAAACTAGTTCCAACTGGCTTTGACGCCATAGGCTCATATCTTCTTTCTGGGATTGGTTCATCCGTCATGCCTTCTTGTTCATCATCTACTTCAGATATTTCTGGATCTCTTGGATGGTTTACAAATATTGGGGGATCATCTCCTTCGGAAGATTCCATTGTGGATTCATTTATTGCTTGAGAACTATCTTCCATGGATTCGTCTTCTGATGAGTTTAGTGATTCTGACCATGGGGTATGTTCTTCTGATATGTATCTTGGCTGAGAGACATAGAGGTCCGGAGCCTTCTAGTCAGGAATCATCAGATTTTTAGGATTTGATCATTTTGAACTTTCTCCTTGGTCTCGCCTTTTCTTGGTTTGTTTCTTTGCTGCAAGGGCATCTTTCCTTTCCCAAACCATTTTTGCAATATCAAAATCATCTTCTTCTTTTGTTGGTCGGGTGAAAGAGATTGGATTTTTTGAGGTTGATGGAAAAGTAGAGAAGGTATAGTCTAATTTGGGTGGTGAATATGCTCGTGATGACATGGGAAGAAGGTAGGTTTTGAAGAGAATGATGAGGTTCTTTGTGGCTCATAGTGATCATTTCTCAGAAGCTGAATTTGTTCTTTGAGGGAAATCGTCTCCTGTTGTTGTTGGAAAAATTGGAAAAGTGAAGTTCCTGGCGGACAAATCTCATATTGTAAATTTGCCAACCTTAATTCCAAAGTTTTGATCAGTCCTGCATGTTGAGACGATGACTGCTCCACCTTTTTCTCAATTGTTTCAACTTTGCTCATCAACTTGTTTTGTGCATGGGCCACATTTTTATGGTGTTTCCAATATTATTGAGCACTTTGTTCTGGCAGATGGAATTTTCTGATTGCCAGTTCATTGTTGCTTCAATATCACTTGTTGGGGTTTTTTCTCCAGACGGTAGTACTATGTTCTTTTTGGGGACTTTTGGAGCATGGCTGATACCCTCCATTTCAAAAGGTTGAAGTGGAGGAAAATCTTGGGAGTGACTAGAACTTGAAGGGCTCATCATGAATATTTGCGGGTGTGTGGACCTTTGGATTGATGGAGTTTTAGGCTCAGGTGGCTTTTTAGGTTTTGGGGTGTGAGATGATGTTGGTTCGGATTTTGGCATGGTTTCACTATCCTCCCAGCTAGGGGTGAATTTTTCAGGTAGTTTCGGCCATTCTTGGGGTTTATAACTGACAAGAAATTCATATTTACCTGGACGGCTTAATGAGCCAATAGAAGGATCTTTATTTTCATATTTGGCCCGAAATTCTCTTTCAGTAGATTTCCCCTTTTTCTTGGATTTAGATTTGCGCTGGTGATGTTCATTATATTCTCCAACTGGATCTTCTATACAATCTTGGCAGGTGCAACCGAGATCCCATGGGCAGTGTCCAGTGAATGGGCATTTGAACCACCACATTCTTTTCCCTTCGTTGTCAAAATATTGGCACCAGTCATGTTCTTCCATGATGCTTTGGATATTCCAGAAGAATTCTCCATCGGGTTCTGGGTAAGTGTCTGTTGTATCTTTGGGTTGGATCATTTGGCAAGAAAAGATGGTTTTATTGGGGTTTTTGAGATGGGAATGGTCAAAGCTTATGCAAACGGTTTTGTCACTTTTTTTGGTAAAAGTTGGTTCACCAGATTGCAGAGATTCCTCTGATTCTCTTAACTTTTCATAATTTGTGATCCATGAATCAGGAAGGATTTTGACAAGTTCATCTCTGGAAATTTGTCTGGGTATTTGGGTGCACATGGTGTTTTCTTTGGTAGCATCAATATTTAAGAGTAAAGCATTTTCTCCTCCGGGTAGACAAAGATCCATGGCATGATTTTGGACTCGCCATGCCATTTTGTGGTGAAGGGTTGCTTGGATAGAATCTTTGGCTTGTGGTGCTCCTTGGATTTGGACTTGGATTTTTAAGGCTTCGGTTAGGTACGGGTCATAAAGGGACATGTTGAAATTTGGAAAGATAGTTATGAAGACAGTTCCAACATTCAGGGTAACTTCGGCAGTACCCAAGTTTGCGTGTTGGTACTCCAAATATCGGGTATCAAGAAGAGAAAGTCGAGCTACAACAGGCTGACCTTTTCTTCCGTGATATGTTAAAGCAATTCGGACAACACCAAAATGGATATGGGTAAAACCATGAGCTCTCCATTGCCTAGGAAAATCATCTGGTATTTGAAGAGTGATAAATTGTTCCTCTCGAGTGGCAAGAATAGGATGCTGGTCAAGTTTTGAGGCAGGCAACATATTCTTTGACTCCTTTTGGTCTATGTTGGACTAAGGAACGAATTTGGGTCCAGGGTGCAAAGGATTTTTTGGCAAACGCTGAGTAAGGGTTTATGAGGGGTAGTTCAGTGGAAGATACTTTTTGTTCATCGGGTAGGATATCTACTTCATAGAGGTAATCATATTTTTTGGACAAGGTTTTATGTAAAGTAGGAGACATATTCATTTTTGCAAGAGAAGAAGAAGAAGATGATGGAAATGACTCAGACATATTTAGTAAACTGTTCCTCCCTCCGAAAGGATGGGCTGGCTCTGATACCACAGTAGTAAAGAACAGGGCAAGATACCACAAGAAAGTTAACTATACCATAAATACGAAAGTTTCCCTACTTAAAGGGGCTGGCTTCAACAACCCATAAGGGACGGCTTGCCAAGCTACACAAAAAGTTAATTTGTACCTTATGGGTTGTTGAAGCCAGCCCCTTTTGTAGGGAAACTTTCATATTTATGGTATAGTTAGCTTTCTTGTGGTATCTTTCCCTGTTCTTTACTACTGTGGTATCAGAGCCAGCCCATCCTTTCGGAGGGAGGAACAGTTTACTAAATATGTCTGAGTCATTTCCATCATCCTCTTCTTCTACTCTTGCAAAAATGAATATGTCTCCTACTTTACATAAAACCTTGTCCAAAAAATATGATTACCTCTATGAAGTAGATATCCTACCCGATGAACAAAAAGTATCTTCCACTGAACTACCCCTCATAAACCCTTACTCAGCGTTTCCCAAAAAATCCTTTGCACCTTGGACTCAAATTCGTTCCTTAGTCCAACATAGACCAAAAGGAGTCAAAGAATATGTTGCTGCCTCAAAACTTGACAAGCATCCTATTCTTGCCACTCGAGAGGAACAATTTATCACTCTTCAAATACCAGATGATTTTCCTAGGCAATGGAGAGCTCATGGTTTTACCCATATCCATTTTGGTGCTGTCCGAATTGCTTTAACATATCACGGAAGAAAAGGTCAGCCTGTTGTAGCTCGACTTTCTCTTCTTGATACCCGATATTTGGAGTACCAACACGCAAACTTGGGTACTGCCGAAGTTACCCTGAATGCTGGAACTGTCTTCATAACTATCTTTCCAAATTTCAACATGTCCCTTTATGACCCGTACCTAACCGAAGCCTTAAAAATCCAAGTCCAAATCCAAGGAGCACCACAAGCCAAAGATTCTATCCAAGCAACCTTTCACCACCAAATGGCATGGCGAGTCCAAAATCATGCCATGGATCTTTGTCTACCCGGAGGAGAAAATGCTTTGCTCTTAAATATTGATGCTACCAAAGGAAACACCATGTGCACCCAAATACCTGGACAAATTTCCAGAGATGAACTTGTCAAAATCCTTCCTGATTCATGGATCACAAATTATGAGAAGCTAAGAGAATCAGAGGAATCTCTGCAATCTGGTGAACCAACTTTTACCAAAAGAAGTGACAAAACCGTTTGCATAAGCTTTGACCATTCCCATCTCAAAAAACCCAATAAAACCATCTTTTCTTGCCAAATGATCCAACCCAAAGATACAACAGACACTTACCCAGAACCCGATGGAGAATTCTTCTGGAATATCCAAAGCATCATGGAAGAACATGACTGGTGCCAATATTTTGACAAAGAAGGCAAAAGAATGTGGTGGTTCAAATGCCCTTTCACTGGACACTGCCCATGGGATCTCAGTTGCACCTGCCAAGATTGTATAGAAGATCCAGTTGGAGAATATAATGAACATCACCAACGCAAATCTAAATCCAAGAAAAAGGGGAAATCTACTGAAAGAGAATTTCGGGCCAGATATGAAAATAAAGATCCTTCTATTGGCTCATTAAGCCGTCCAAGTAAATATGAATTTCTTGTCAGTTATAAACCCCAAGAATGGCCGAAACTACCTGAAAAATTCACCCCTAGCTGGGAGGATAGTGAAACCATGCCAAAATCCGAACCAACATCATCTCACACCCCAAAACCTAAAAAGCCACCTGAGCCTAAAACTCCATCAATCCAAAGGTCCACACACCCGCAAATATTCATGATGAGCCCTTCAAGTTCTAGTCACTCCCAAGATTTTCCTCCACTTCAACCTTTTGAAAAGGAGGGTATCAGCCATGCTCCAAAAGTCCCCAAAAAGAACATAGTACTACCGTCTGGAGAAAAAACCCCAACAAGTGATATTGAAGCAACAATGAACTGGCAATCAGAAAATTCCATCTGCCAGAACAAAGTGCTCAATAATATTGGAAACACCATAAAAAATGTGGCCCATGCACAAAACAAGTTGATGAGCAAAGTTGAAACAATTGAGAAAAAGGTGGAGCAGTCATCGTCTCAACATGCAGGACTGATCAAAACTTTGGAATTAAGGTTGGCAAATTTACAATATGAGATTTGTCCGCCAGGAACTTCACTTTTCCAATTTTTCCAACAACAACAACAGGAGACGATTTCCCTCAAAGAACAAATTCAGCTTCTGAGAAATGATCACTATGAGCCACAAAGAACCTCATCATTCTCTTCAAAACCTACCTTCTTCCCCATGTCATCACGAGCATATTCACCACCCAAATTAGACCATACCTTCTCTACTTTTCCATCAACCTCAAAAAATCCAATCTCTTTCACCCGACCAACAAAAGAAGAAAATTTTGATATCGCAAAAATGGTTTGGGAAAGGAAAGATGCCCTTGCAGCAAAGAAACAAACCAAGAAAAGGCGAGACCAAGGAGAAAGTTCAAAAGGATCAAATCTTGGCAATCTGATGATTTCCGACCAGAAGGCTCCAGACTTCTATGTCTCTCAGCCAAGATACATATCAGAAGAAGATACCCCATGGTCAGAATCGCTAAACTCATCAGAAGACGAATCCATGGAAGATAGTTCTCAAGCAAGCAATGAATCTACAACGGAATGTTCCGAAGGAGATGATCCCCCAATATTTGTAAACCAGCCAAGAGATCCAGAAATATCTGAAGTAGATGATGAACAAGAAGGCATGACGGATGAACCAATCCCAGAAAGAAGATATGAGCCTATGGCGTCAAAGCCAGTTGGAACTAGTTTCCACACTTTCACCTTAGATGATGTCAAGGTTTCAAAATGGCCTCAACGGATCCAAGACTTCTATACTTGGATGGTGACCGGAAATTTGGTGGAGCGAGAAAAGTATATCATCCTTTCAGAACTCACTTCACGATTCTCAGGAATCCTCAGAGACTGGTGGAATGCACTTGGAATTCAAGACAAAAATGCTTTTCTTACTTCCCGGGATTTTGCTTTCAACATCAGAATCCTACATGAAGTTTTTTGCGGAGATGCTGGCCAAAGACAGGAGAAAATGCGGAGGCAACTCTTCGAGATGAAGTGTGTGTCATTCGACATAAATGACATTGATAGACATTTTCAAAAAATGGCAAAGATATACTTCGAGATTGGAGGAGATATCAATCTAAAGCAAGCCTTTGTATCTTCTCTTCCAAAGTTGCTGGCAAGTCGAACCATGACCATCATTGAAGAAAAGTTCCAATCCATAACCATCCCACAAATTGGTTACATCAGGCAAGCTATTTTCGTCGCATTGGATGATATTTGTACGAAGCGCTCTGCTCTGAAACAAATTATCCAACACAATCCAGCACTTGACAAAGCATGCCGCAAATCTGATCTAATCACCGGATCAGGATGTTCTTGCCGCACATCTAGGCGAAGGAGAGAATTCAGAAGGTTCAAATGGCCAAGAATTCCAGATGGAAAGTCAAGGTCCAAGAGACGCACAAAATATTTCAGACGGAGAAGACCAGGAAATTTTCACATGAAGAACAGGTGTTTTATTTGCCATAAGATTGGACATTTTGCAAAAAATTGTCCACAATCAAGAAGGTCTGTCAAACTCATTCAAGAGATTGAAGATTACACTGGTATACATCTCGGAAAGGAGGAGGACCTTGAATCAATATTCTCTGTGGATGATGAACCTAATGAAGAAACTTTATTCTCCCTTGATATCTATGAAGAGCAAGGCAATTACCAAATCTCATAACCAATAATCGAGGCTAAAGAGGAGATCAATGCTCTTACTGTTGTTCCTCAAGTAGAAGTCAAAATCTATTCATCCAAGTGGGACAAACCAACTCGAGTTATTGCTTTCATTGATACCGGAGTTGCCTCCTCACTTATAAATCCAGCTGTTTTTCCTGAAGATCAATGGGTACCGCATTTTAAGGATTTCAACACTGCATCAAATGCGATCCTAACAACAACTGTCATTACAAAGCACCCGATCACCATTGAGTTCTTCCCGGATTGAAGCTCAGGACGAAGCTGCTAGGATCTGATGTACCAGGAAAAGATCTTATTATTGGATTCGATATCTACAGACAGCTCAGAGATCAGCTCCATATCAAGGCTAATGGGATAGCTTTTAAAAAGCAGTTCAGGCCTTATTCTAAAATCCCGAGACTATTCCAAATCACCAAGGACGAACAGATCAAGGAGATCGAGCAAAATCTCATCGAACAATCATGTGCCGATTCCCACAAAGACTTCATGATGAAAGGGAAACGCCCTCTATGGAAAAATGAAGAATTTTTTATCAAGCTCCCTTTCAAGAAGAATGAAAACATCAATCCAACAAAGGCCAGTCATTCAGGAATGAATCCAGATCATCTGCAACTCGCAAAGAAAGAGTGTGAAGAGCTTTTGGAATTTGATCTGATAGAGCCATCAGATTCACAATGGGCATGCGAAGCATTTTATGTCAACAAAAGAGCCGAACAAACAAGAGGAAAACTCAGGTTAGTCATCAACTACCAGCCACTTAACCATTTCCTCCAAGATGACAAATTCCCTATCCCAAATAAACTCACCCTTTTCTCCCACCTAGCCAAGGCCAAATATTTTTCTAAGTTTGATTTAAAGTCGGGATTTTGGCAATTAGGAATTCACCCTGAAGAAAGACCCAAAACAGGATTTTGCATCCCCGATCATCACTTCCAATGGAAAGTTATGCCTTTCGGATTAAAAACTGCACCTTCTTTATTCCAAAAAGCCATGATAAAAATATTCCAACCCATCCTTCATACCTCCCTAGTTTACATTGATGACATCCTGCTATTTAGTGTGACATTTGAAGAACATATCAACTTGCTTCGTCAGTTTGAGGAATTGGTAACACAATACGGGATCATGCTCTCAGCCAAAAAGATGGTTCTTGCTCAAAAGGAAATTGATTTTCTTGGAATGCATTTTGTGCAAGGAGAATATAGTCCAGGACCCCATATATGTCGGGAACTACTCAAATTTCCGGATACCAACTTCTCAACAAAGCAGATCCAACAATTTCTGGGCATAATAAATTATGTAAGAGATTTTATTCCAAATATCTCTACATACATTTCTCCACTTACAGAGATGCTCAAGAAAAATGCTCCTCCATGGGAAAAGAAACAAGATGAAGCAGTCCAGAAAATAAAGGAGATTTCTAAAAATGTCAAGTCCCTCTATATCCCTTCGGACGGTAAGAAGATATTGCAGACAGATGCCAGCAATGAATATTGGAGTGCTATTCTATTTGAAGAAAAAGATGGCCAGAGGAAAATATGCGGATACGCCAGTGGAAAGTTCAAAGATGCCGAGCAACACTATCACTCCACTTTCAAGGAAATTCTTGCAGTAAAGAATGGAATCAAGAAATTCAATTTCTTCCTTATTCATACAGAATTCCTGATTGAAATGGATATGAAGGCTTTCCCGAAGATGATTCATCTAAATGCAAAAATTATTCCCAATCCTCAGATTCTCAAGTGGGCTCAATGGTTCTCTCCGTACAAGTTTCAAGTCAGGCATCTGAAAGGAAAGGATAACATTCTCGGAGATTTTCTGTCCCGACCGGAATAATTTTCAAGGAGATTTTCCCAAGCAAAATTGAAGTCAAAGGAAAAGCTAATCAGTCACATCTTCATGTTTTCCAGTTTACCAGGAACAAGTTCATTAAAGCCAACAGATCATCCGCCGGAATTGTTCAACCTCATGGATCCCTTTGATCCATCAATTCTTATTGAAAGAAGAACTTATTATGAGCTCGAGGTTTTCCGACAACATGGAGGATCTATTCTCAAGCCTTACGGAGTGAATCCGGAATATCCGTTCTGCCATATATTCATAGCTCAAGCCAAGGATTTTCCACAAGAACTATTGTGGTTTTTCTGGTACCTATGCCATCAGTATTATATTTTCATGGAATTCAAATGTAACGTCTTCAAAGAGTTTGATAACATTGCACCAGCTCTTAGAATATTTTTGCAATGGTTCAAACCTAGAAGATACTGGATTAAATGTTTCAGTGATTCCTACACAACGAAGGTGTTCATGTTTCATAGGCCAGTAAAGATTATTAATGGAAAAGTCCAGGCACAAGCAGAAGCATCATTTTGGTGGAAATTTCCCGTGTCCATTTTATCAATGGAAGAAGAATATAGCGAGGCACAAAGAATCCTTTTTCAGAAAAATAGATGCATCCCGAAAGAAATATGGCCAAAAGATTGGGCAAGCTGGAATTATACAAACAGTCATCCTCACTGGGAAAGAGTCCGGGCAGCAGCAAAAGAATACCAAACTCCATACGAAGTCATCCGAGAAAAAATCACTCAAGACATTTCCAGACTAAGGCTGAGGATTACATCTTTCAATCCAAAAGAGAAAGAGCACTGTGAAGAATGGCCGTCAAGTTCCAAGCGTTACTACACAAGGTCATTGAAAAGATGCCTAGAAGACAATCATGGAATCATCAAAGAATAATTACCCGATTTCCTACTAATCCCACCATAATCCTAAATTAGCCACCAAAAAACCTCAAAAATATCCTACCCATGTCAAGACAAATTTTCCACATCTTTCCATACTATCCGGCCCCGCTTCAACTTGTTTTCACATGTTTAGACATGCCTCCACATGCTTCGTCACATGCATCATCATGCTTTCACATGGCGTCACATTCTCCCGCATATTTTCACATGTTACACCATGTATATTTCACCCGTTTCACATGTTTTCGGTTGTTTTTTAGTTGTTTGCCTAAAGTCCTTCACATGTTTAGAAGGACCCACTTGTAAGATAAGTTTGCCATGTAAGATAGGTTTATTTTATCTATTAAGTTTGTCTTGTAATAACCTCCTAGTCCTATATAAAGGAGGCCTTGTAGTACTGGTAGGATCATTTAGCAATCATCCTGTAAATCTTCAAAAATCCTTTGTGAAATACTACTTATGAGTGCTTTCTAAATCTCTCTCTTGTTCTTTCTTTCGAATGGATGGAAAAGCCGGTCCATGTATGAAAAATAGGGTAAGTATACTGTAAGAAAGTTATCTTATTATAGTACGAAAGTTTTCTGAGTTATAAACAGCTAACGTTGGTTATAGTACAAAAGTTTTCCGAGTTGTGTAGCTTGGCAAGCCGTCCCTTATGGGTTGTTGAAGCCAGCCCCGTTTGTAGGAAAACTTTTGAGACTATAAACAAATTAACTGTTTGTGTAGCTTGGCAAGCCGTCCCTTATGGGTTGTTGAAGCCAGCCCCTTTTGTAGGGAAACTTTCGTATTTATGGTATAGTTAGCTTTCTTGTGGTATCTTGCCCTGTTCTTTACTACTGTGGTATCAGAGCCAGCCCATCCTTTCGGAGGGAGGAACAGTTTACTAAATATGTTTAGAAGGACCCACTTGTAAGATAAGTTTGCCATGTAAGATAGGTTTATTTTATCTATTAAGTTTGTCTTGTAATAATCTCCTAGTCCTATATAAAGGAGGCCTTGTAGTGCTGGTAGGATCATCTAGCAATTATCTAGCAATCATCTTGTAAATCTTCAAAAAAATCCTTTGTGAAATACTACTTATGAGTGCTTTCTAAATTTCTCTCTTGTTCTTTCTTTCGAATGGATGGAAAGGCCGGTCCATGTATGAAAAATAGGGTAAGTATACTGTAAGAAAGTTATCTTATTATAGTATGAAAGTTTTCTGAGTTATAAACAGCTAACGTTGGTTATAGTACAAAAGTTTTCCGAGTTGTGTAGCTTGGCAAGCCGTCCCTTATGGGTTGTTGAAGCTAGCCCCGTTTGTAGGAAAACTTTTGAGACTATAAACAAATTAACTGTTTGTGTAGCTTGGCAAGCCGTCCCTTATGGGTTGTTGAAGATAACCCCTTTTGTAGGGAAACTTTCGTATTTATGGTATAGTTAGCTTTCTTGTGGTATCTTGCTCTGTTCTTTACTACTAAACGTATCAGAGCCAGCCCATCCTTTCGGAGGGAGGAACAGTTTACTAAATATGTCTGAGTCATTTCCATCATCCTCTTCTTCTACTCTTGCAAAAATGAATATGTCTCCTACTTTACATAAAACCTTGTCCAAAAAATATGATTGCCTCTATGAAGTAGATATCCTACCCGATGAACAAAAAGTATCTTCCACTGAACTACCCCTTATAAACCCTTACTCAGCGTTTGCCAAAAAATCCTTTGCACCTTGGACCCAAATTCGTTCCTTAGTCCAACATAGACCAAAAGGAGTCAAAGAATATGTTGTTGCCTCAAAACTTGACCAGCATCCTATTCTTGCCACTCGAGAGGAACAATTTATCACCCTTCAAATACCGGATGATTTTCCTAGGCAATGGAGAGCTCATGGTTTTACCCATATCCATTTTGGTGCTGTTCGAATCGCTTTAACATATCATGGAAGAAGATCAATGGGTACCGCATTCGAGTTATTGCTTTCATTGATACCGGAGCTGCCTCCTCACTTATAAATCCAGCTGTTTTTCCTGAAGATCAATGGGTACCGCATTTTAAGGATTTCAACACCGCATCAAATGCGATCCTAACAACAACTGTCATTACAAAGCACCCGGTCACCATTGAGTTCTTCCCAGGATTGAAGCTCAGGACGAAGCTGCTAGGATCCGATGTACCAGGAAAAGATCTTATTATTGGATTCGATATCTACAGACAGCTCAGAGATCAGCTCCATATCAAGGCTAATGGGATAGCTTTTAAAAAACAGTTCAGGCCCTATTCTGAAATCCCGAGGCTATTCCAAATCACCAAGGACGAACAGATCAAGGAGATCGAGCAAAATCTCATTGAACAATCATGTGCCGATTCCCACAAAGACTTCATGATGAAAGGGAAACGCCCTCTATGGAAAAATGAAGAATTTTTTATCAAGCTCCCTTTCAAGAAGAATGAAAACATCAATCCAACAAAGGCCGGTCATTCAGGAATGAATCCAGATCATCTGCAACTCGCAAAGAAAGAGTGTGAAGAAGCTTTTGGAATTTGATCTCATAGAGCCATCAGATTCACAATGGGCATGCGAAGTATTTTATGTCAACAAAAGAGCTGAACAAACAAGAGGAAAACTCAAGTTAGTCATCAACTACCAACCACTTAACCATTTCCTCCAAGATGACAAATTCCCTATCCCAAATAAACTCACCCTTTTCTCCCACCTAGCCAAGGCCAAATATTTTTCTAAGTTTGATTTAAAGTCGGGATTTTGGCAATTAGGAATTCACCCTGAAGAAAGACCCAAAACAGGATTTTGCATCCCCGATCATCACTTCCAATGGAAAGTTATGCCTTTCGGATTAAAAACTGCACCTTCTTTATTCCAAAAAGCCATGATAAAAATATTCCAACCCATCCTTCATACCTCCCTAGTTTACATTGATGACATCCTGCTATTTAGTGTGACATTTGAAGAACATATCAACTTGCTTCGTCAGTTTGAGGAATTGGTAACACAATACGGGATCATGCTCTCAACAAAAAAGATGGTTCTTGCTCAAAAGGAAATTGATTTTCTTGGAATGCATTTTGTGCAAGGAGAATACAGTCCAGGACCCCATATATGTCAGGAACTACTCAAATTTCCGGATACCAACTTCATAACAAAGCAGATCCAACAATTTCTGGGCATAATAAATTATGTAAGAGATTTTATCCCAAATATCTCTACATACATTTCTCCACTTACAGAGATGCTCAAGAAAAATGCTCCTCCATGGGGAAAGAAACAAGATGAAGCAGTCAAGGAAATAAAGGAGATTTCTAAAAATGTCAAGTCCCTTTATATCCCTTCGGACGGTAAGAAGATATTGCAGACAGATGCCAGCAATGAATATTGGAGTGCTGTTCTATTTGAAGAAAAAGATGGCCAGAGGAAAATATGCGGATACGCCAGCGGAAAGTTCAAAGATGCCGAGCAACACTATCACTCCACTTTCAAGGAAATTCTTGCAGTAAAGAATGGAATCAAGAAATTCAATTTCTTCCTTATTCATACAGAATTCCCGATTGAAATGGATATGAAGGCTTTCCCGAAGATGATTCATCTAAATGCAAAAATTATTCCCAATCCTCAGATTCTCAGGTGGGCTCAATGGTTCTCTCCGTACAAGTTTCAAGTCAGGCATCCGAAAGGAAAGGATAACATTCTCGCAGATTTTCTATCCCGACCGGAAGAATTTTCAAGGAGATTTTCCCCAGCAAAATTGAAGTCAAAGGAAAAGCTAATCAGCCACATCTTCATGTTTTCCAGTTTACCAGGAACAAGTTCGTTAAAGCCAACAGATCATCCGCCGGAATTGTTCAACCTCATGGATCCCTTTGATCCATCAATTCTTATTGAAAGAAGAACTATATCCCTTCAGATGGGAAGAAGATATTGCAGACGGATGCCAGCAATGAATATTGGAGTGTTGTTCTATTTGAAGAAAAAGATGGCCAGAGGAAAATATGCGGATACGCCAGCGGAAAGTTCAAAGATGCCGAGCAACACTATCACTCCACTTTCAAGGAAATTCTTGCAGTAAAGAATGGAATCAAGAAATTCAATTTCTTCCTTATTCATACAGAATTCCTGATTGAAATGGATATGAAGGCTTTCCCGAAGATGATTCGCTGGTGATGTTCATTATATTCATGGATCACAAATTATGAAAAGTTAAGAGAATCAGAGGAATCTCTGCAATCTGGTGAACCAACTTTTACCAAAAGAAGTGACAAAACCGTTTGCATAAGCTTTGACCATTCCCATCTCAAAAAACCCAATAAAACCATCTTTTCTTGCCAAATGATCCAACCCAAAGATACAACAGACACTTACCCAGAACCCGATGGAGAATTCTTCTGGAATATCCAAAGCATCATGGAAGAACATGACTGGTGCCAATATTTTGACAACGAAGGGAAAAGAATGTGGTGGTTCAAATGCCCTTTCACTGGACACTGCCCATGGGATCTCGGTTGCACCTTCCAAGATTGTATAGAAGATCCAGTTGGAGAATATAATGAACATCACCAGCGCAAATCTAAATCCAAGAAAAGGGGGAAAACTACTGAAAGAGAATTTCGGGCCAGATATGAAAATAAAGATCCTTCTATTGGCTCATTAAGCCGTCCAGGTAAATATGAATTTCTTGTCAGTTATAAACCCCAAGAATGGCCGAAACTACCTGAAAAATTCACCCCTAGCTGGGAAGATAGTGAAACCCTGCCCAAATCCGAACCAACATCATCTCACACCCCAAAACCTAAAAAGCCACCTGAGCCTAAGACTCCATCAACCCAAAGTTCCACACACCCACAAATATTCATGATGAACCCTTCAAGTTCTAGTCACTCCCAAGATTTTCCTCCACTTCACCTTTTGAAAAGGAGGGTATCAGCCATGCTCCAAAAATCCCCAAAAAGAACATAGTACTACCATCTGGAGAAAAAACCCCAACAAGTGATATTGAAGCAACAATGAACTGGCAATCAGAAAATTCCATCTGCCATAACAAAGTGCTCAATAATATTGGAAACACCATAAAAATGTGGCCCATGCACAAAATAAGTTGATGAGCAAAGTGGAAACAATTGAGAAAAGGTGGAGCAGTCATCGTCTCAACATGCAGGACTGATCAAAGCTTTGGAATTAAGGTTGGCAAATTTACAATATGAGATTTGTCCGCCAGGAACTTCACTTTTCCAATTTTTCCAACAACAACAACAGGAGACGATTTCTCTTAAAGAACAAATTCAGCTTCTGAGAAATGATCACTATGAGCCACAAAGAACCTCATCATTCTCTTCAAAACCTACCTTCTTCCCCATGTCATCACGAGCATATTCACCACCCAAATTAGACCATACCTTCTCTACTTTTCCATCAACCTCAAAAAATCCAATCTCTTTCACCCGACCAACAAAAGAAGAAGATGATTTTGATATTGCAAAAATGGTTTGGGAAAGGAAAGATGCCCTTGAAGCAAAGAAACAAACCAAGAAAAGGCGAGACCAAGGAGAAAGTTCAAAAGGATCAAATCTTGAAAATCTGGTGATTTCCGACCAGAAGGCTCCAGACCTCTATGTCTCCCAGCCAAGATACATATCAGAAGAAGATACCCCATGGTCAGAATCGCTAAACTCATCAGAAGACGAATCCATGGAAGATAGTTCTCAAGCAAGCAATGAATCTACAACGGAATCTTCCGAAGGAGATGATCCCCCAATATTTGTAAACCAGCCAAGAGATCCAGAAATATCTGAGGTAGATGATGAACAAGAAGGCATGACGGATGAACCAATCCCAGAAAGAAGATATGAGCCTATGGCGTCAAAGCCAGTTGGAACTGGTTTCCACACTTTCACCTTAGATGACGTCAAGGTTTCAAAATGGCCTCAACGGATCCAAGACTTCTATACTTGGATGGTGACCAGAAATTTAGTGGAGCGAGAAAAGTATATCATCCTTTCAGAACTCACTTCATGATTCTCAGGAATCCTCAGAGACCGGTGGAATGCACTTGGAATTCAAGACAAAAATGCTTTTCTTACTTCCCAGGATTTTGCTTTCAACATCAGAATCCTACATGAAGTTTTTTGCGGAGATGTTGGCCAAAGACAGGAGAAAATGCGGAGGCAACTCTTCGAGATGAAGTGCGTGTCATTCGACAGAAATGACATTGATAGACATTTTCAAAAAATGGCAAAGATATACTTCGAGATTGGAGGAGATATCAATCTAAAGCAAGCCTTTGTATCTTCTCTTCCAAAGTTGCTGGCAAGTCGAACCATGACCATCATTGAAGAAAAGTTCCAGTCCATAACCATCCCACAAATTGGTTACATCAGGCAAGCTATTTTCGTCGCATTGGATGATATCTGTACGAAGCGCTCTGCTCTGAAACAAATTATCCAACACAATCCAGCACTTGACAAAGCATGCCGCAAATCTGATCTAATCACCGGATCAGGATGTTCTTGCCGCATATCTAGGCGAAGGAGAGAATTCGGAAGGTTCAAATGGCCAAGAATTCCAGATGGAAAGTCAAGGTCCAAGAGACGCACAAAATATTTCGGACGGAGAAGGCCAGGAAATTTTCACAAGAAGAACCAGTGTTTTATTTGCCATAAGATTGGACATTTTGCAAAAAATTGTCCACAATCAAGAAGGTCTGTCAAACTCATTCAAGAGATTGAAGATTACACTGGTATACATCTCGGAAAGGAGGAGGACCTTGAATCAATATTCTCTGTGGATGATGAACCTAATGAAGAAACTTTATTCTCCCTTGATATCTATGAAGAGCAAGGCAATTACCAAATCTCAGAACCAATAATCGAGGCTAGAGAGGAGATCAATGCTCTTACTGTTGTTCCTCGTGTAGAAGTCAAAATCTATTCATCCAAGTGGGACAAACCAACTCGAGTTATTGCTTTCATCGATACCGGAGTTGCTTCCTCACTTATAAATCCAGCTGTTTTTCCTGAAGATCAATGGGTACCGCATTTTAAGGATTTCAACACTGCATCAAATGCGATCCTAACAACAACTGTCATTACAAAGCACCCGATCACCATTGAGTTCTTCCCAGGATTGAAGCTCAGGACGAAGCTGCTAGGATCTGATGTACCAGGAAAAGATCTTATTATTGGATTCGATATCTACAGACAGCTCAGAGATCAGCTCCATATCAAGGCTAATGGGATAGCTTTTAAAAAACAGTTCAAGCCCTATTCTGAAATCCCGAGGCTATTCCAAATCACCAAGGACGAACAGATCAAGGAGATCGAGCAAAATCTCATTGAACAATCATGTGCCGATTCCCACAAAGACTTCATGATGAAAGGGAAACACCCTCTATGGAAAAATGAAGAATTTTTTATCAAGCTCCCTTTCAAGAAGAATGAAAACATCAATCCAACAAAGGCCAGTCATTCAGGAATGAATCCAGATCATCTGCAACTCGCAAAGAAAGAGTGTGAAGAGCTTTTGGAATTTGATCTGATAGAGCCATCAGATTCACAATGGGCATGCGAAGCATTTTATGTCAACAAAAGAGCCGAACAAACAAGAGGAAAACTCAGGTTAGTCATCAACTACCAGCCACTTAACCATTTCCTCCAAGATGACAAATTCCCTATCCCAAATAAACTCACCCTTTTCTCCCACCTAGCCAAGGCCAAATATTTTTCTAAGTTTGATTTAAAGTCAGGATTTTGGCAATTAGGAATTCACCCTGAAGAAAGACCCAAAACAGGATTTTGCATCCCCGATCATCACTTCCAATGGAAAGTTATGCCTTTCGGATTAAAAACTGCACCTTCTTTATTCCAAAAAGCCATGATAAAAATATTCCAACCCATCCTTCATACCTCCCTAGTTTACATTGATGACATCCTGCTATTTAGTGTGACATTTGAAGAACATATCAACTTGCTTCGTCAGTTTGAGGAATTGGTAACACAATACGGGATCATGCTCTCAACAAAAAAGATGGTTCTTGCTCAAAAGGAAATTGATTTTCTTGGAATGCATTTTGTGCAAGGAGAATATAGTCCAGGACCCCATATATGTCGGGAACTACTCAAATTTCCGGATACCAACTTCTCAACAAAGCAGATCCAACAATTTCTGGGCATAATAAATTATGTAAGAGATTTTATCCCAAATATCTCTACATACATTTCTCCACTTACAGAGATGCTCAAGAAAAATGCTCCTCCATGGGGAAAGAAACAAGATGAAGCAATCAAGGAAATAAAGGAGATTTCTAAAAATGTCAAGTCCCTTTATATCCCTTCGGACGGTAAGAAGATATTGCAGACAGATGCCAGCAATGAATATTGGAGTGTTGTTCTATTTGAAGAAAAAGATGGCCAGAGGAAAATATGCGGATACGCCAGCGGAAAGTTCAAAGATGCCGAGCAACACTATCACTCCACTTTCAAGGAAATTCTTGCAGTAAAGAATGGAATCAAGAAATTCAATTTCTTCCTTATTCATACAGAATTCCCGATTGAAATGGATATGAAGGCTTTCCCGAAGATGATTCATCTAAATGCAAAAATTATTCCCAATCCTCAGATTCTCAGGTGGGCTCAATGGTTCTCTCCATACAAGTTTCAAGTCAGGCATCTGAAAGGAAAGGATAATATTCTCGCAGATTTTCTGTCTCGACCGGAAGAATTTTCAAGGAGATTTTCCCCAACAAAATTGAATTCAAAGGAAAAGCTAATCAGTCACATCTTCATGTTTTCCGGTTTACCAGGAACAAGTTCATTAAAGCCAACAGATCATCCGCCGGAATTGTTCAACCTCATGGATCCCTTTGATCCATCAATTCTTATTGAAAGAAGAACTTATTATGAGCTCGAGGTTTTCCGACAACATGGAGGATCTATTCTCAAGCCTTACGGAGTGAATCCGGAATATCCGTTTTGCCATATATTCATAGCTCAAGCCAAGGATTTTCCACAAGAACTATTATGGTTTTTCTGGTACCTATGCCATCAGTATTATATTTTCATGGAATTCAAATGCAACGTCTTCAAAGAGTTTGATAACATTGCACCAGCTCTTAGAATATTTTTGCAATGGTTCAAACCTAGAAGATACTGGATTAAATGTTTCAGTGATTCCTACACAGCGAAGGTGTTCATGTTTCATAGGCCAGTAAAGATTATTAATGGAAAAGTCCAGGCACAAGCAGAAGCATCATTTTGGTGGAAATTTCCCGTGTCCATTTTATCAATGGAAGAAGAATATAGCGAGGCACAAAGAATCCTTTTTCAGCAAAATAGATGCATCCCGAAAGAAATATGGCCAAAAGATTGGGCAAGCTGGAATTATACAAACAATCATCCTCACTGGGAAAGAGTTCGGGCAGCAGCAAAAGAATACCAAACTCCATACGAAGTCATCCGAGAAAAAATCACTCAAGACATTTCCAGACTAAGGCTGAGGATTACATCTTTCAATCCAAAAGAGAAAGAGCACTGTGAAGAATGGCCGTCAAGTTCCAAGCGTTACTACACAAGGTCATTGAAAAGATGCCTAGAAGACAATCATGGAATCATCAAAGAATAATTACCCGATTTCCTACTAATCCCACCATAATCCTAAATTAGCCACCAAAAAACCTCAAAAATATCCTACCCATGTCAAGACAAATTTTCCACATCTTTCCATACTATCCGGGCCCCGCTTCAACTTGTTTTCACATGTTTAGACATGCCTCCACATGCTTCGTCACATGCATCATCATGCTTTCACATGGCGTCACATTCTCCCGCATATTTTCACATGTTACACCATGTATATTTCACCCGTTTCACATGTTTTCGGTTGTTTTTTAGTTGTTTGCCTAAAGTCCTTCACATGTTTAGAAGGACCCACTTGTAAAATAAGTTTGCCATGTAAGATAGGTTTATTTTATCTATTAAGTTTGTCTTGTAATAACCTCCTAGTCCTATATAAAGGAGGCCTTGTAGTACTGGTAGGATCATCTAGCAATCATCCTGTAAATCTTCAAAAATCCTTTGTGAAATACTACTTATGAGTGCTTTCTAAATCTCTCTCTTGTTCTTTCTTTCGAATGGATGGAAAAGCCGGTCCATGTATGAAAAATAGGGTAAGTATACTGTAAGAAAGTTATCTTATTATAGTACGAAAGTTTTCTGAGTTATAAACAGCTAACGTTGGTTTTAGTACAAAAGTTTTCCGAGTTGTGTAGCTTGGCAAGCCGTCCCTTATGGGTTGTTGAAGCCAGCCCCGTTTGTAGGAAAACTTTTAAGACTATAAACAAATTAACTGTTTGTGTAGCTTGGCAAGCCGTCCCTTATGGGTTGTTGAAGATAACCCCTTTTGTAGGGAAACTTTCGTATTTATGGTATAGTTAGCTTTCTTGTGGTATCTTGCCCTGTTCTTTACTACTGTGGTATCAGAGCCAGAGATAAAAGATATTGAGAGATGCCTCCCGTGTCTGTTTGGACGAGTATATAATTGATTTGGGGTAGAAAATGTAAAATTACAGAACGGCCCAGTCTTCACGCCAGATTTGTCATCGCGTCCGCGTGCCTACCTACGCGTTCGTGATGACTAAGAGTTTTTGGTCAACGCGTTCTCGTACATGCCTTCACGTTCGCGTAGTTTCCTGTCATTGAACATCGCGTTCGCGTGTATTCCTTCGCGTTCGCGAAGGTCCTTTTCATCCTACATTGCGTTCGCGTCGTTGAACATCGCGTTCGCGTAGCTTGGGCTACTGAACCATCGCGTTCGCGATTGCTCTATCGCATTCGCGAAGAGTATTTCACCTGGGCAGATTATTTGTCCATTTTAGCTCATTTTTGTCTTGTTTTACTTGGTTTCTTCACCATTACTTCTAAATCACATACCACCTGTAAATTAGAAGTAAATGGCATCAAATACATGATTTTATTGCTCAAACATAGCAAAAGTATCGATTTAAAGACAAGATTAGTCGGTAAAATACCAACTCATCACACCCCCAAACTTGAACTATTGCTTGTCCTCAAGTAACAAAAGCAAAAAAATCTCTTCCCAAGTGGTTAACTCAACAATGCATCTCCATAATACCAAGCCAAAAAGAAAGACTACTTTAAGCACAATTGCATGACTTCAATTGGTACCAACAATTACTCCAAGGCATATGAATTATCAAGCACTTCACATAAACTTCATTGTACTTCAAGTGCTCAACCACTAATGCAAATCAAAGTAACAATCAAGTCATGACACTAAAGCTTCAAAATTTGCCTCTCCATCACAATTAACTTTCTTTGGTAATTCTTTCCAATTGAAAATGGGATTAAATTCACAACTCAAATCTCATGTGCCCTCACTTTTAAGAGAGAATCCCACACTCATGAATCTTAATTTTAAACAAAAATGGGACATCAAATGGGAAGAATTCACTTTCTCTCAAAAAGATGTTCAAATGCATACAAGTAGTACCATATGCTTACCCTTCATGTATTCCTCCACTAATGTAGATAACTTGGTTCAAAATCAATTAGGACTTAAGGATTGTAGTTTAGGATTTTGGTTAATGTAAGGCAAAATTTCGGTTAAAGTGACTCAAAACCTCCCAAAGCACTATAATATTTACAATTTAAAGCCCCATTCCTTAAAAAGTATTTTCCATCATTTCTTCGCTTTTTCATTTCATACCCAGTCTTCCCTTTTTCACAATTTATTATCACTTTATTCTATATATTTTTTTTTCTTTTCTTTTCTTTTCTTTTCATTTTTTTTCTACCTTCCACCATTTTCAAGCAACTTACATATCACAATTTCCAACCTTCACCCCCAAACTTAGGCTTTTAGCCTATGCTTATACTTTCAAAGTACTTAGGGAGGTAGGGTGCTAAAATCTAGATCAATTAAGAACAAAGGATTTAAGCTTGTAATACGGTTGCCAAAGAATAAGGTTAAAGGCTCAAAATGGGTTGACTAGGGAAAATATTTACGGGTAGGAATTTTTAAGGCATGCTAGCGGTCCAAGGAAGGCCTAATATCATTTTTCAAACCAAGTTAGTCTATGATTTCGCTTTGAAGCACATTCCGGGAAAGTTCTAGACCACAAGTAATACAAAAGAACTCACAAATAAATCTCACCACACATGGCACATGAAAACTCAAGTGGAATACAAATCCAAAATCCAATTGAAACAAATGACTCAAAGAGGTCACATATAGCATAAAGGAAGCCATTTAGTGAATTAAAGAGCCAAAAGTTGAGTCTAAAAGTCATGACATCTTTACTTCAATCATTTTTCTTTTTCAACAACTAAAAATTCATATGTCGAGGTTTAAGTATGTTGGTACCAAGCGAGCCACAACTAGGCCAATGGACACAAATCCTAACTCCAAACAATTTAGTTTTCTAATTTCAACAAAAGCTACTCCTAATTACAAGACTAATTCCCTTAAGAAAGTTGTCAATCTATCCATCATCGGGAAAAGTCAACAAAAATTTACCCAGTTCAAGAAGAAAATCGGAATCCTTGGAAAAAGAACCGTGGTATAAAGAAAACCAAGGATATTTCCACTATCATATAACATAATAACATAAAAAAAATTAAGAGGCTAATAAAAATTAAGTAACTAAACATAATAATATCACATGTCACATGAAAATATACTAATAACAACATGAAAATCAAACACATAAAAAAAATAATATAACACATGACATGAGAATATACTAGAAACACCGTGAAAATAACTACTATACCAATCCGCCAAAACAACAGTTTTACAAGAAGAACAGTTATACAAGAAGCCGCCCCCCAACTAAAGATATTGCATTGTCCCCACTGAAACAATAAAAATGATAAAGTAAAATGGTGGAGAGTGCTCCCTGAATACTGCATCAATCAGAACTGGATGTGGTGGGAAATTTAAGATCCATGTCTGCACGATCATCATCATCATCCGAGTCATGTGAACCACAAAGTGTGCTCAGCTTCTGCATCATCTTAGAAAGCAGCTTGCTCTTCTTCTTCTCATGCTCCTTAAATTTTCTTTGCCGCTTTTCTATCTTTCCCTGCCTGCGGCTCATGTTTTACAGCCTGGTGTTCATGGCCTCCATCTGGGTTGTCATATCTTTTTTATTCTTGGCCATATCTTCCAGGGATGGTGGGGCTTTAGCTCCCGCAGAGGTGCTGGCCCCAGATGTGCTTGCCCGAGATGGGCCAGTGGGGGCCAGCTATCAGCTTCCTAACATGTGCATCAACCCCATAAATCTGGCTAGACAGATGTCTCATAGTGTGCGGTCCAGACTGGAGGGGTCCCACATGGTCAAAGGATTCGACAGGGTCAGTGGTGATCTCCGTGAACTGCCCGAATGAAGGGGAGGCTACATCAATGCGCCTCTTTTTCTGCTTGTCGCTTGGTCCCCTTTTTAGTAAAGGATGGATCATTGGCTTGCCGGGACTTTTCTCAACATCATTGGGGCGTTTAAGTGCCCCTGCATCATAGCACAACCTGGTGATCAAAGAGGGAAAGAATAGACTCTTAGACCTACCATTAGCAGCTTCCTCAATTTCTCGAACAATATGCTCCCCCACATTCACAAGCAATCCCTCAATGAGAGCGGCAATCATGAGAGCCCTATCCATTGTTACATCAGTGTCATTTGTGGAAGGTGACACTCTGGAACAAATGATGGAAAGCCATGTTTTTGCTTCCACTGTAAAATCATGAGAGTCCACCCTCTTCTGCAATGTTAGCCACTTTGGAGTGACTCCGCCGTGCAGCCTGTGTATTAGCCACTGGTTGCCCCCTGCTCTTGCTTTCTCTTTGTAAACCTCATTGTCAGCATTGGGGAGGTCATAAACAACATTGATAACTTGAGAGTTGAAAGGAACTTGCACACCCTGCACAGTAGTTACCAACACACCCTGAAAATCAGTTCGTATGACATTTGCATAGAACTCCAAAACAACTGTGTGGTTGGCGTTGATAGGCGGCTCAGCAAAGCACATCCAGCCGCTCTCCATGAAGCGTGCATAGAACTCGGGCATTTTCTCCTATACCTTTTCCAAATTTATTCTTCTTTCCCGAACAATTGTTTTGGACAACTGTTCATCGTATTTTCGTTCGCATGCTGCAGATAGAAACCGGTCATGGTCATAAGCTTCCTCCTGTCCCGGTCCGAAAACATGTTCGTGTGCCATCTCTTGATGTTTTGGTTCCATTTTAAGTCCAAAATACCTACAAAATCGACCAACAATGTTAAAAGCTCATATGAACACTTAAAACAATGTATTAGGAAATATTTAAGCTAAAGAAATGGGCGGCAAAGGTCTTGGACAGAGCTGTGCAAAGCTAATGTATTTTGCCAGTTTTGGGACTGCCAGTTATTTGCTCTTCGCGTTCGCGATCTCCCAGATGCGTTTGCGAAGAGTAAAAAAAATTTCAGAACTTACAGACCTTCGCGTTCACGATGGGTTAATTTCTCCTGCTCACGTGTTCGCGTGGGGAGCTTCGCGTACGCGAAGGCTTCTTCTTCGCCCAGAAATCTTCAGTTTCATTGAGGCATTTTTTCAAGCATACTGTGTGCCTTAGTTGTTTGTGCACATTCAACAGATTTGGGTACTAATTTTTACCCAGAATTTTCATACAATTAAACACTCACACTCAACCAACCTCACCCAGCAAGCAACATAAGTTTTCAAGCACCAATTTGCAACTTAATGCTTGAAAAACTTGAACCCAAAAAACAACACTACAATGGTGGCTCTTCTCAGATTTTATACCAAGAAAACAGGGGGAAAGAAGAAAAATTTAGTTTAGAGGAGAGTGAAGATTACATACCTTAGCAATGGAGATGATTGCAAGAAGAATTTAGCCAATTTGTGCACTTCGAATTTATTTGGGAAGAAAAGGGTTAGGGTTAGGAGCTGTTATTTTTGAACAAAAATTTGGGGAACATACAATTCCAGTAGTGTTGGTTTCTTTTTACATACCTGACCCTACGCGTTCACGAAGTGGCTACGCGTACGCGAAGGGTGTTTTTCTCCAGGTATCGCGAACGCGACAGAGAATCACGCGAATGCCTTGAGTAATTTTCTCCAGGCCACGCGAACGCGGCAGTGTACCACGCGAACGCGATGAGTTGAAAACTCTGACGCTTCGCGGACGCATTGGTATCACGAAAACGCGCTGAAGAAAATTTTTTTGCACTTGAACAGTGCTGCCAGCTACTGGTTTTTGCACTCCGGAACAACCCGACCTACTCAAATCAACTCCAAAAAATCTGAAACTTGGCAGATTAGTAACAAATAATATTCTAAGATATTCTAAAAAATAAAATTTGAAAAACGATGAAATATTTTGAAAAGCTGATGGGTTGCCTCCCACCAAGCGCCGCATTTAATATTGTGGCACGACGCAAACAACATTACCACTTTTCTCGCCACTTGGATGATATGAATTGGGCCCGTAGCTTGGAATCAAGCTTATGACCACGAGCGATGGGGGTGGTAATTGGATGTTCGAGCCAATGCTTAAAATTTTCATTTTGCACTTCTTGGCTTTCAAGTGAGGAATGTCGTTTTGATTTCTTGCCTCCTCAAACTGTAAAATGTATGGCCAAAGTTGTTCCTCCTCGCAGTCCGTCATTGATTCATGTGGTTCAACTTCCGTGTCACCACACAATTCCAACGTTGAAAAATGCTTGGAATGTGACTTTAAGCCTTCACTTTGCAATTCTTCTACGTTGACATCCTCTTTTTCCCCCGGATTAGAGTCAACCTCAACCACATTAGCATTTACACCGGTTGACTCCAATTTCATATTTTCGCCGACATCAACAACACTCATTGAGTTGGCTGGCGGATGTTCATCCATTTGTGAGTGTAATCCTAGGAGTGCAAAATCATTTTGAAAACTAGTCTTCAAGAGATGTTCCAAGGCACTTTGCTCCTTGTTTCCTTCTTCAAGTAGACACTAAAACATGATCTTGAACTCTCCATTTTGGCCATGCTCCACTTCTTCCAATTCTATAGCCCTATAATTATTACCAAAACAAGTAGAACCATCATAGTGGGGGCTTGGGGAAGGGAATAACAAATAAGCACAATCATCCCAATGACCATTTTGGAAACCACACTTATCACAAATACTCCATTCATGGGTTTGGGATTGTGCGCACAATCCACCCTCGGGAGAATTTAAACAATTTTGCCACGAGTGTGGTCCTCCATAATAAGGACAAGGATCATCAAAATATGAACAACTACCATCCGACCAATTTTCATTATATGATACCATTTTTTCAAAGTTAAAAAAAAATAAACAAGAAACAAACAATAAATATAGACCCAAGGTAAGAAAAATAATTACACAAATATTCACAAGTTTGGACCAAAGCACTTTCGCTTACTTCTCAAACAACCTAAATTACGCCAAATTGTCCCCCGGCAACGGCGCCATTTTTGGTAACGTCCAATTCTACCTCTAAAAAGCAATAGACACGGTCGTACGCAATATATTAACCCAACTATGAGTCGGGGTTGAATCCCATAGAGAACAATGTGTAGGCGATTAGGAATGCAAGAAAATTATCGCTAGTCGCGCTAAGCCAAACACTTAAGATTTTGGGTTTTGGAAAATGTTTATATCTAAATGCAAAAAATGTAAAATAACCTAGAAAGCAAATAAAATGATCAATGGCTACAAGTATGAATGCACCGGGAATTACACTCAAGTAACGATCCAATGTATTTCATGATTATACAAATATGAGCGAGTTTATGTTAATTAGCCACGGATAATAATTCTTAATTAGCTTATTCCAAAGACTAACAAGAATTCCTAATTGAATTATCCCTAATCACAATTAGAAGATTAAGCACACCCGATAGGCTACAAGTAGTTCAATCCTATCCATAGGTCGAATCTATAAAGTGAGGGTTAACGCCTCAAGTTCTTGTTAATTAATCTTTCCCAAAATTAATTCAAAGTAAATGGGCGAGTCCTAGAGTTAGCTATTCTCTTTGGAAACATTAAAGAACAAGAATAATTAAAATAACAATAACTCACTTCATAAATATATAAAAATCATTCAATACATAAGCACAACAAGATATTTAATCCACACTTTAAATATGAATATTCCCATAAACATGATTCAAGTGTTGGAAATAAATACTACACACTTAGATATACAATACAAAGCAAGGAAATGAAGAAATAAACATAAATGGGTAAGAAATCCTTAACCACAAGCTTTAATCTTCAAGACCCAAGTGTGTGTGCAAAACCCTAGCCTCAAAACTTGTTCTCTCTAAGCCAAAATATGTCCAAGATACCAAAGATGATAAAATATATTGAGAGATGCCTCCCGTGTCTGTTTGGACAAGTATATAATTGATTTGGGGTAGAAAATGTAAAATTACAGAACTGCCCAGTCTGCACGCCAGATTTTTTCATCTCGTCTGCATGCCTACCTTCGCGTTCGCGATGACTAAGAGTTTTTGGTCAACGCGTTCGCGTACATGCCTTCGTGTTCGCTATGACTAAGAGTTTTTGGTCAACGCGTTCGCGTACATGCCTTCGTGTTCATGTAGTTTCCTGTCGTTGAACATCGCGTTCGCGTGTAGTCCTTCGCATTCACGAAGGTCCTTTTCATACTGCATCGCGTTCGTGCTGTTGAACATTGCGTTCGCGCTGTTGAACATCGAATTCGCATAGCTTGGGTTACTGAACCATCGCGTTTGTGATTGCTCTATCGCGTTCGCGAAAAGTATTTCACATGGGTAGATTATTTGTCCATTTTAGCTCATTTTTGTCTTGTTTTCACTTGGTTTCTTCACCATTAGTTCTAAATCACATACCACCTGTAAAATAGAAGTAAATGGCATCAAATACATGATTTTATTGCTTAAACATAGCAAACGTATCAATTTAAAGACAAGATTATTTGGTAAAATACCAACTCATCAATACCCTTCTTTCTAAACCCATCCAAAAGACACATTACGGTCCAAAGAATGACCTTCTAATCAATTTTAAGAAATGTCAATACGAGCAGGTAAGGTGGATCATGTTATGGATAGCACTCCGTACCAAAAGATGGAAATTGAAAATGAGAGAGTCTTATTGGTGAAAACCCTCACTGGCACCTAAGGCGATATGAGTTAAGAGATCTTAAAATGAGAGAGTCTTATTGGTGAAAACACTCATGGGCACCGTAAGGCGATGTGAGTTGAGAGATACTAAAATAAGAGAGTCTTATTGGTAAAAATCCTCACGGGCACCGTAAGGCGAAAGTGACTTTCCAAAGTGTGGAAAATGAAAGACGTTTGTGGTTGAAAGGTGGCAAAACAAGCAAGATTGGGATTTCAGTGAAGATCAGGTTGTGAAATATGGGACGACGAATGTGGCAATTGACAATTAGGCCAGTTGGACAGACTAGGCTGGTTAATCCAAAATGCATGGCATGATCAACGGAATCAGCCTTCCCAATCAGATAAGTCCTATCATCTTCTTCTTTTAGAGTCTTTCTGTCCTCAAAACTACGAGGTCATTGCATTTCATTTTTCTTGAAATCTATCTATAAGACATTTGTAGTCAAAGTTAACTACCAGCTTCCTAATTGTATGGCACAATGAGATCAGAATTTATTAAAGGACAGTGAAACATGAATGATCAATGTAAATCCAATAAAATGGGTAATAAAGAGATTAGAGAAAGAAGCAAAAGTTCACAAGAAAAAAGGAAAAGAATCAACAAGATAGTAATATGAGGAAGACATTAAGATCATTAGGATCAGAAAGTTCAAAGTTAGCCGGGAAATCATGGCAAGCCAAAACAAGTTCAAAGAAGCAAGTCGGAGCAAGTTCAGAAAAGGGAGCATGGCCAACAAGAATGCCAGCAGCTAACTACCATTTTATAGTAACAAATTATTCTTTGATTAAAATAGGGACAAAAGATTCAAATTCTTACTAATCACTTTAAAGTGAATGTGACCAATATGGATAACAAGGGAACACAGATAGTTTAGGCAATCATGCACCCACCTAGAGAACAACGGAGGACAGTTCAAGTTTTAAGGGAAAACAATAATGTTCAAAGGAAGACATTTCTAAGTTTCAGCAATCAGACACCCACCTAGATAACAAGGGAAGTATAATTTAATTTTAAATGTCTGTTTTAATATTTGATAAGATGTTGTACCCAGTTACCAAACTGGGGCAGGAAATTTTCTTTGTTTTGTATGTTTGTTGTAACCATGTGCCCACCTGAAGAACAAGGGAATACATTTCAAATTCAGCAAGCAGGCACCCACCTGAAGAACAAAGGATTATCTTTTCAAAGTACAGCAAGCAGGCGCCCGCCTGAAGAACAAGGGAATACATTGCAAAGTGCAGCAAGCAGGCACCCACCTAAAGAACAAGGGAAGTATAATGCAACTTTTATCTCTCAAGTTAACATTTAGTAACATCATGCACCTAGTTATCAAACTAGGGACTAAAATTTTCTTTGTTTTGAATGTTTGTTGTAAGTAGGCGCCCACCTGAAGAACAAGTGAATACATTTCAAATTGCGCCCACCTGAAGAACAAGGGAATACATTTCAAAATCAGCAAGCAGGCGCCCACCTGAAGAAAAAGGGAATATCTTTTCAAATGCAGTAAGCAGGCACCCACCTGAAAAAACAAAGGAAGTACAATCTGAATTCTAGCTTTAAATTGTAACATCTGGTAATATGATATGCCCAGGGGCAGAAAATTTTCTTTGGTTGTCTATTTCTGTAAGCAAGAGCCCGCCTGGATAATAAGGGAATACATTTTAAAGCAATCGTAAGCACGAGCCCACCTGAAGAACAAGGGAATACTTTTCAAGCAATTGCAAGCAGAAGTCCACCTAAAAAATGGACACATATTTCAAAATACAGTCAAGCCAACAGCCAAAATTCTATTGAAAGAATACAAGATGCAAGATCAAAGCAATACAAGAACACAAGATACCTGGAACAGATAGGATTTTTGTACATCATAGGGCATAGCTTAGGCTAGCTTCTTTTTATCTTTACATGGTGTAATAAGGGGGCCAGCAAGCAGTAATAGTAGCAACGACAGTGAAATCACAATTTCTAGATAGTCCCAACTACCAGACACTCCTAAACTACACTCACATGATTCCTGTTTAGCTCGGGATATGTAGGCAACCTCTAAAGCAGGGTGTGGTCAAACTTTTCAAAAATGCTTCACATGGAATATGCGAATAGGCAAAAATCCCTCATTGTCTTTTCACGAAAACTCTTTGTGTTTTCTGGCAAAGAGGGCCAGCTGTGAGCACATGATTTTTGCCCTAAGCAAATTATTCCTAAAATCCAAACAAAATGATTTTTAAATTTTTGTTGAAATTGTTGGCATTTTTGTGTTAATTAGTTGCATAATAATTCATATCAAAAAATATAAAAAATATGCACATACATTAGGATTTTTTTGTTTTACAATTTTAGTATTAATTCATTTTGTGAACAAGTTAAAGAAAAATCAAAAATAGCATTTTTTGTTGGAAAATACTATAAAATGGATATTAAAATTCTAGAATTTAATTTATTTAACAATTTAATAAAATTAGAAAATAAATACAAAAACACAAAAGAAAAGAAAATACAGAAATACAATACAAAATACAATATAAAAAAATATAATACAAAATTGGGCTAATTGGACTAATTAATAGCCCAAGAATAAGATAAGCGTCCATGCCCAAAGAGGAATTTACCCGGTCTACCCAAGAATCCAAAGGACCCTGTTTAAATGCATAAGATCTGGATCATTGAAATATTTGATCTAAGGTCATATAACACAGACCATTAATATATAAAACGACGGTGTTTAATATTTTAAATCCAAGTCGTTCATTTGGTTGATCTAATGGACAAGAATGAATTTTCATTTAAAGCAAACGATATCGTTTAAGGTTCGAGGGATCTAAGCCATTGATTCATCTAATCTAGCGGTGCAAAATTAACCAAGCCCTTTTAATATAACAATAATACATGCATTATTTTTATTTAATTTCATTCTTCCTTCCTCGTCTAACCCTAGACGCCCCTAAAACCCTCTCAGGTCCCCACCGAAACCCTACCGGTGTGAGACGCCACCTTCACCAACCGCCCCAATATTAACACTGGAAGTTGGTAACTAAGTGAGAAAATGGCTCTAATGAAACTAACTGTATTTCAGCTCGCGCCTAGAACCGTCTTAGCCTCCTTATCCCACCCCTCTGGTTAGTTTACCTCAAATAAGTCCCGATTATTTCGAATATCCAATTTATTGTCGCCGAAACCCTAGTTCCGGCGAACACTACTTCACTTAAATCATTCCAAAATCTCACAAGATATTTCCCTTAACATCTTTAGCCCTATTCTGAAAACCTCAAGTCTCAGAAACCACTAAAACGCCAAAACGTCAAAGAAAAGGTATGCCTGTCACCAAAGGTTCAAGAAAATTGCAAAGACCTTCCAGACATCGAGAAAACTTTAAGAAAAGAAGAGAAAATAAATTTAAAAAAGAGGAAATAAATTTTATCCAAAGAAAGCTAAGTTTTCTTACTTCCTTTTCTATTTTTTTGGTTTTCATTTTATTTGCATGTGCTTGTTTTCTTTTATTTCTTGTTCTTGATAAAAATTATATAATATTCTGATTATTACTTTTAATTTTTTGTTTGTTGGAATAGAAGTTGATACTGTTTATTATATTGTCAGATTTGATATTAAAATAGGATTCTTAATAACTTTTGATGAATAATCTGATTATAAATTAGGGTTTAATAGAATTAATAAGATTAATTCTTGATTGGTTTTGGAATTTTTCGATTATGTTAACTATAAATTCTTAAATTTGATTATGAAAGATTGTTAGAAATAATTTTGTTTTTTTATTAGAATTGAATTGTTAGTTTTATTTGATTCGACTGGTTATAGCTGTTTCATGAGTAATTAATTCTGAAATTAATCTAATTTAATGGGGGTAAAAGGGTAAAGGACAATAGGGTCATTTGGTGAATTCAAGTCCTATTCAGATGCAATTTGGGGTACAGCAAAGGGTTTAAATGTAATAAGTCTTGGGAGGGAGGTGGCTGCCGGCGGAGAAAGAGCGGATTCCAGTCAAGCCCCTGCGTCAGCGGACGTACCGGGCGAGGATTATGCTCGGGTGAACATCGCGGTGATGGGAAAAATTTAATCACGCCCAACTATGCCTTATAAAAAGGAAAATGCGGTTGCACCAAATATACCCAAGTATTACACACGAGGTCGAATCCTACCAACTACGATCTTCAAAACCCAACAAAATTTCCGAATCAGCTTCCCAAATATTCAAATATCTCTTTGAGTGTTTTCTAATAACTACTTTTGCAAATAACTAATTAACTGAGGTAATGACTGAATATGTTGTAAATAATAATGAGAAAGACTAAGGTGATGATTTCCCCTATTGATGGAATCCCTTCTGTTTATTCTCAAACAAATTTGTCAATACCTCTCTATCAATCATGAACAATAATTCTACCGTAATTCTCTCCCAAGCAATTACAATAATTTATAATTTCACTCTTCCAAGCTACCCTAGCTTGCTTTAATTATCACAGTTCACTTTAGATTGCACCCAAGGTTTCGTTATTCCTAATTCCACCTTTAAACTCGCAATTATAGATTCATCTAATAATCTAGGTATGGTATTGTTCAACAATAATCTAAATATGCACTCTTTTCCAAGTTATGCACACTAAATAGGCACAGCTAATTGAGAATCCTATCAATTAACTACAACAAGAACGAAGTTGAACAAATAAAAATTTAATTAACAATTTGTATTCACATAAACCGGAAGTTCATCAACCCATAGGTTCCACCACAACCTTAGATAAGAAATTAGCTACTCATAACTATGAAAGCAAAATATAGAATAGATTTCATAATCAAGAATTCAAAATAAAAGAAAGGGAGATGTTAAGAGAATTCTCACACTAGTTTCCTTGCAAAATTAGTCAATAATACAAAACTTGCCTCCTTTGGGATAATCCTAATGATATATATAGGGTTTAGGTATTAAAAATCCCATTTTTACACTTTGGCCCCTGAATTTTCCGCCTGCCGCGGTTTCACCGCGGGCTCGGTGGAACCGCGGCCAATACCCATTCTTGAATCTCGCAAACTTCAGCAGACTTGATCTACCGTGGTTCTACCACGATCGCGGTGGAACCGCGGTCAAATAGTATCTAGGATTCTTCAGGGCCGTTCAAGCGTATTTTCCATGATTTTTGCACAAATGGCCTTTTTGACCTTCTTTTGACTCCAAAATTGTTCTTCTAGCCTTCCTCAACTATTTTGTACCTATAACACATGAAAACACTAATAAGATCATTTTGTCATCATAAATATTATCAAAATAACATTAAAGTGTGATTATTTATGGTATAAATATAGTAAAATTCACCTATTATCAACACCCCACACTTAAACCTTTGCTCGTCATCGAGCAACTTTAATCACACTTTAGGCCTATATTATTAATGTCTCCCCCAAAATACGTCACACAAGATATCATTCACGATTAACCTAAGTAATGCACAATCCTTACTCAACTGTAAACTCCAATGCCAAACACATCATTGCTTACTCTAATTACTATTATAGACTTGTAAACTTACTCTTTTCTTCCTGATTTACATGCCCTCACAACACACAAACTGAGAGAAGTACCCACATATATGCAATTTATAACGTGGAACTTATATATATAGAAATATTTCACTCACTCTCAGCAAAGAGCATTTATAGGTAAACAGACACACCATAAGCTTGCCCCTAGTGTAATGCTCCACTAATCAAGCCATTTAATCAAAGATCAAGATGTTTTTAAGGGGTTTAATGTAAGCTATGGGATGAGTAGGATACTTTTAGTTATAGTGGCTAGCCTCCCTAAGCACTTCTTTTACATAAACTTCCCTTTAAGCTTTTCATTATGCTCACCCTAACCATTCTTCCACCTTTTATTCTCTTTTAATCCCACTTTTCTTTTGGTGCAACTGGCTTCCTTATTTATATATATACATCTTTTTTTTTCATAAGCATTTACTGTACAACTGCCAGTTCACCAATTCTACCATTCATTCTTGATTTCCATTTTTAATTTTCCCTCACCCCACACTTTTACTTTTGCATGTTCACTACAATTCGAGTGCTTCTAGGAGGTAAGGTACAACAATGTACAACATATATTTTGTGAACATTATAGGGTTATCAACGAACATGCTTAAGGCTCAAAGGGGTTAACTAAGATATTATGTACAGGTGGATTCACAGTTTTTGGTTTATGGGGATGCACAAAGAAATGCCATTATCATCTCTATAACTAAATAACTTCTATTTCGCTTTGCACACACACATGGCAAGTTTTAGGTATCATGTATAAACATATAATGCAGGTAAAAATCTCACACACACTTAGCATACAACTCATTCTGAATTAGGTTCATCTACAAAGTCATACTAATGTTCAAGCAAGCTACATAGTGTAATTTAAGGCATATCATAGAATCTACAGTCAAGCTTAGATAATACACTCTCAAGTTCATTTTAATTTTGCTAGTGTGCATACTTGGGGTTACATACTAACCTTCACCCATTAATCCTAAACAAGAAAAAATCTACCTAACCCGGTTCAAGAAAAACCCTTGGAAAAGAACCGTGGCCAAAAGAAAAACCAAGGGGGAGGTGGTACACTACCTAAGAAAAAGAAAAGAAATAAACACAAATTCCTACATGGACTACTTCCCTCAAGAGTTCTGTCCAAGTAGTCCGTCATCAGGAAAAGTCCTCTACTCATATTTTTGGATTTTTTTTATACTCCGACTTTGACCCTTGAGAAACTCGTCGACAGGTGTCCATCATCGGGCCTACCCCACACTTAAAATCATGGCATGTCCTCATGTCATATAAATCAAATTAAAGAACAAAAGGGTTAGAAGACTTCCTTGAGACTCAATCTGAGTCGGAGACTGTGGCGGGGTCGACGTTGTGTGCTTGACCCAATGCTCTGAACCATACCATGAGCTTGCCTAGATGGACCAGCAAAGTTAGTAGACCTCCTGGACTGGACAACCAGGACCGAGTCGTCATCATCATCAATATCAATTGGGTCGTTGCCTCGACCAACCCGAATATCTAAAGCTTTAAATGGAGCATTTTATGGCAGCTCGCCATCAGTAGGTAATACGGGTGTATGGTGAGTGAGGCAAAAAGTAGTGACCATAGAAGAGAAATAGAATCCCTTGGACTTAAGGGGTCCCCTCAACATCATTTCATCACTAATAAGTCGGACAGCATTAAACGCTCGCTGGGTGACGAAGCACCAAGTCAACATTGCCCTATTAAAATTCACATCAGTAGTGTTGCTGGAGAGGAGGAAACAGTTACAGACCACCGTGAACCAAAATTTGACTAGATGCGTAAAAGATGTGGAATTAAGAGTGATTTGGTCCTTAATACACAAAGGACGTCCACCTACGCATAAGGCCTCAATCATGTTGTCCCAAGTGACACCAGGCCTGTCGTGGTAATAATCCATGTCACTGCTATAAGCAGGAAATCTCAAGGCTTGCCTGATACTAGGCACCTTGGCATATACACGCTTACCTCGCACGAAGACCTCTCTAGCCATGCTGTAGGTTGCATTGGCATAGAACTCCCTCACAAGCATTTTGTTGACAAGAGCAGGTTCTTGAAATAAGAACTCTATTTCCCTACACTGTATCTCTTCATACATGTCGGGCTTCTCTGCCCGAAGTGCCATCCTGTCAATAGGAATTTCCTGCAGCCATGCCTTGTTGGCCTTTGCATGAAAGTCGTTTTCCGCCTCTTCAAACTCAAAGCGGGACTCATCGTAGGTAGGAAGCCTATATGAGCTTGCTACTTGCCTCGAACGCTTTGGTGCCATAGTCCTGAACATAAGAAGCATAAGAAATATTTTCATTACATTAGTTCATCGAATGGTTACTCAGACTTCACCATCCGCTGACTACAAACGTACCCCTTTAGTGCCATAATACCATGAACCCTAATTTGCCCATTTATTTCAACAATTTCACCAATTTTAGCCTAATGCACCCCATGCTTACTTCGTCTATCATTACAACACCACCCCACACACTTTTACACCATCTCCAAATTTACAACAACAACCCAACCAAACCTAGGCATAATATCCCCTAAAATTTTACAACACCATACAATACCACATAATTGGCCAAACCATGGCCCAAAACCATACTAGTCAATAACAAAATAATTTAGGCCTCCAAACCACAACAACAATGCACAATTACATAATAATGGAGAACCAACCAAGTCAAGTACCAACAATCTCAAAAATCAACTATACAACAATGGTGATATACTAATTCGGCACAATTAAATATCTTACACCAAGCCTAGGTAGGGTTTAAGCAAAAACTAAAAAATTAACTATATTATACTAATTATACTAGAAGAATATTAAAGGGAGAAGAAAGAGAAAAGAGAAAACTTACTTGAATAGGAGAGGGGAGGATGAGAATGGTAACAATGGAGTTTGGGGAGAGGATAATGGAGGAAGATGAAGAGAGAGTTGGAGGGGAGTTACGAGTTTCAGAGGGGGCATTCCACCACGGTTTGACCGCGATCGCAGTCCAACCGCGGTGGGTGAGGTTCAGAGAGGCCATCTCACCGCGGTTTCACCGTGATCGCGGTGGAACCGCGGTAGAAGGCCTCATCTGAATCTTCCGCCTGGCAGATGCTATTTTTTTTTGTTTAGTCTAACTATAATTTTTACAATTACAACAACTTTGTGGGTTGCCTCCCACATAGGGCCTGATTTAACATCGCGACACGACTCAACTTAGCACAATTTAAGGCTCGCTCAACCTTTGAGTTTCATTCAAATGCAACTCAGACATCTCTTTGGCTTCATCCATGCCAACGTACAATTTTAACCGCTGTCCATTAACTCTGACAGTGCAAGAGCCATCTTAAGTATCTATTTCCATAGCTCCAGACGGTAATGCTTCAACCACCCGGAATGGGCCAGACCATCTTGATTTTAATTTTCCCGAGAACAATCGTAATCTTGAGTTATAGAGTAATACCTTGTTCCCAGATTTAAAGTCATGCTCTATGATGTTTTGGTCATGCAGCCGCTTCATCCTCTCCTTATATAATCTCGTGCTCTCAAACGCCAGATACCAGAACTCTTCTAACTCATGTAATTCAGTGACTCTTGTTTTGCCCGCTTCTTCCCAGATGAGATTTAGTTGTTTAAGTGCCCACCATGCTTTATTATCCAATTCAACGTATAGGTGACAAATCTTTCCCAAACACCAATTTGTATGGTGACATTCCAATCGGTGTCTTAAAAGCTGTCCTATACGCCCATAGTGCATCATCGTAGCGTTCTTGACCAGTCGGTCCTTGTGGCGTTCACTACTTTTTGTTAGTACACTCTTTATTTCCCTGTTGGATACCTCAACTTGCCCACTGGTTTGCGGGTGATATGCAGTAACCACCTTGTGCCTCATATCTTTTTTTGCAACCAAATTTTTCAAATGCCCGATTACAGAAGTGAGTGCCTCCGTCACTTATAATTGCCCTCGGTGTCCCAAAGAGAGTGAAAATGTTTTTCTTGAGAAATCCCACCACCACCTTAGCATCACTAGTGGGTGATGCAACAGCTTCCACCATTTAGACACATAGTCTACAGTAACGAGAATATACTTATTGGCATAAGAGCTGACAAAGGGACCCATGAAATCTATCCCCCAGACATCAAATACTTCCACCTCTTGGATTGGGTTCGTGGGCATCTCGTGACGCCGTGAGATATTCCTGGTGCGTTGGCATTCATTACACCCTTTCACTCACAAGTGTGCATCTTTAAATACCATTGGCCAGAAAAATCCGGCCGCAAGTACCTTAGCTGCGGTTCGAACTCTTCCGAAGTGGCCATCATATGCCGAAGCATGACAAGCCTGGAAGACAGAAGATTGTTCGATCTCGGGGACGCATCTCTGGACCATGTTATCAAGGCAAATTCTAAACAAGTATGGTTCATCCCAATAGTACAATTGGCTTTCACGAAAGAATCTTTTCCTCTAGATCGATGACAGGTTGTGAGGAACAATACCACTGGCTAGGTAGTTTGCATAGTCTGCATACCATGTCGCTTCAAGAAGAGTGATAGTGTGCAGCTGCTCGTCTGGAAAGGTTTCCAGAATTTCTTCACTTTCTTTAACGTTTTCGGCTCCTTCAAGTCATGATAAGTGATTAGTGACTTGATTTTTAGTGCCCTTGCAGTCACGAATTTCAAAATCGAACTCTTGCAAAAGTAGCACCCAATGAATTATGCGCGGCTTAGAGTCCTTTTTTTCAATTAAATATCTCAGTGTTGCATGGTGAGTGTATACAGTTACCTTGGTTCCTATGAGATAAGACCTGAATTTGTCAAACGCAAACACTACCGCCATCATCTCATTCTCCTTCACAGTGTAATTTAGTAGGGGTCCACTCAATGTTCTACTAGCATAGTAGATTGGATGCATCCACTTGTCCTTCCGCTGGCCCATAACTGCCCCTACTGCATAGTCACTTGCATCGCACATGAGCTCGAATGGTTTCTCCCTGTTGGGGGAAATATAATGATTGGTGCTGTGACTAGCCTATTTTTCAGCTCTTCAAATGCAGTCCTGCAATCATCAAAAGGGTGATCTTTTTCCAGTAACTTATAGAGGGGATTGGCAATTTTGGAGAAGTCTTTAATGAACATACGACAAAAACTGGCATGTCCAAGAAAACTTCTAATGGATTTCACAGACGATGGTGGAGGCAACTTTGCAATGACATAATCTTTGGCTCGATCCGCCTCAATTCCATTGCAAGAAACCCGGTAACCCAAGACTATTGCTTCTTGTACCATGAAATGGTATTTTTCCCAATTTAGCACCAAGTTTGTCTCAATGCACCATTTCAGCACTCGTGTCAGATTGACAAGGCATTCATCGAACAAATTCCCTAACACTGAGAAGTCATGCATGAAAACCTCCATAATATCTTCCACCATGTCAGTAAATATGGCCATCATGCACCTTTGGAAAGTGGCAAGTGCATTGCATAGGCCAAATGGAATCCTCCTGAAGGCAAAAATGCCATATGGGCATGTGAAGGAGGTCTTTTCTATGTCCTTAGGGGCAATAGAGATCTGATTGTACCCTGAGTACCCATCCAAGAAGCAAAAATGTGACCTCCCTGCCAACCTGTCGAGCATCTGGTCAATGAAGGGAAGTGGGAAGTGGTCCTTTCGGGTGGCTAGATTCAGTTTTTGGTAGTCCATGTAGATCCTCCAGCCGGTGACCGTTCTTGTTGAAATTAACTCATTGTTTTCATTCTGCACAATCGTCATGTCACCCTTCTTTGGTACACATTGAACTGGGCTAACCCAACTACTATCAGAGATTGGGACAATAATTCATGTGTCTAGCCACTTTATCACTTCCTTCTTCACCACTTCCTTCATATTCGGGTTCAGTCTTCTCTGGTGTTCCAAGGAAGGTTTGTGTCCCTCTTGTGCATGCTTATATATGCATACACATACTATTTTGAAGGTATTTTGGGTATAAAGATACACGAGGGAAAAATTGGATATCAACACCTGAAAGAGTTGTTCTACCCGCACATCTAGCAAACCGGATGATATAATAACAGACAATGTTGGAGTTAGGGCCCAGAAATTCATACTTGAGATGAGTTGGTAATGGCTTGAGTTCCAGCTTGGGTGGTTCTTTAATGGATGGTTTTGCTGGAAGGGTCTCTCTATTTTCTAAATGTAAAGGTTCGAACTCCAAATTTCTATCCCAAAACCCATTACCTTCCAATGCTAATACCCATTCTGTCAGACATTCACCATTTACCTCCTCAAAGATCATTAGGCATGCCTATAGTGGGTCTTCAGCTGTCAATGCTACATCATCTGTCTCCACTATCACATCTACTGCATCAATAAGAGAGCAATTTGCAAACTCACTAGGGCGCCTAAGATATTTCTGTACATTGAATATGATCTCTTCGTCATTTAGTCTCATGTTGATTTCCCAGTCTCACAATCGATCAATGCTCTCCCCGTGGCTAAGAGTGGTCTTCCTAAAATTAAAGGAATCTCCTCATTTACCTTGCAGCCTAGAATCACAAAGTCGGCGGGAAACACAAACTTCCCCGCCTGAATAAGCACATCATCTAATATCCCGAATAGACGTATTACCATCTTGTCAGGAAGCTGTAGTATCATTAACATAGGCCTGGCTCTCCCAATGCCCATCCTCTTATAGATCACCAAGGGCATAAGATTTATACTAGCCCCCAAATCACACAATGCCTTAGTAAAGGCAAAGTTTCCTATAGTGCACGGAATAGTGAAGCTACCTAGGTCAGCTAATTTCTCAGCTATGGGTGAGAAATTACCTGACCTAGGTAGCTTCACTACTTCGTGCACTATAAGAAACTTTGCCTTTACTAAGGCATTCTGTGATTTGGGGGCTAGTATAAATCTTATGCCCTTGGTGATCTATAAGAGGCTAGGCATTGGGAGAGCCAGGCCTATGTCAATGTTACTACAACTTGCTGATAGGATGGTAAAAGGTCCATTCGGGATATTAGATTATGTGCTTATTCAGGTGGGGAAGTTTGTGTTTCCCGCCGACTTTGTGATTCTAGACTGCAAGGTGGATGAGGATATTCATATAATTTTAGGAAGACCATTCTTAGCCACAGGAAGAGCATTGATCGATTGTGAGACTAGGGAACTCAACATGAGACTAAACTATAAAGAGATCATATTCAATGTACAAAAATCTATGAGGCACCCTAATGAGTTTGCAAATATTGATGCAGTAGATGTGATAGTGGAGACACATGATGTAACATTGACAGCTGAAGACCCACTACAAGCATGCCTAATGAACTTAGAGGAGGTAAATGGTGAAAGTCTGGCAGAATGGGTGCTAGCACTGGAAGGTAAGGGATTTTGGGATAGAAATTTGGAGTTTGAACCTCTACATTTAGAAAATAGAGAGACCCCTCCAGCAAAACCATCCATTGAAGAACCACCCAAGTTGGAACTCAAGCCATTACCAGCTCATCTCAAGTATAAATTTCTGGGCCCTAACTCCACTTTACCTGTTATTATCTCATCTGGTTTGCTAGATGTGCAGGCTCAACAGCTTATATAGGTACTCAAGGAATGTAAACCTGCCATCGGTTGGACCATGGCAGACATAAAGGGGATCAGCCCCGCTTACTGCATGCATAAGATTCTCCTAGAAGAGGGACACAAACCTTCCTGGGAACACTAGAGAAGGCTGAACCCGAATATGAAGGATGTGGTGAAGAAGGAAGTGATAAAGTGGCTAGACACGAGAATTATTATCCCAATCTCTGATAGTAGCTGGGTTAGCCCAGTTCAATGTGTACCAAAGAAGGGTGGCATGACGATTGTGAAAAATGAAAATAATGAGTTAATTTCAACAAGAACTGTCACCGGCTGGAGGATCTGCATGGAATACCGGAAACTGAATCTAGCCACCCAAAAGGACCACTTCCCACTTCCCTTCATTGACCAGATGCTCGACAGGTTGGCAGAAAGGTCATATTTTTGCTTCTTGGATGGGTACTCAGGGTACAACCAGATCTCGATTGCCCCTGATGACAAAGAAAAGACCTCCTTCACATTCCCATATGGCATTTTTGCCTTCAGAAGGATGCATGATGGCCATATTTAATGACATGGTGGAAGATATTATGGAGGTGTTCATGGATGACTTCTCAGTCTTAGGGAATGTTTTCGATAAATGCCGTGTCAATCTGACAAGAGTGGTGAAACGATGCATTGAGACTAACTTGGTGCTAACTTGGGAAAAGTGCCATTTCATGGTACAAGAAGGAATAGTCTTAGGGCACTGGGTTTCTACCAAGGGAATTGAGGTGGATCGAGCCAAAGTTGACGTCATTGCAAAGCTGCCTCCACCAACGTCTGTCAAAGCCATTAGAAGCTTTCTTGGACATGCCAGTTTTTACCGAAGGTTCATTAAAGACTTCTCCGAAATTGCCAATCCCCTCTATCAGTTACTGGAAAAAGATCACCCTTTTGTATTTTCTGATGATTCCAATTGGGAGCAACCATTCGAGCTCATGTGCGATGCAAGTGACTATGCAGTGGAAGTTGTGCTGGGCCAGCGGAAGAACAAGTTGATGCATCCAATCTACTATGCTAGTAGAATACTCAGTGGAGCCCAGCTAAATTACACTGTGATGGAGAAGGAGATATTGGCGGTAGTGTTTGCGTTTGAAAAGTTCAGGTCCTATCTCATAGGATCCAAGGTAATTGTATACACTAACCATGCAGCACTGAGATATTTAATTGAAAAGAAGGACTCTAAGTTGCGCCTAATTCGTTGGGTGCTGCTTCTACAAGAGTTCGATCTTGAAATTTGTGACTGTAAGGGCACTGAAAATCAAATCGTTGATCACTCATCACAACTCGAAGGAGCCGAAAAAGTTAACGAAAGTGAAGAAATTCTGGAAACCTTTCCAGACGAGCAGCTGCTCGCTACCACTCTTCTTGAAACGCCATGGTATGCAGATTATGCTAATTACTTGGCCAGTGGTATTGTTCCTCATGACCTGTCATCGGTCCGGAGGAAAAGATTCTTTCGTGAAAGCCAACTTTTACTATTGGGATAAACCCTACTTGTTTAGAGTTTGCCTTGATAACATGATCTGGAGATGCGTCCCCGAGATCAAACTATCTTCTGTCTTGCAGGCTTGTCATGCTTCTGCATATGGTGGCCATTTTTAAGGAGTTCGAACCGCAGCTAAGGTAATTGAGGACATATTTTTCTGGCCAACGGTATTTAAAATGCACACTTGTGGGTGAAAGGGTGTAATGAATGTCAACGCACCGGGAATATCTCCCGGCGTCACGAGATGCCCATGAACTCAATCCATGAGGTGGAAGTATTTGATGTCTGGAGGATAGATTTCATGGGTCCCTTCTTCAGCTCTTATAGCAATAAGTATATTCTCGTTGTTGTAGACTATATGTCCAAATGAGTGGAAGCTGTTGCATTACCCACCAATGATGCTAAGGTGGTGGTGGGATTTCTCAAGAAAAATATTTTCACTCGCTTTGGGACACAGAGGGCAATTATAAGCGACGGAGGCACTCACTTCTGTAATCGGGCATTTAAAACATTGTTGGCAAAATACGATGTGAGGTACAAGGTGGATACTCCATATCACCCGCAGACCAGTGGGCAAGTTGAGGTATCCAACAGGGAAATAAAGAGTGTACTAACAAAAATAGTGAACTTCACAACGACCGACTGGTCAAAAAAGCTCGATGATGCACTATGGGCGTATAGGATAACTTTTAAGACACCGATTGGCATGTCACCATACAAATTGGTGTTTGGGAATGCTTGTCACCTACCCGTTGAATTGGAGCATAAATCATGGTGGGCACTTAAACAACTAAATCTCAACTGGGAAGAAACGGGCAAAACAAGAGTCACTTAATTACATGAGTTAGAAGAGTTCTGGTATCTGGCATTTGAGAGCACGAGAATATATAAGCTGAGGATGAAGCGGCTGCATGACCAAAACATCATAGAGCATGAGTTTAAATTCGGGGACAAGGTATTACTCTATAACTCAAGATTACAATTGTTCCCGGTCAAATTGAAATCAAGATGGTCTGGCCCATTCCGGGTGGTTGAAGCGTTATCGTCTGGAGTTGTGGAAATAGGTACTGAAGATGGCTCTAGCACTTTCGAAGTCAATGGACAGCGGTTAACATCGTACGTTGGAATAGATGAAGCCAAAGAGACGTCTGAGTTGCATTTGAATGAACCTCAAAGGTTGAGCGAGCCTTAAATTGCGCTAAGTTGAGTCGTGTCGCGATGTTAAATCAGGCGCTACATGGGAGGCAACCCACGAAATTTTTGTAATTATAAACATTATAGTAAGACTATACAAAAAAAACTGCAGCTGCTAGGCGGAAGAATCAAAGGAGGCCTTCGACCGCAGTTCCATCGTGATCGCGGTGAAACCGCGGTGAGATGGCCTCTCTTAACCTCACCCACCGCAGTTGGACCGCGATCGTTGTCAAATCACGGTGGAATGCCCCCTCTGAAAATTGTCGCTCACAGTTCCACCGCAACCGCGGTGAAACCGCGGTGGACCACGACACGGCCCAGGTACGTCGGCTGTTGAAAAAACTAATTTTTTTAAAGTTTGTTACCCCCTTTTTATATCTCTAACCTAAAATCCCCCCTCACTTCCCCAACTCCCAGTCGCCCCCTTTCTATTTTTCTCTCCAAACCCTCTCTTCTCTCTCAACTCCCCTCCAACTCTCTCTTCTTCTTCCTCCATTATCCTCTCCCCAAACTCCATTGTTGCCATTCCCCTCCTCCCTTCTCCTATTCAAGTAAGTTTTCTCTTTTCTCTTTCTTCTCTCTTTAATTTTCTTCTAGTTTAATTAGTATAACATAGTTAATTTTTTAGTTTTTGCTTAAACCCTACCTAGCTTGGTGAAAAATATGTAATTGTGCCCTATTAGTATATCACCATTGTTGTATAGTTGATTTTTTGAGATTGTTGGTACTTGACTTGGTTGGTTCTCCATTATTATATAATTTTGCATTGTTCTGGTGGTTTGGAGGCCTAAATTATTTTGTTGTTGAGTAGTATGGTTTTGGGCCATGGTTTGGCCAATTATGTGGTATTGTATGGTGTTGTAAAATTTTAGGGGATATTATGCCTAGGTTTGGTTGGGTTGTTGTTGTAAATTTGGAGATGGTGTAAAAGTGTGTGGGGGTGGTGTTGTCATGATGGACGAAGTAAGTGTAGGGTGCATTAGGCTAGAATTGGTGAAATTGTTGAAATAAATAGGCAAATTAGGGGTCATGCTGAAGTATTAGTAACCATTCGATGCACTAATGTAATGAAAATCTTTGTAATGCTTCTTATGTGCAGGACTATGGCACCAAAGTGTTCAATGCGAGCAGCGAGCCCATCTAGGCATCCTACCTACGATGAGTCCTGCTTTGAGTTTGAAGAGGCGGAAAACGACTTTCATGCCAAGGCCACCAAGGCATGGCTGCAAGAAATTCCTATTGACATGATGGCACTTCGGGCAGAGAAGCCCGACATGTATGAGGAGATACGGCGCAAGGAAAGGGAGTTCTTATTCCAGGAACCCGCTCTTATCAACAAAATGCTTGTGAGAGAGTTTTATGCCAATGCAACCTACAGCATGGCTAGAGAGGTCTTCGTGCGAGGTAAGCGTGTATGTGTCAAGGTGACTAGTATTAGGCAAGCCTTGAGACTGCCTACTTATAGCAGTGACGTGGATTATTACCACATCAGGCCTAGTGTCACTTGGGACATCATGATTGAGGCCTTATGCATAGGTGGATGTCCTTTGTGGATTAAGGACCAAATCACTCTGAATTCCACCTCTTTTACGCATCTAGCCAAATGTTGGTTCACGGTGGTCTGTAACCGTTTCCTCCCCTCCAGCAACACTACTGATGTGAATTTTAATAGGGTAGTGTTGACATAGTGCTTCATCACCCAGCGAGAGTTTGACGTTGCACGAATTATTAGTGATGAAATGATGCTGAGGGGACCCCTTAAGTCCAAGGGATTCCATTTCCCTTCTTTGTTCACTACTCTTTTCCTCACTCACAATACACCCGTATTACCTACTGATGGTGAGCTGCCACAAAAAGCTCCATTTAAAGCTTTAGGTATTCGGGTTGGTCGAGGCAACGACCCAATTGATATTGATGATGATTACGACCCAGTCTCGGTTGTCCAGTCTAGAAGGTCTACTGACTCTGCAGGTCCATCTAGGCAAGCTCATTCTGGAGGTGGCCTATCCCGTTCACAGTCCACCAGACCTATGCTTAGGTCTTTGGAGGAAGAAGTTGCAGATTTAGGCACTTCTGTGTACGACCTGCACACTCGCATGGATGCGATATCACAGCGACTGTCCAGGTCTAAGAGCTGCTTCATGGAGTGGTTCAGAGCATTGGGTCGATCATGCAACGTGGACCCCACCACAGTCTCCGACTCAGATTAAGTCTCAGGGAAGTCTTTTAACCCTTATGTGCTTTAATTTGATTTATATGACATGATGACATGCCATGATTTTAAGTGTGGGGTGCGAGACTTACTCTGTAGTGTATGTGTACATTGTATACTTAGTTGTATAGTATATTAGCTGGCTTGGCCCGATGATGGACACTTGTCGACGAGTTTCTTAAGGGTCAAAGTCGGAGTATAAAAAAAATCAAAAAATATGAGTATAGGACTCTTCCTGATGACATACTACTTGGACAGTACTCTTGAGGGAAGTAGTCCATGTAGTAACTTGTGTTTATTTCTTTTCTTTTTCTTAGGTAGTGTATCACCTCCCCCATGGTTTTTCTTTTGGCCACGGTTCTTTTCCAATGGTTTTTATTGAACCCGGTTGGGTAGAATTTTTCTTTTTTAGGATTAATGGGTGAAGGTTAGTATGTAACCCCAAGTATGCAGACTAGCAAAATTAAAATGAACTTGAGAGTGTATTATCTAAGCTTGACTGTAGATTCTATGATATGCCTTAAATTACACAGTGTAGCTTGCTTGAAAATTGGTATGACTTTGTGGATGAACCTAATTCAGAATGAGTTGTATGCTAACTGTGTGTGAGATTTTTACCTGTATTATATGTTTATACATGATACCTAGAACTTGCCATGTGTCTGTGCAAAACGAAATAGAAGTTATTTAGTTATAGAGATGATAGAGGCATTTCTTTGTACAACCCCATAAACCAAAAACTGTGAATCCACATGTACATAATATATTAGTTAACCTCTTTGAGCCTTAAGCATGTTCGTTGATAACCCTATAATGTTCACAAAATATATGTTGTACATTGTTTTACCTTACCTCCTAGAAGCACTCGAATTGTAATGAACATGCAAAAGTAAAAGTGTGGGTGAGGGAAAATTAAAAAAGGGAAATCAAAAATGAATGGTAGAATTGGTAAACTGGCATTAGTACAGTAAATGCTTATGACAAAAAAATGTATATATATAAATAATGAAGCCAATTGCACCAAAAGAAAAGTGGGATTAAAAGAGAATAAAAGGTGGAAGAATGGTTAGGGTGAGCATAATGAAAAGCTTAAAGGGAAGTTTGTGTAAAAGAAGTGCTTAGGGAGGTTAGCCACTATAACCAAAAGTATCCTACCCGTCCCATAGACTACATTACAACCCTTAAAGACCTCTTGATCTTTGACTAAATGGCTCGATTAGCGGAGTATTACACTAGGGGCAAGCTTATGGTGTGTCTGTGTACATATAAATGTTGTTTGCTGAGAGTGAGTGAAATTTTTCTATATATATAAGTTCCATGTTATAAACTGCATATGTGTGGCAACTTCTCTCAGTTTGTGTGTTGTGATGGCATGTAACTCATGAAGAAAAGGGTAAGTTTGTAAGTCTGTAATAGTAATTAGAGTAAGCAATGATATGTTTGGCATTGGAGTTTACAGTTGAGTAAGGATTGTGCATTACTTAGGTTAATCATGAATGATAGCTTGTGTGACGTATTTTGGGGGAGACATTAATAATATAGGCCTAAAAGTGTGATTAAAGTTGTTCGAGAACAAGCAAAGGTTTAAGTGTGGGGTGTATCACGCCCAACTATGCCTTATAAAAAGGACAATGCGGTCGCAACAAATATACCCAAGTATTACACACGGGGTCGAATCCTCAAAGAGTTAACCTACATACTACAATCTTCAAAACCCAACAAAACTTCCGAATTAGCTTCCCAAATATTCAAATATCTCTTTGAGTGGTTTCTAATAACTACTTTTGCAAAGAACTAATTAATTGAAGTAATAACTGAATGTGTTGTAAATAATAATGAGAAAGACTAAGGTGATGATTTCCCCTATTGATGGAGTCCCTTCTGTTTATGCTCATACAAATTTGTCACTACCTCTCTATCAATCATCAACAATAATTCTACCGTAATTCTCTCCCCAAGCATTTACAATAATTTACTATTGCACTCTTCCGAGCTACCCTAGCTTGCTTTAATTGTCACAGATCACTTTGGATTGCACCCAAGGTTTCGTTATTCCTAATCCCACCTTTAAACCTACAATTATAGATTCCTCTAATAATCTAGGTATGGTGTTGTTCAATAATAACCTAAATATGCACTCTTTTCCAAGTTATGCACACTAAATAGGCACAACTAATTGAGGATCCTATCAATTAACTACAACAAGAACGAAGTCGAACAAATAGAAATTTAACTAACAATTTGTATTCGCATAAACCAGAAGTTCATCAACCCATAGGTTCCATCACAACCTTAGATAAGAAATTAGCAACTCATAACTATGAAAGCAAAAGATAGAATAGATTTCATAATGAAGAATTCAAAATAAAAGAAAGAGAGATGTTAAGAGAATTCTCTCACACTAGTTTCCTTGCAAAAGTAGTCAATAATACAAAACTTTCCTCCTTTGGGCAAATCCTAATGATATATATTGGGTTTAGGTATTAAAAATCCCGTTTTTACACTTTGGTCCATAAGTTTTACGCCTTCCGCCGCGGTTTCACTGCGGTCGCGATGGAACCGCGACCAACACCCCCTTTTGAATCTCGAAAACATTAGCAGACTTGATCTACCGCGATTCTACCAGTACCTTGGTGGAACCGCGGTCAAACTGTACCTCAGATTCTTCAGGGCTGTTCAAGCGTATTTTGCATGATTTTTGCACAAATGGCCTTTTTCATCTCCTCTGGACTCTAAAATTGCTCTTTTAGCCTTTCTCAACTATTGTGTACCTATAACACGCAAAAAACACTTATAAGAGCATTTTATCATATATATTGTCAACATAACATTAAAGTGTGATTAATTAGGGTATAAATATAGTAAAATTCACCTATTATCAAGGCCCAACCGTCGGATCTTGATCCAACGGGGTATAACCTGTTGATTGATAGTGAGCAGGCCGCAGTGCACATGACTTTGTTGTGCGCGGCTGCTAAGACTAAGACCTTAAAAGATGTCAGCGACAGGGACTTATCCCGCCGAGTCGCCGGTGCAGCTTTGCAGATAAGCTTTATCGTTATTTCTTGTTATTTTGCTACAGGCCTTTTGGCTTGCTCTGACTTGGGTTTTGTTCCTATTCTTTCTCTTTTTTTAGACCCTCATTTTGGAAGTGGAGAGGGGTCGTCTTGATCAGAGAAGGAATGTTGTCCTTAGAAGGGTGATGAGGAAATACAAGGAGGTCCGAAACAAGCATAAAATGATGGCGGAACTTTATGCCCAGGACCCACAGTTTTGCGTGTTCCTCGAGGGTTTGGAGCAGGTAGAGATTCAACTGCGAGGGTGTACGGCTCAGTTCGAGGGGGTGGACGCTAATTTAATGGCTACTATGGCTCGGAATACTGAGCTAGAGAATCTTCTTCGGCTGAAGGAGGAAGGGTTGGAGATTGGCTGTGGGGCGATGGCGGAGGCAGCTGAATTGCATGCCAAAGTTGACGCCTTAACTTGCGAGCTCAGGTCCAAAGCGATGGAAGTTTATGGTCTTCAGCAGATGACAACGGCCGGTCCTATAGATGATGTGTCCTATGAAGCGCATTATATGTGGGTGTACGCCGAGGCTAGGTGGAGTGTTTTTGAGGAACTATGGGCCGTTGGAAGGGCTACTGAGACGGAAGTCAAATATCATCACCGTCTGGTTAGGGTCGCACGAGAAGCTTATGGGTATAACCCTGACTCCCTAGGCCCGGTGAGATAGACCTTTGCAGACGTGAATCAGTTGGGCATGAGGTCCTAGATTTCTTTGTTGTTCCGGAATGAAGGCGGTGATGACCGTGGCGACGACACATCTGGTGTGCCGGGAAGTTGTGAAGGCCAAGGTGGTAGTTAGGCTGTATTTTTGTTTTGATTTTGTAGTCGGAGGGACGTGAGTCTTGTAAATGATTTGCACATAAATTGTTTTTAGAGTAAATGGAAATCGTACATGTATACTATTTCGTTTACGCCTTTTTCGTACTTTTATCTTGCGTATTCATTGCGTGGTGTCAATTTTTATCGAGTTAATTTGTTGTAGTTAGGCTGAGTCGACTTTGGCCTTAGCCGCTTGTTTGTTTTAAGGTGGCTGCTATCTTTTCCTCGATTCTGATCGTATCAGGTCGAGTTGAGTCGGTTGCTCCGATATTGGCCTTAGTTTTTTACGCATTTTGGACGACCGTAATCTCTTTGTATGCTATAGACGACCTTAGCCTTTTGTGCGTTTAGGGGTGGTCGTAGCCTGTTCGTGTGCTGTGGGTGGCCTTAGCCTTTTATGCGTTTATGGGTGGCCGTAGCCTCTTTATATGCCGTGAGTGGCCTTAGCCTTTTATGCGTTTATGGATGGTCGTAGCCTCTTTATACACTGTGAGTAGCCTTATACTTTTATGCGTTTGGTCGTAGCCTCTTTATACACTGTGAGTGGCCTTAGCCTTTTATGCATTTATGGATGGCTGTAGCCTCTTTATACGCTGTGAGTGGCCTTAGCCTTTTATATGTTTATGGATGGCCGTAGCCTTTTTATACGATGTGAGTGGCCTTGGCCTTTTATATAGTGGAGATGGTCGTAGCCTTTTATATATTGGAAATGGCCGTAGCTTTTCATACATTGGAGATGGTTGTAGCATTTCATACATTGGAGATGGCCGTAGCCTTTCATACATTTGAGATGGTTGTAGCCTTTCATACATTGGAGATGGTCGTAGCCTTTCATACATTGGAGATGTCCGTAACCTTTCATACATTGGAGATGGTTGTAGCCTTTGATACATTTGAGATGGCCGTAGCCTTTCATACATTGAAGATGGTCGTAGCCTTAGTCCCTATGATAAGCCATTCGTGCCAATTGGCAGAATGATTGGTGTGTCATATTAGTCCCGTAAGCATTTTCGAGCATCTCTTTTGTCGCCTCATTAAAAACCTCTCCGAGAAACGATTGGAAGAAAACTCGAATGAGGGAAAAAGAGTACGACCCAGGGGATACTCTTTTAGAAATGGAAATACTTGAGGTGGGAGATGTTCCAGTTGTTTTGGAGCATTTTCCCTTCCATGGTCTCTAGTCGAAATGAACCTTTATCCGCTGTTGGTGATTTTGTAGGGTTCATCCCAATTAGTTCCCAATTTTCCTTCGCTGTGGTCTTTGGATGCCAGTGTCTTGTCTTTTAACACGTAATTGGCTACTTTAAGCGGTCGAATTTTTGCTTTCTTTTTGTAGTATCTTTCGATTTGCTATTTCTGGGATACCCGTGTAATGTGGGCCATTTCTCTTCTTTCTTCGTCTTTATCGATGTCTTGGAGCTGATTCGAATCATTTTCTGCTCTGCTTGTGTGCGAGTACCTTAAACTCAGCTCGTCTACTTCGACTGGTATGATGGCGTCAATCTCGTAGACCAGTGAGTAAGGCGTTTCTCCCGTGGATGACTTGGGGGTGGTTCTGTGTGCCCATAGCACCTCTGGTAGTGGCTCGGGCCACCATCCTTTGGCGTCTTTGAGCTTCTTCTTCAATATATTCAATATGGTTTTGTTGGATGACTCTGCCTGGCTGTTGGCGTCTGGGTCATATGGTGTTGAGAGTATTCTTTTGATATGCCATTTGTCGAAGAAATGGGTTGTTTTCTATATGATGAACTGTCGCCCATTGTCACAGGTGATTTCTTTGGGGATGCCGAAATGGCATATGATGTTTTTCCAGATGAAAATGATGACCTCTTGCTCGCGAATTTGTGCGTAGGCACCTACTTCTACCCACTTGGAGAAATAGTCAGTTAAAAGTAATAAAAAGCGTACCTTCCCTCGTCTAGCAGGTAATAGTCTGATTATATCCTTTCCCCACTTGATGAAGGGCCATGGTGAAGTGACTGAAGGGTGGGGTTCCCCTAGTTGGTGTATCAAGGGAGCGAAATTTTGGCACTTTTCGCATCGGCGGACGTGCTCCGTAGCATCTTTTTTCATGGTAGACCAGTAATACCGAGCTCGTACTAAGAAACACATGAGGGCTCGATTGCCCGTGTGGGTGCCACAATGGCCTTCATGAACTTCCTCCAGTACCGACGTAGTCTGATTGGGGCCTAGGAACTTGGCTACGGGTCCTCTAAAGGTTCTCTTGTAAAGGTCATTGTTTATTATGCAGTACCTTGCTGCCTGCATGGGGAGCTTCTTTGCTTCTTTCTTATCAGGCGGCAGTGTTCCGTCCTATAAATATGATAGAAATGGGTTGCACTAATCCCAAGTTAAATGTAGGGAGAGTACCTCTGGGTGGTCGATTGCCGAGTGAAGGAGAGTGACGATTCTCTCTTTACTTAGACTTGTGATGGCCGCGGCCAGCTTAGCAAGGTCGTCTGCTTCGGCGTTGCGCGCTCTAGGAATTTGTTCGAAGCGGCATTCGTCGAGCTGTGTCATCAACCTGTGGATTTGTCACGACCCGTATTTTCCACCATCAGGAGTCGTAATGGCGCCTATTATCGAAGCTAGGCCAGCCAAACCTTAACAACAGAATATACTAGAATAATTAAACATCTCAAAAAACTTTAAAAATTCAATAAAGAAGAAATCAAAATGCGAAAACATTGAACATAACACTACCCCAAAATCTAGTGTCGCTAGCTCACAGACAACTATAGAATACTACAAACAAGTCAAAATGAAAGAAAATACATAAGTCTCTTTTGGTACAATAAAAACAAACTAAAATAAGGGATAGGTACTTCGGCCTGCGAAGGCCGGCTAGGCTACCTCGAGAGTCCCTGGGATGAAGATAACTCCGAGAAAATCCTACTGCTGTTGCTGTCTGAAAGCTGCTCCAATGCTGTGATCTGTGCAAAAAGCACAGAAGTGAAGTATCAACACAATCCGACCCCATGTGCTAGTAAGTGCCTCGCCTATCCCGGCGAAGTAGTGACAAGCCTAGGACCAGACACTCACATAAACCTGTGCAGTTCTATATATGTATATACTACAAAATAACAGGATTATCAAGTAACACAATTAACAAAGGAGTATCATGCTGGGAAACACTCATCACCTGTGTTCCTCACTTGTTCCGCGCTCCCGAGGCCTTGAAAACCTCATTTTATGTTGCCTCGATTTACGTGCATAATCCAGGCATGTAGCCGGAAAGATTTTTGTGCTAGAATATGTGAATTCTATGAAACTTTTGAAGAAAAATGATATTAATATTGATATAGTTGACCTCGGTCAACATTTTTGGTAAACGGACCCGGACCCAAAACCGGACGGGCCCGGAAGGTCCGTAGGAAAATATGGGACTCGGGCATGTGTCCGTAGTCGAATTTTGAGGCCTAGAGCCTAAGATATGAATTTTTCTGTTAAATTGTTTATGCAGAAATTATTAAATGAAAATGGATTAAACGACCATGGTATCGGGCTCGTATTTTAGTTCCGACGCCCGGTACAAGTCTTAAATATATATTATATAAGTGCTTTCTGCAAAGTTTGGTGACATTTGGTTGTCGTTTGATGTGTTTTGAACCTTGACTTCTAAATTTGAAAGTTAATGAAGTTAAAGGAAGATAATCATGAACTTGAGGCCTGATTTGATGAAAACAATGTTATATTGGCAATTTGATCGCACGAGCAAGTTTGTAATATGTTTTTGAAGTTGTGTGCATGTTTGGTTTGGAGCCCGAGGGCTCGAATAAAGATTTAATAGGTCGTTGGAGCAAATTCTGAAAAATAACACAGCTGCTATTTTCACCCAGCTGGTATCTTCGCATTTGCGAAGAAATTCTTGCAATTGCGAGAAGACTCAGCCTTGGCCTTGGTTCGCAAATGCGAACCAATCTTCGCAAATGCAAAGACGGCAGGAAAATACCCAGGCTCGCAAATGTGAGAAGAATATCGCAAATGCGATGAACCCAGAAATCACCCCAAGCTCGCAAATGCAAAGGAAGTCTCGCAAATGCGAGACAGGAAGACCTTGGGCCAGAGTTCGCAAATGCGAACTTTTTCTCGCAAATGCGAGAGAAACAGTCCCCAAACCTGCTATGTTCGCAATTACGAACAAACGTTCGCAATTCCTATAACCGTAGCTATGCAATCTGATACTTAAACGAATTTTTCACCTCTTTTCCTCATTCTTTCAAAACCCAGCACAATTCCTTGGAGAGGGGTTCGGTAATTTGGTCTCGACTAGATTCAACAATCCCACATGCTTCCATCGATGAAACAAACTAGTATAAGACTCTCCTAGGGGAGTGAAAGTCTTTGGCTTTGGTGTTCTATCATTTGGAAAGCTTGATTTGGACGGAATCTCGTACCGTTGGGGTTTCTGTATGCTTTTGGGGGTGGGTAGTTATTTTGTGGGGTTGGTGCACGACATGGTGGCTGATAGGTGGTTGAGCATATGTTTGGGCATGGTGGACAGAAAAATGAGGATCGGGTGATGGGTAATAATGTTGTGGAGGATAATTTGGAATGTGGGGGTAATTTGGGTGAGCGGGTCTAGATTGGTAATGGGGTGAAGGACCTATGGATCTGGACCAATTGTCAGCCTCTATTGTTATGACATCCTCTCTTTTTTTCCCAAGCGCACCTCCCGTGCCGCTCTGAATGGCCTGTGATGTGGCCTTGATCGCTCAATAACTCAATATTTTGTTGGTATTCAGACCTTCTTCTATCATGCCCTCCATCTTTACCACTTTGTTGAAGGATTTTCCCACTGAGGTCACCAAGTGACCGAAGTAGGTTGGCTCGACCGTTTGTAGAAAGTAATCTACCATCTCCCCCTCTCTCATCGGAGGATCAACTCTAGCTTCCTGTTCTCTCCAACGAAATCCAAATTCCCTGAATCTTTCCTCTGGTTTCTTCTCAAGCTTCAATAGTGTGAGACGGTCTGCAACTATCTCCAAGTTATATTGAAAGTGCTCGGTGAAAGCCTGTGCCAGATCATCCCAAGTATACCACCTGCTTGGATCTTGCATTGTGTACCATTCTAAGGAAGACCCGCTTAAACTCTGTCCGAAATAAGCTATCAGTAGCTCATCTTTTCCACCCGCTCCCCTCATCTTGCTGCAAAATCCTCGCAGATGAGACATGTGATCACCATGCCCTTCGTACAAATCAAATTTGGGCATCTTGAATCTCGCTGGTAGCTGTACGTCGGGGAAAGGGAATAAATATTTATAAGCCACACTGACCTTATTTCCCATCCCATGCATGCTCCTGAAGAACTTCTCCAGGCTTTTAACTTTCTGCATCATCTCTTCCTGCTCTGGGCTCTTGGTCGGCTTTTCCGTCCGGACCTCAAAGGGAGAGGAGTATAGGTGGGTGGTTCGGGTACCCTGAATGTGGGTTTAGGGGGGTAATATTGAGTGTCTTGAACCTGAAATAACGGCTCACTTGATGATTTGTGCAATGGAGTTGGGGGAGGCGCCAAAGATAGGGACATTTGGTGGATGAGGGTTTTGGTTGGATGGTGGAGCTTGGGGGTCATAAGCACCCCTTCCCTGGTAGTAAAGATGGCCTGGTAAGCTTGTTGAGGGACTGGGAGGAAGGTATTCTGGGCTATGTTCTGGCAGAAAGGTAGGAGTAGCGGGTGCCTCAGGGCCTTTTTGCGCTTTGGTTAGCGCCACCTGTATTTCATTCATCTCAGACTGCATTTTTTCCATTTTTTCTAAGGCCTCTTTGAGCATTTGGCTCATCGCCTTTTCTGACTCAATGTTGTGGTCTGACCCAGTCATACTTTCAGGTATAGGCTTTGATCTTGTTTGATATTGTGCGATGCCAGTACACTTCTAACAACTAACTGAAAATTTGTGGTTGGAAAAACAAGAAACTTGTGAGTGTAAGATTTTCAACAGATATAGTAAATGCACAATGGGGATGCAATGTCTTTATGTAGTGAACCATTTCTATTATGCTTTTGCTTAGACCGCATGCGTCATCCCGGCTTATCATTTTCAAGTGTTTTTATGCCCCTCCATTATTTCTCTCACTCCTTTTATTTACTTTCCCTTTTTTACTAAAAACAGTGGTCGAATCTTATGTAGACAGCCTACGTATCATGTCCCCGCATGAATCAGACCCAGCGTAGTTCGTATGCGAAAATGTAAGATAAAGATGGAACATATTTTTTGGTTTTTATTGTCACAAAATTCCACTTACAAAGCTGAAACACATGCGAAAAATGAAAAGACAAAAAGGGAAATATAAAACTTCAAAATGACAAACAAACTCTTAAATGAAAATACAGACTCTACTACGCATGCTCCAACACTTTTAACTTCTGTGTCTATGGGGCGTTATTTGGCCTTGTTGCGGATTTCGGCATGAGATCCCTTTGTAGACTTCTCAACTCTGCCATGACTTGGAAGACATATCCCATAACTGAAGAAAAAAGGGTAGTCTGGGGCATTTGCTCACATGTTAGGCATCTTATAGTGATGTAGTGCCCAATTTCTTCGATGCTAGCCCTGATCCTATCCTTCTCTCAAAGAAACTTCTCTATATGTTGATTCTTTGTCCCCAATATCCGATCATTGCCGGTGACTTGGTCCAGGAGCTTATCTACTTGTCTTTCCATCTGCACCATTAAGTCGTAGCAGCGGTCCCTATTTGTTTTGGCATCCCGGGCTTGTTTGAAAACTCGCTCCTTAAGAGTGGAATTTGCGTCCCTCAAATTAGTGATGATCTCCATGTAATCTCTCTCCATTCGTTGCAGATGATGTGCTCTTTGGTGGGCCGCTCTTATCCATCTGGTTCGAATTGCAATCAGAGCAGCTTCTGTTTTTCCAAGTCTTCTTGGTGCTCGAGGGCTTTCCTTTCTAAGTCCTTTGTGAGCAATTCATCAGTCCGACTCCTCCTTGATCTTTCTGTAGTTGATTTCATCTCCTGGATTTGGGCTTGGAATGGTTGCCTTTCTTGCGCCCATTCGGCCCTTTCCTGATTGAAGTCAGCCTACTATATGTCAATGGCGGCTTGTACAATCCCTTTGTCTTCCTTCAAGGTGTTGATACAAGATAGGAACTCTTGCGCCTTTTCGCCTCTAGCCTCCCTGACTCTAGATTCTATTTCCTTTTCCCAATCGACGGCATATTTTACCGACCTTTCTGCTCTTTGTTCGGGCATTGACTGGTTATGGAACCACTCAAGGTATGTGAGGCTTACTTCTCCTCGTTCCCGATTGGCAATGATTTAATCGGTGTCAGAGAGTCGACTACCAAACCACACCTTACTATGCATAAGATTCTCTCGGGAGTTCCTTCGTTGTGAATTCCCACATGAATGATCGCATATCTTCGGTTGGGGGCCTTTTCTGTTCTCTCCCTAACTGGCACATGATGCGTAGCGGGGCGTATGGTTGAAAACTCCTGAAACCCATTAGTATATAGAATGGGAGATACATCGATATGTGCATGACCTTAGCAGAAGGGAACCAATAATAGTTCCAAATGAGTTGGTCTACTTTCAAGAAGTTGACCAATTCCTGCCAGGCACTTAAATCGTTCGGAAGATTACAACGTGTGGCCCTGCTTGGATGACAACGAGTGTAGTTCAGCCAATCTACGTTGAAGTTTATCACAATCGGGTGATGAAAGAGATGCTCTATGAACCACATTTCCAACAAGATGTTACAACCTTCGAAATAATCGTTGCCCTCTTGACGGTGAGTTAATGCCCGAAAAATGTCTCCTAAGATCATAGGAAGAATAGTGTGTTCTTCGCTACTTTGTAGGTATGAGACCACTATTGATAAACGGATTCTAATACGCTCACCACGTTCGGGAAAAACCATGGTTCCTAGACAAGAAATTATGAAAGCGTAGATTCTCAAATCTCCCCAGGCGTCATAACTTAATTGGCTGACAAATTCTGTGGCTGAGAACTTTTCAAATCCTTTTTTGTCACCAAACCCATCGTAAAGGTACTCCAAGGGAACCCATCCATCATTCAAGCAACCCATTGGAACTCGACGGAGACTTAATTTCTTCAGAATATTATTTACACCCATTTTTCTATGAGCAGCGGGTTTCTTTTTGTAAAGATCTTTCCCGAATCCTGTGAGTCCACCTAACTCTTCTAAGGTGGGCATCATTTCGCAATCTTTGAATTAGAAAACATTATTTACGGAGTCCTAGATACTTACCAAAGCCCTGATCAGACCTTTGTCAGGCTTAATTCCCATAATATTCGGAAGAAAGTTGAGGTGCTTGTAGACTTGATTTCTTTCCCAAGTAGAAAAACTAGCCCACCAATCACAGAGATGGCCCGGGGTTTTATCTTATATCATAAACATGGGAAGCATCTCGTCTCTTGCCCTTTTCTGACCGATTCTTTGCGGGGGAGCCATGCTGATCCTAGAAAACATAAAAAATAAAACTTAAGATTTTCTAATCCTAATTTTTTTTTTCATTTAAAAAAAATGAATCTCATCAACATGGCCTTTCAGCACTTAAGGAAGATTTGAAGGTTGTGTAACAGGATACTGGTGTGATGACTAGGTACTGTTTTTGCGAAACCAATCCTTCGGGGCGTTTGGATGTTTTCCCAACATGGTGCTACCTTGACTAAGGACATTCTCCTAATTTTAACACATATTTATTATTTTTTGAAAAAAAAACAGAATTAGTTGAGCCCGATATGGGTTGCCTACGTATCCCACGTCCTGGTGAGAATCAAACTTGCGTAGTTCGAACAAAATGAACTATATCATTTTAAACAAAAAGAAACTATTTTCCAACTTTCTTTTTTTTTTTATAAAAAAAAATTACCAGAGTTTTGGTGTTATTTGGGATTTTCGAAACATATGTTTAAAGCCCTTGACACTATACACCGGTATTTTCCTTTTCTTCAGAACCAATTCATTTTTTTAATAAGCTGGTCAGCATGCAGGTCTGGAACAAATAAATGTACAAATAATATGCATCAAGTTGGTCTTTTATTTTAGGTACATGTGTCCTAAACAGACCCAACCCCTGTGTTGAGCCTCCTAAGTCAATATGCACATGATGCAAATAAACGTTCCTACTAGGGATCCGGCATGAGGTTTTGTTATTCGAGGTTAACATTCTGTTAGAAAAAGTATCTAGACTGGCTTTACTCGAGCGGACAACTCGAGCCGAGGAGGGTCAGTGCACCGGTGCATGGCTTTCCGGCTTAATTGACAGTACTCCCCGCCCGCCTAAACATGTGTGACTAAATCCTTCACCGGGTGCCAAGCACCTTAGCTATCTTAAGAAAGACGGGCTATGTCTAGCAAATGCCCGATATTAAATTTCAAAGAGACTGAGAGGAGAAAGTGGGTATCCGCACAATTTATATACAATTCACAAAATATCAAAGCGGTAGAAGCAACATTTAACACATTAAGACAGACATATAATAAAATCAGATAATAAATAAGCCAATACAAAAATTATTCAAAGCTCAAATTCTTAAACCATGAACCAGTGGTTCTGAGTTTAGCATCCCCAGCAGAGTCGCCAGAGATGTCACACCTCCTTTTGGCGCTACCCACGAGGGCGCAATGGAGTTTTTTCAAATAAAGGACAATCGAAACGGGATTTATTTAATTAATTCAGAGTCGCCACTTGGGAGATTTAAGGTGTCCCAAGTCACCAGTTGAATCCCGAATCGAGCAAAAGAATTACTATGTTTAACAGTCCGCAAACCAGAAATCCGGATAAAGAATTTTGTTAACCCGGAGAAGGTGTTAGGCATTCCCGAGTTATGTGGTTCTAGCACGGTCGCTCAACTGCTACATTTCGCTTATTTATCTGATTTATACCATATTTTAATTTATGTGTAAATTTTAACTTTTAACCGCTTTTAATATTAATATTCATTATTTTAATAAAAGAATTGCAACATCATGAAAATGCATCTCAAACCACGTCACAATCAATGTACCCGTGATTATCGACATATTTCAATGTTGTTGAGATTTGGATTTGGGTCACATAAGTGTGCACCCTAGTTTAGGAAAATAAAAGTATTAAATACGCGCTTAAAGCTACTAACGCGTTATTATTTTGAGAAGGCCATGAAAATTCACTAAACGACCAACCCCAAAATCTATCAAATTATTACATCCTTTTAACGAGGCCCCGCAATTTTTAATTTAATATGCCGAGGCACGCTCCATTTATTTTAAGGATATCCTAAAATGACTACATTTCTATTTTTTAAAATTTTTCTCTATAAAAAATACTAATTAATTACGATTAAAACAAAATATGCAATAACTCATCTGGTTTGGGATGTCTAATCCTGGTGTGTTGGATATTATCTTTATTATTCTATCACTATCTATGCTTAAAATGGGTAAAGTGTGAGCTGATAGCTCCGTGTTTCAGTTGATTGGTCGGGCTAGCCTAGCAGTGTGCTGCGCGCCATCACGACCGGGTTTTGGGATCGTGACAATTTTAAGGATATTCTAAAATGACTACATTTCTATTTTTTAAGTTTTTCTCTATAATAAAGAAAATAAAATCCTAATTAATTACATGCTTAAAGTATGACATATTATTTGCTATATTAAGAAAAATATTTAATGGAAGTAAATATCGCTAAAATTGAAATTAAAAGTATAATACAAAATCGACAAATAATATATACAAATTAAACCAATTATCCTACAACTAGTTTAAACTCATATTATTATGTGACTTGAACCATTGGAATTAACTATTTACAACTATTTAAAAATTATAATTAGCTTTAATTACTTATACTTATTTGAAAATTTATTAATCTTAAAAGCTATCTTGTATTATTTAAACATTAATCGTGCCTTAATGCCTAACTCACAAAAAAATAATTCCAATTCATATTTTTACTAAATTTAGCTACATATTTGCAATATAGCCTATTAAGGACGATATTAAAACATTTATAGCTAATGAACTAACCAATTTTAACTGATTTGATTAATTAAAGAGTAACTTATAATATTTTTCTCTTATTTAAATTACTAAACAGTTTGGACATCCATAAACATGTTTATACTTATAATATCTAATAATCATATTGTCACGACCCAAATCCGGTCGTGATGGCGCCCAACCTAAAGGTAGGCAAGCCAGACCAACAACTGTTTCCACAGTTAAAGATCAGTCCCAAAAGGACAAATTTCAAGAAGAATATAAGAGTCCATAAATAAACTCCAATAATAATAATATAAATAAATACTGAGAAGTGCGAACATCGAAATAACACTCCCAAAGATCTGGGGTCACGAGTCTAGAGCCTCTAAGCAAAAACTGAACAGTAATAGAAGTACTGAATAAAATACTCAAGTTTGGAAATATATAGTAATAACTGAGATGAAGAGAGAAGCTAGGTTCTGCGAACGCCGGCAGCTACCTCAACAACTCGAATAAAGTCTAATATAGGCTGGAGTGCTCGGCTAACTCTCCTGTGTACCTGAATCTGCACACAAAGGTGCATGGAGTAGGGGTGAGTACTAAGTGTGAGCACGTGATTTTTGCCCTATATGAGAATTACTCCCAAAAATTCAAAATAAAAGAGTTTTGTGTTGTTTGCAATTGTTGTGAATTTAGTGTCATTTTTAAAAATAATGACAATATATATATATATATATATATATATATATATATATATATATATATATATATATATATATATATATATATATATATATATATATATATATATATATATATATATATATATATATATATATCGCATTTGCATTTAGGATTTAATTCTACAATTAGGAGTAATTAATTTTATCTTACAAAAATGAAAATCACAAAAAATAGGCATATTTTGCATTTTAGCCTTTAATGTCCAAATTGTGTGATTGTATTTTAATTATCATTTAAAATAAGGTGACAATTATTATTATGAGATTAGTATTTCAAGATAATTTTAATTTTTAGAAATTAATCTTAGTATTTTGGGCTTTATTAATTAGGAAGTTGAATAATGGAGAAGAACAAAATGGAAAAATTTTGGATTGGGCCATCTTGCAAATTAAGTTACAAGTCCAATCCTAAGAACCCTTACCCAACCCAAAACCCCTTGGCCCAAGAAGAAAATTTCAGATTTTTTTAGCAAAAAATAATCATAATTACATGACATAAAGTAGTGGGGGGCAAGGAAATCAAGGAAGAAAATAAGGAGAGGAAAACATGGATTAGTGGGTTTTCTTTAAATTAAAAAAATATTTTCTTTTTAATAAAAAATCTGAAAATTTTCGAAACTCTTGCCTATAAATAGAAGAGAGGATTTATGAAAAAAAAATTGGGGGAAAAAGAGAGGAAAAATAGGAAGAGAAGAAAAAATAAAAAAATTCTCTGCTGTAGTATACACTCGATATACACTCTGGACACAGAAGTATACACGGCAAAAAATTCAATTTTTGAGAGTTTCTTTTGAGAATTGAAAAGAGTTCAAAGCTAGAAAGACAAAACAAAGAGAAAATCTGGAATATATTTTTCTTTTCTATTTTTTATTGGTTTTTGTTTTTCTCCGTATTGTTGGGATTTTCGGGATTGAGGTGTTGAAGCTACTGCTGGTTGTTACTGTTGTTGTTGCTGTATTTTCACCGCCCTGTTGATTTTTCATCTTCCATTCCTTTCAAAACCAGGTACCTCTCTTTCATACGAAGATGTAAAGATGAATTGTGGAAATAGAAATGAAGACCAGATTTGATTATATGCAGTTGTGTAGATTTTAGTTTAATTTTGTAATTTGTTTGTTGTAGTAGTTTGTAGTAAGAAGAAAAACACAACAAAAACAATGTAATAGTAGTAATGGTAGTAGCAGCATAGTATAGTAATAGTTATAAATCACCTAGCTAAATAGGTAAAAACTATAAAACAAGGTTGAATAACTCTAATATGAATCGACAATAGCAAATCCAGCCAACTCACGTAGGTAATAAGATTTAAAAGTTGATATCCGGATTCGAGTAAGTTTAAAAGGGAAACAACTTAATTGGAGCAATAACTAAGGTGAAACTGGCTTTGGTGGCATTAGATAAGCTTGGCTCGTAGTAGAATCGGTAGTTTTAAATTGGTGATTAGTCTATTCGTAGACAGAGGCTCAGATGTGTTTAAGTTTAACAAAGGGAAACAAGTAGATACTGAAACAATTTAAGTAAGACAGATCTGTAATGATATAAGGTTTAGCCATAATGAAACCAGTGATATAATTAAGCATCAGTGAATAACTTATTTAACTTCTTTTAGATATTGTAATTAGTTAGCCAAATCATTCTTATTTGATCAATGCCAATAGATAGTTAAGCTTGTGCTCTTAGATTTTTCTATTTCGGACCAGCAAACAATTAGACAGTAGTATAAAACTTTAGTTGTAAATCGGATTGGAAACAGTCAGTATTTTGTGTATCAACTTTTCATTATCTGATTAATAAAAATAATTTGATTTCATTTCTTAATCTTGTTTGATTGCACTATTTCTGGTTCTTTGTACTTACTTTTCATAGCTATTTATTACCAATAGGTTTGGGTTTAATATGCAAATTAGTTCGAATCGTAGTATGAAGTCAATGAGGCCAGTGAATGTAAGACTAAAAATAGCCTGGGCCTCAGATATTTGGACGGCTAGAACGCGGGTTTGATGAAGAGAAGACCAGGCCCAATTAAATAACAAATCCAACGGGCCTGGAATATTTATTAAAAATCGTTTAAGGTAAAAACAATGTATAGCAAACATAGTTGAACAAATAGGATTGGACTTTAATAAATAATTGGGATGAGCCTCGCCCGACTTCAAACACCGAGGCCCCCATTTAGTAATAAGATAACATTGTAGAACCGGAGAGGCTAATAGCGAATTTCATAGCCTCTCCCAAAAGTTAAAAGCCGATAGACGTTATTTAGGGCACGATGTTAATGTACTTTCCATTGAACGAGTGTGCACTTGGTGCGACTCAAATCCAAATCTCGGCAAAGCCGAAATACACCAAAAGTCATAGGCGTACTGGTTGCGGTATGACTCAAGGCGTGTTTTCGCGATGTCGCAAATTCCTTAAAAATAATACCTAATGTAAAAAGCATTACATGTTGTTTAAAAATCTGTAATTGAGTCAAACAAGAGTCGAGAACGATAATTGAGCGACCGTGCTAAAACCACGGAACCCGGGAATGCCTAACACCTTCTCCCGGGTTAACAGAGTTCCTTATCCGGACCTCTGCTTCGCAGACATTTTTAAGAGTCAAAATTCCTCGGATTCGGGATTAACCGGTGACTTGGGACACCATTATCATTCCCAAGTGGCGACTATGATTAATCTCAATAAAATCCCGAACCGATTGTCCTTTGATTGGAAAAACTCCTTCCCTTACGTTATTTTTATCCGTTTCGGATATTTGAGCATCGGGGTATACCCTACAAGCGTATTTGTATGCTTAAGTAGGGTAGTAAAAAGGGAGGTGTGACAGCTCTGGCAACTCTACTGGGGAACCCAACCCCGAACTTCGGTTTCAGGGTTTAAGAACTCGAGCTCCTTAGAATTGTCGTTCGCGTTATTGTTTGACTTCATTATATGATTTGAACAACATGCTATGTGCTTTATCGCTTTGATATTATGTGGATTGTATATAAAATTGTGCCGAAAACCTTTCTCTCTTCACCCCGGGGATGTGCTTACTGGTTGAGACTCCCCTTTCTGTTAAAGTCACCTTAAATTAAGAAAAACAGAGGCCGGATAAGTTACAAAGCCGATTGACTCCGCGGGTCACCGGTACGTAGCCCCCTCCTCGATTCAAGTTGTCCGCTCGGGTACACGGTCTAGCACTCTATGAAACCGTATGATTTTGAACATAGGTCTAGGACGATTATTTGCATCATATTTGACTTAAGGGACTCAACACAGGGGTTGGGTCCGTCTAGGACAGGTGACCCGGTATTGGAAAAGACCGAGCATGTTATGTGTTGCATTTTTATTATCCTTGATTGTTATGCGGACCGGCGGAAATCCCGAGGTTAGAAAAATTATTGAAAAAGAAAAAAAAAGAGAGGAAAATAAGAGTTATAGAAAATAGGTATCCGGAAAATTAGAAAATTTGAAAAAAAAAATAGGTAGAACAGTTTTGTTGAAATAATTGGTCAATTAACCTGACCGAACTATGCAGGTTTGATTCTCGCTGTTAGGTGGGATACGTAGGCAACCCTCATCGGGTCCAACCACCCCTTTCAAAAAATCAAAAAAAAAATGTGTGTGTTTTTGTCAATAAAATCAAAGTGATGCCGTTTTTGAAAATAGCCGAATGTTCCGAAAGGACGCCGGAAGGCCGTTTTTGCAAAATGGCCACTTTGAATCATTTCTAATAATTTGCATGCATAGCCTTGAAATATTCATTGTGGAAATGTTGCAAGGCCATAGCCGCAAAATCAAGTCGGGGTTGACACCCCTTTTGCAAAAATAATAAAAAACAAATGTCAAATTTTGTTTATTTTGTTATAAATAAGTCGGGTGATGCTATTCTTGCTTAAAATAAGTCGAATGTCCCTCAAAAGGACGCTGGAAGGCTATTTTTGCAAGAATAGCCATTTCGAGTCGTTTGTAAATAATTTTGGACACAGCCTTAAAATGTTCCCTCGCGGAAATATCGAAAGGCTGTATCCGCAAAATTAAGTTTGAGTCATTGCTCAACTTTTAAAAAATATCCACTTTATCAAATAAGACATTACATGGCCGGAATTTTGCTGAAATAGCCACATTTTTGCATTTTAACTTCCTCAGTCTTGTGTTGGCCTGTGTCGGTGCTGAACGATGCCCCATAGGCCCCCAGGATAAAAATTTTGCAAAAAGAGCCACTTTGTCTAAATAAGCCATTACATGGCCAATTTTTGAAAAATAGTCTTGTGTTGGTTTATGGTGATGCCGAACGATGCCCCATGAGCCACAGGATAAAAACAATTCTAGTTTATCTTTCTTAAATAAATTTTGCAAAAATAGTCATTTTGTCAAATAAGCCATTAGGTGGCCAATTTTGTAGAAATAGTCATAATTGACACCAAAAATATTCTTATTCTTGTAGAAATCTCCTACACAAGTTTGTAGCTGGAGTCGGCTTCTATAATTTTCCTTCAAAGAAAAAAAAACTCAAACAAAAAAATTAAATAAACATCTCTTTATTTCTTGCATTAATTTGCAAGAACTACGCTCGGTCCGATTCATGCGGGGTCATGATACGTAGGCAATCCACATAGGATTCGACCATATCCATAACCAAAAAAAAAATGAAAAAACTACAAAAAAGAAAAAAAAAGAAAAAACCCACAAAAAGAAAAAAAGAAGAAGAGAAAATAGAAGAAAAAAAACAAAGGAAATCAATAAGCGGAATACATTAACGCTAACATGATGGTTTCATTTTGTTAATCCAGAAATTTGAGGTGGTTGGTTGTGGTAAATTGAAAAGCAAGATCCAAGGAAAATGATAACCGACATCGAAGCTGTTACGAGTGTTGAAGAGACTCAGGGTCAGAGAGTTCAACAAGGGTCAACTGTGGTTGAGGAAAATAGAACATTGGAACGACAAATGACCAAAATGCGTCAAGCATGGGCCAATGGCCAGGGACAGCCTTCTCAAGAGTCACAGTTTGATATACAGTAAGAATAGTACCACTCTCCCGAGTACCACTCATACTCGTTTGATCTTCATAGGAACATCGAGAAGCCTACCAACCCCCACGAACACACCGGAAACCCCCTGGGTCAGGTTTCAGGCCAAATAAGGCGTTTAGGGAGGAGAGGTTGCTGAAACGAGAAAAGGCTCTCACCCCTATCGGAGGATCTTATGCGAGTCTGTTCGAAAGTTTAAATCATGTTGGCTTGATTAAGACGCTCACCGGATATACTCCAGAATCCTCTTGCGAGAAGCTTCGATCCTACTGCACGATGTGCATACCACTCCAATGCTCTGGGCATGATGTTGAAAGTTGTTGGAATTTGAAAAGGGAGATAGAAAGAATGATTCAGGCAGGAATGATTGCGGTCCAAGACACTGGCACCCCGAACATTACACAGAATCCTTTACCTGCACATAACGTTGCACATTTTGTGGGAATGATGCCCGGTGACGTGAGTGATAAAAATCTTCTTGGGAGGTCAACTGAAGTTGAAGATATTGAAACAGAAAGTGATCTTGGCAACATTAATGCAGAATACAGTAGCTAAGATGCCATGCTTGTCAATTGGGAAGGTGCTCCACCTCTCGGAGTTTTGGTGTTTTATTTTGGTGTCATCTCTGTTGCCCGGGTTATTTCAGGGTTGTAATCCGGACGTTGTCTTGAGAGTCAAAACCCTTATATCTTTCACGTTGCTTTGTTTAGTAATAAAAATTGTTTAGTGCCATCTAGGTTTGTAATTCTAGTCTAGTCTGTTCATTTTGTTGTTCATCTTGTTGTTTCAACCCATCAGTTTAATATAACTCTTTGTTTCCCATCATTCCTAGTCATTCCATTTCTGATCACTTTGCAATTCTTCTCATACTGGTTTTAGCAATATGACATGCACATAATTCTAAGCCTGATTTTAAAAAGTCAATGAAACAATGTTGAAGATGTAATGATACTCGGAAGAAATAAAAATATATTGGAATACTGTGAAGCCGGAATCAAGTGAACATTGGGGAAAGCGCAACATAAATAAATGCCTTGGAAATGCATCATCAATTTAAAGCCAAAGGCAAAAATACCCCAAAGATAAGGAACCATTCGTGGTATCGAGATTGTTGCCCAATGGCACTGAGAATCGTCAAATATATAAGGCAAAAATGTGAATCAATCAAAGGTGTTTGACCGTGTAGTTTGTACTTGGTAGGTTTTGAAGATTGGAATGACGAAGGCATTTCGTTCGGCTATCCAAACACTTCGTCCATTGCTACCCCTTTGAGCCATATTATATTTTCTTTCATATCCCTCTTTCGGAATCAACAACAAAAATTGAGGATTGAGAGAGAAACAAAAGAAAAAAAAAGAGAAGAAAAAGAATAGAAAAAGAAAAAGAAAATAAAAAAAATCGGGAGAAGTCAAATCGCAACAAGGAAGCGATCTTATGATCCGAACTACGTTTGACTTGATCCCGAAAGGGTACGTAGGCAGCCTCACTAAGGTTCAGTCACAATAAAGGAAAAATCCAAAAAAATTCCCCAAGAAGGAAACTGGGGCTTGATTTATGGTTGTCGAAGAAATAAGATTCCGAAAGTTGTAATCTTTAAGCCACTTTAAAATATTTTGAGCCTTTATATCCTTTCTTCTAAACCCCATCCAAAAGCCTGCATTACGGTCCAAAGGAAGACCTTTCGATCAATCTTCAAGAAACGCCGAGTCAAACGAGCAAAGGTGAATCACATCAAGGGCAACACTCCAGTCCGAACAAAGCAAAATGACGAATTCAAGATGATGAGAACTACCACTGGACTCCAAGATGAGAGAAATTAAAATGAGAGAGTCTTATCGGTGAAAACCCTCACGGGCACCGTAAGGCGACAGTGAGTTGAGAGAAAGAAAACAAAAAAAGGAGAGAGGCTTGATGGTGAAAACCCTACGGGCACTACAAGTCGACTAAGGATCAGATCAAAGAAATGAAGTGTTGAGACCGGTTTCACGGCAGAACTTGCAACAAGAGTTGAACATCAGATTTGCTATACAAAGAAGACTGAAGTGCATGTTATGGTCGCTAGAGTCGGTATTCACATCCGATAGGCCATTCTTCTGTAGGTTTCTTGTTAGGAATTGTATCTTCATTTCTCTTTATTCTTCATACCTTGTTTTACCCTCCCTCTTATTGAGTCTGTCAGGCCATAACAAGTATAGAAATGATTTCAAAATTTGCCACCAAGCTTTCCAATTGCACAAGATGGGATTTAGCCAACACGACAATTGTCGTAAGTCAGGGAATGACAAGGCCAGTGATTTAAGCCAAAAGAGCAACATGTGCAATGAAATTAAAATGTTTGGGGATCATGCAAGACACAAAGGTCGGCAAAGTGCCAACTCAGGGAAAATATAACGAATGGAAGTACAGGGGTTCGAACAGAGAGAAGGTATATCTTCTGACAAAAGAAAGAGTCAGCCAAGAAACACCCAAGTTTATCAAATGAAATCATGGAAAGAATCATAGACTGCAAGATCAGATTTTGTGAGATCCGTCAAGAAAGGAACAGTATACATGCAGTAAGGAAGATGGATTTTTGGATAGTCGGAAAGGCATTCAAGTGGAAAGCAGTCGCCATCAAAGTTCAAGGCCACAACCAACCACCGCATTTAAACTAACAGATTTTTCTTTGCTTTGAAACAGGGGCATAGATGTTATTGAACTGATAGAGCCAACAGCTTCCAATGGGCATAGGCTCATTTTGGTTACGATGGGTTACTTTACCGTATTGGGCCGAGGCGAAGGGCAAATTTGTGCCAAATTGGCAGGGACCATTTGTGGTATCGCAGGTGTTGTCCAATGGGGCATTATATTTAACAAATGTTGAAGGAAAGTGCGTAGAGACTGCTATCAATTCAGATGCAGTCAAAAGATACTATATATGATTCCTTTTCAATTATGTGTTTTGTATTTTGTTGTGATTTTGGAATTGAAATAACGATGGCATTTTATTCTCTATCCAAACACTTTATCCATTGACAAACCCCTTGAGCCTTAATGAATATATTCTTTCGTATCCCTCTCTCAGAATCATAAGACCGAAATTGACAAAACGAAAAAAAAAATGATGAAAAAATGATGAAAAAAAAAGAGAAAAAAAAAAGGAAAAGACAAAAGAAATCGGGAAAAAGTAAAAAAGAAATCCATCTAACTAATGAAGTTGGATGAACTACGTCTGACTTGATCCCGAAAGGGTACATAGGCAGCCTCTTTGAGGTTCAGTCATAATAAAGAAAAAATCCAAAAATTCCCCACATACTGAAACTGGGGCAGAAGTTATGTTTAATAATTCCGAGAGTTGTAAATATCTTTGAACCCTCGTGAGATTTTGAGCCTTTGTACCTTTCTTTCTTAACCCATCCAAAAGTCACGTTACGGTCCAAAGAAAGACCTTCTGATCAATTCCGAATTAATAACGAATGCAATGAAGGAGGAGCGAAACATCGGACAACACCTGTGGTAAGAAAACAAAATACAAAAGGAAAAATGAGAAATAATGAAAAATGAGAGAGTCTCATCGGTGAAAACCTTAACCGGCACTGTGAGACGACTGTGAGTTTGAGAGAAATAAAATGAAAGAGTCTTGTTAGTGAAAACCTTAACAGGCACTGCGAGGCGATTGTGAGGTTGAGAGAATAAATGAGAGAGTTCTATTGGTGAAAAACTTTCGAGGCACCGTAGGGCGATCGTGATGACTACCAGAAAAGAGAAAAGCAACAAAAAATAGTATCGGTTTTGGCTGGAAACAATTCGGAGACAGAATAATGATTGGAACGAACTGGGTCAGAGTTTAAATACATGGTATGGTCAGCGGAATCAGCCGGCAAATACCCAGATAAGTTCTATCATCTCTCCAAAACGCCCTTACCTTTCTTTTATTTTTCTGCATTTCATTGTTTACCTTTTGAGAGCTAACTACCAGCTCCGGATAACGAAAGCTGAAACAACACTGGGTCAGAAAGAAGGAAGAGTTGGGAAGGAAATAAGGAAGCTTGGCAAATATGGCCAAAGGAAAAGAAAACAAAACAAAAATGGAAAAAATGAGAAAATACAAAAAGAGTCTGCAAGGGATAAGCAGTTGAAAGCTACACAACATGAGAAAAGTAAAAAGAAGAAAGCAATAAGAAGAAGGGACGGCAGATGCCAGTTGCCAGCAGTTTATATCTAATAAGTTCTGTTTCATGCAGGAACAAATTGTCACTAATCACTTTAAAGTGAATGTGACCGATGTGAAAAATAGAAAACACCAAAAAGAGAAGTGCCAATAAGTGGAGAAATTCACAGGCAAGAGATAATTGGTAAAAGAAAATACCAAAAAGAGGAAGGTAACATCTTTTAAAATCCACTCCCCAGTCCTCAGGCTACGGGAATATTTTTCTGCATCGCATTGCACGTTTAATTTCTGTTAGGTGCCCACCTTCGAATACGGGAATATTGAATACGGGAATACTTTCTGCATCGCATTGCACGTTTAATTTCTGTTAGGTGCCCACCTTCGAATACGGGAATACTTTTCTACATCGCATGGTGTGAGCACGTGATTTTTGCACCGAGCAAACAATTCCAAAATTAAAATAAATATATTTTTGTGTGCAATTACTTGCTTTGTTTGAAATTAGCTATATTTTGTGTGTTTGAATAAGTAAAAATTAAAAAAAAATCAAAAAATTAGGCTAGTTAATTATTTTGTTTAACTAGTTAGATTTTAAGAAAATTAGCAAATATAGTGTTAATTAGGGAAAAATAGTAGAAAATTGCCAAAAAATACTAAATAATTAGAGTAAGTAGGAAATTAGGTTTTATAATTTTCCATAAAAGAAAAAGAAAAAAAAGTATAAAAGAAAATACATAAAAAATCTTTAAAAATAAAAAAAAAGTACAAAAATAGATGGTATAATAAGACTGGGCCCAATTTGAATTCAGATGGCCGGCCCAGTCCCTTAGCCCTAAAGTTTAGGCCTGATCCATGAAAGAGATAGTGATCTCGGCCGTTCATTAGGATAGATCCAACGGTTGAGAGAATGGGCGGAGTATTTAATTAATTGAGATAAAAGACTCAATCTTAGTCGTTCATCTAAGTTAAATCCAACGGCCCAAATAATCAGCTAGTTGGTTTTAAAATTAATTAAGATAAGGGTGATCTCAACCGTCCATTCGGATGATCTAACGGAAGAGACTCTTGGTCTCATTGGTAACGACACGGTGCCGTTTTAGTAACGCGCCTCTGAACCGTCGATTCTCGTCAAACGAACGGCTACGATCTCCTCAATCGCCCCAAGTATATAAGGCTTTGGTCTGAACAGACCAAGCCATTTCTTCAAACGCCTAACCCTAGCCGCCCTTAATTCTCTCTACATCTCTTCGTCTCATCATCTCCCTCAAGACCTCAACGGCCACGGCGGCCACCACCCCCACGGTGGTCGCCGGCTTCTCCCAGCTTCCCCTGTCATCTCTTTCTTCTTCTTCTTCTTCTTCGTCTCCGTCGAGAAATCCCAAGAATTCCTTTTCTTCATAAATCCCGGTCACCGGAATCTACGCCGGTGACCACCAAACAACGAGGATCCCCGTCAAACCAATGCCATTCGAATCGTCTTTACATGATCTATCCAACCTTGCTAGCCACTACCCTCGAATAAGCCTGGAGCGTCTCGAATATCCAAGAGAAGGTCGCCGGAAACCTAACTCCGGCGACTCCCAAACCCAAACCCCTAATAAAGGCCTCACCTTTTCCTCACCCAAACACCCCCTGTAACTCAGAATTCAAAAAGGCTTCGTCTTTAAGCCTTAAAAGAAAAACCATAAAAAAAATAGAAAAAAAAAGGATCGAAAAGAACAAAGAAAAAGAAATCAAAAGAGGAGATTAGAGTCCGTTGAGTGAATAAGAGAGAAAAGAGATGGGAAGCTCAGGGGACAGGCCCTGCAAGCTAAGTCCCTCGACCCCTATGTGCTTTCTTTATGCTTTATTTTTGTTCATCTGTTGTTTGTTTTCTATTTTTGCATGCTTTTAGATGTTTTTCTCTGATTTTTGCTTTCACGTGATAGCTTAGGGTTTATTCTTGTTGATAGCTTAGGGTTTATTCTTGTTGATTTTCTGTTGCTTCTTTATCCTTTTTGTTTCAATATGCCTATCTTTTCTTATTGTTGTTTTTTAACTTATGCTTCTGAGCATGTTAGTGTTAGTGTTCTCCATCTTGTTTATTCTCATGCTCATCTTGATTCGTTGTGTTCTGTTCCTTTGAGTTAAAATATCTATCTATGATTCACCCTTTTCTTCTTCATCTTCTGTGTATACTGGTTCTTGATCTGGTTGGTTTACAATATCATGATTGTTCTTCATTCCTGTTTCATGTTTAATTTTAGTAGTAGTTTAGCCGTTTTCTTCCTTTCCTATATTAGGTTTATCTTGCGTTGGGTCTGCTTCTCTGTTCTTAGAGACCTCCCTGTTCTTCTTCACCCTTTGTTTATACTTAGGGTTTTCTTATTTGCTGGTTTTCAACATCTCATATGTTTGATTTTCGAATACCTCTTCTGTTTTTCTTTATGTTTAGCTTAGTTGTTTGACTCTCGTTAGGGTTTCTTCTATTTAGTTTTCAATATCTTTACTGTTTTTCTCTTCTTTTAACTACATGGTTTAGTCTTGGCCGTTTGATTCTCATTCTCCCTCATTTCATGTTTATACTAGAGTTTTTCTTTAATTTTGGTTTACAGCTCTTCTTATGTGTTCTCATCTGCTAATTAAGCATGTTAATCCTGATTATCTCTTTTGCATAATAGATTTAGGGATGTTATTCTTTGCTTCTTCATGTCTTTCATATTCTTCATCTCCACTCTTAACCTGCATACATTAAGCTAGGAGTAGTATTTAAAATGAATTCTGATTGCCATGCCCTTTTAAATCTAGATAAGCCTTATGTCATATCTTGCTGACTGTTATAGTCTTTACTGTACCTATATCATGAATCCTGGTGGTTTTTAAAGTTTTACAAACTATTCTGTGACTTGAACTGGTAGTAATCAAATCTGAAGTTGACATGAATTCATACTGTATTGCATGTGGTCTGATGATGTGAATTAATTGACTGAAATTCAACCATATCAATTGTTTCCTCTGAGTTTAAGTTAAGTTAATGCATGATGATCCGATCATATGTGTTCATGTGTGCAACAAATGTTGAAAGATGGTTAAGTTCTGCTAGTTCTTGTTAAGCATGATTGTTTGATTAATTGATTGAACTTTAGGAGGATTGGTTATAGCTGTAGTGCTAGGTTTCATAGTTGGCTAGTTTTTAAATAGGATAGAACTTAAAATGAACAAAATTAGGCTATAAGTTAAATAATTGGCTTAAGAATGGTCAACTTTGCAAAGGGTTGACCTATTCTATAAAGCCCTAACACACAGCCCACTTTAAAAGTGGCTGGTTGTGCAAAATGGCTATGTCTGCAAATGCAGACTAGCCCAGGCTCTCTTTAGAGCCCCGAACAGCAAAGTGGCCAAACCTGTAAGGGTTTTGGGCCCAGCTGTCCAGTATTTGGCTTTGATAGCCCAAGCTAAGTCTTAACTTGAGACTGGCTAGTTCTTAAATAGTTAATCTCAATAATAGAACAGGCTAGTCCTACAATTAGCTTTAAATTGGAATGAATTGGTCTTAATTGACTGGAATTAGTTTAAATAGGCTAAAATTGAAATAATTCTTTAAAATAAATCTGGCCAGCCCTTAAATACTAATGCCAGGGCTGGCTATTAGTTAAATAGGTTCAAAGGTTGCTGAAATTTGACCTAGGTAGACTTAGTAAATCAGCATTGGCCTTGAGGGCATAATTGGGAGCTAAAAAGGTAAAACAATAATAATTTAGAACTTAAGAGGGTAATGGAGTCATTCATGCCCCTGATTTCTGCAATTTTGCAGAGATTTAAGGGTATAATGGTCTCCTAAAAATGGGAAATCTGTAAAAATCTCAAACCCTTAGGGATACATTGGTAAAAACCCATAAAAGGGAATCTTTAGAACCTTCCAGCACATGCTGGAAGGGTTTTGATAACTGATTTTGGGGACTTAAGTGTATAATTCATGATTTTAGGAGGGGGAAGAGTGGGATTAATCCCATACTTCCTCCCCAAGTCTTCAGCCCTAAAGATAACTATATATACCTCTTAAAAGGGGGCTAAAAGGGGGGGTTCAGAATTGAAAAAATCTGGAAATACACTCAAGCTAAATTTATACAAATTGCGGGACAAAAATAGGAAGATAATAGTGGTACCTCTGGGAATTTTCGAGTGAAGATTCTAATCTGGTTCTTCGGTCCTCTTTGCTTGGTCATTTGCCTGGATTGCTACTCTTTTGTTGCTGTTGGGTTCTCTATTATTGTTGCTGTGGTGTTTTCAGCTCTGTGTGTCCTCAGTCATCTATAGTCACTGTTGCATTGCTTTGCTTGAGTCTTTGCTGTGCTGCTTGCTTTATCCCTTAGAACTCATCGGTTGTCTCTTTGTGATTCAGGTACACCATTCTTATCATTAAAGCTGTAATGCCAAATTGTTGAATAAAATGGGAGCTCCAGATTTTGATTATGTTGCTGAATAGTATTAGTTTAATTTCGTTTTCAATTTGTAGTAAAGCATGTAGTAGTATGAAAACAAAAACAAAAATGCTGTAATAGTTAGTATAGTAGCAGTAGCATAGTAGTAGTATATTGTAGATAGCTTACCACTTAGTTTAATTAGGTAAAGGCTCTAAAACATAAGCTAATTCATAATATCTGCAAGACCAATAAACACTAATTCGCATCAATTTCGCAAAAACATGACCGTATAGTTAATTACATCTTCACGGATCTGCGTCTAGGTAATAATAAGTGTTGAAAGAGAAAGTGTTAGTTCAAGCCATGACTCAGTTAGTAATAGGTTAATAATCTGGTAATAAGTCATGAGGAAATCATTAGTGTAAGCATGCATAAGTATCTGATTCATTCATCCATGAGTATCTGAAGTGGAACAATGGGATCATTAGATTGCATATTTGTCGCCTACATAATCTTAAGAATCAAAGAAAATAAGATTACAGCAGGCTATAGAAAGGAAGAACTGGGAATATAATGCTGAGTATAAGTTGCAATTGAAATTGGTACTGTAATTATACGTGTGTAGTTAATTAGTTAGTTCATATTTATAGTTAATTAGCTTAACCATTTTCTAAGTTTTCTTATGTAATCAAATAGTCTTCTTAGATTGATTATTAACCTTAAAAGCTAGTATAACAAAATAGAACAGTTTGTTAGTTCTAGTTTATGGCAATAAACATTTGATTTATAGTTAATGATCGTGAATTGATGTATTGATTCCTTTATTGAATAAAATAAAAAATGCTTTCTGCTTCAAATATATGTCTCTGTTCTGTTATTTCAATCCTTACCATTGTCATTTGATTTAGGCCCAGTTTACGTTATGGGCCTGAATTGTTATATGAAACTAATGAAGCCAGCGAGCAGAAGTCTAAAATAGCCTGGGTTTCGAGTACCTGGGCAGCTCGGATGAATATTTAATTGAAGAGAAGACCAGGCCCAATAAATAATAAGAACTCGACGGGCCTGGATTACTATAGTGTTAGTAATACGATTAAGGCAAGAACAAATATAGAAAACTTAGCCAAATATTAGTATCCTTTAATAAAAATTGTTATGAGCCTCGCCCGAATAACAAACACCGGGGCCCCCATTTAGTAATAGAATAACATAGTATACCCGGAGAGGCTAATAGTGAATTTCATAGCCTCTCCCAAAGTTAAAAGCCGATATAGACTATCTTAAGGCACGATTTTAATATACCTTCCTATGAACGAGTGTGCACTTGGTGCGACTCAAATCCAAATCTCGGTAAAAGCTGAAATACACCAAAAGTCATAGGCGTACTGGTTGCGGTATGACTCGAGGCGTGTTTTCGCGATACCGCAAATTCTTAAAAATGGTATTTAACACAAAAGAACATTATGTTGTTAAAACTTATAATTGAGTCAAACAAAAGTCAAGAACGACAGTGGAGCGACCGTGCTAAAACCACGGAATCCGGGAGTGCCTAACACCTTCTCCCGGGTTAACAGAGATCCTTATCCGGACCTCTGCTTCGCAGACATTCATAAGAGTCAAAATTCCTCGGATTTGGGATTAACCGGTGACTTGGGACACCATTGTCATTCCCAAGTGGCGACTCTGATTAATCTCTAATAAAATCCCGAACCGATTGTCCTTCAATTGGAAAAACTCCTTCCCTTACGTTATTTTATCCGTCTCGGGTAATTGAGCGTCGGGGTATACCCTACGAGTGTATTTATACGCTTTTAAGCAGTGTGGGGTAGTAAAAAGGGAGGTGTGACAGCTCTGGCGACTCTGCTGGGGACCCAACCCTGAATTTCGATTTCAGGGTTTAAGAACTCGAGCTCCTTAGAACTGCCGTTCGCGTTTTTGTTTGACTTCATTATGTGATTTGAATAATATGCTATGTGCTTTATCGCTTTTGATATTATGTGAACTGTATATATAAAACTGTGCCGAAAACCCTTCTCTCTTCTCCCCCGGGGATGTGCTTACTGGTTGAGACTCGCCTTTCTGTAAAAGTCACCTTAAATTAAGAAAACAGAGGCCGGATAAGTTACAAAGCCGATTGACTCCGCGGGTCACCGGTACGTAGCCCCCTCCTCGATCCGAGTAGTCCGCTCGGGTGCACGGTCTAGCAATCTATGAAACCGTAAGATTTTGAACATAGGTCTAGGACGATTATTTGCATCATATTTGACTTAGGGGACTCAACACAGGGGTTGGGTCCGTCTAGGACAGGTGACCCGGTATTGAAAAGACCAAGCATGCTATGTGTTGCATTTTATTGTCCTTGATCGTTATGCGGACCGGCGGAAATCCCGAGATTGGAAAAATTGTTGAAAAAGGAAAAGGAAAAAGAGAGAGAGGAAAATAAGATTTGTAGAAAATAGGTACATGGAAAATTTGAAAATTTGAAAAATAGGTGGAACATTTTTGAAATAATTGGTCAAATAATCTGACCGAACTACGCAGGTTTGATTCTCGCCATTAGGTGGGATACGTAGGCAACCCTTAAACGGGTCCAACCACACTTTTAGAAAAAGGCCAAAAAAAGATTTTCTTTTCGAATAATCGAGGTGATTGCTATTTTTGGAAATTGCTGAATGTTCCGAAAGGATGACGGAAGGCTGTTTTTGCAAAAATGGCCACTTCGAAAATCATTTTTCTTGTCTTTCATTCAAAAAAATTGAAAACTTGCATTGAAAAAGATTTTTCTTTCTTCTAAATAAAATCACCTTAATAAATATGCAGGACGAGCACGATGATGAATGAACAATTTTCCCTAAATAAAATCCCTTTGGAGCTGAGATTATGGTGGCAGGACATGGGATCCAATGGTCAAGACCGGGTCAAAAAGTACTTGAAAGGCCTTACGGGTTTATTAGACATGGTTCCTCGAGGTGATGTGGTTAGAGCGTTGGTCACGTTTTGGGATTCGGCACACAACGTATTTCATTTCCCAGATTTTGAACTTACCCCAACTTTGGAGGAGATTGCCTTCTACATCGGGAAGACTGAGGTCCCACTGAAAGGAAAATACCCGGTATCTCCGAGGACGGTGACAATACATCGCTTCCTCGACTCTTTGAAAATTGCCCGGAATGTTCATAATGAAGATCTGTGGCCGACGGGTTTTGTTCTTTGAGCTTTATCTACAATAGGTTTGGACACGTTGGGGGCTTCAATGATCTTACCAACAAATTATGTTGTAAGTCCAACCGCGCGAAATGGGAGGAACACCGGAGGTTCGCATTTTTGGTGGCATTTCTCGGAGTTGTTGTATTCCCGAGGAAAGATGGACATATCAATATAAAAGTTGCAGGAGTAGCTACCACACTGATAGTACAAGATAACTGTACTCTGGCCCCAATGATTGTGGCGGACATCTACCGTGCTCTGACTGCGTGCAAAGCCGGGGCTAGCTTCTTCGAAGGGTGTAACTTGATCTTGCAAATCTGGCTAATCGAGCATCTATGCCATCATCCTTCATACTCAAGCTATGGTTCGACCGAACGGACATGTTTGGAAGAGTTCAATGCGAGGACAAAGGAAGTAAAATTGCCCGAAGGAGTCCAAGGTTGGATTGTGTATCTTCGATCACTAACTGACGGTCAAATCGATTGGACGTATGACTGGTTACCTCTTGACGAGGTGATATATATGCCAACGGAGGGATCACCATTTTTGATCATGGGTTTGAACAGTATACAACCCTATGCCCCATACAGAGCCCTGCGACAGTTGGGTCGGTGTCAAATTATTCCAAGAGATGGGGACCTCAGTGTGCAAGCTGTGAAGATTGGTCCGGACGGGCAATTCCGGAAGCAAAAATCCGGCAAATCTGGAATGAGTGCCAAAATTTGAAGATTGATACTTGTGTGCCGAATAGAGCAAAGGGGGAGATGTCACCTGGGTACTCCACATGGTACCGACGAGGGGTTGAACACGAACGTCTTTCAAAGAGACCTCACTTGCAAGACTTGATAGAACAATCCGAGGAAAATCTGAAATGGGCGGCCAAGGAAAAAGAATACAAGGCCAAAATCAGTCTGTTGGAGGATAAACTGAGAAGTCTTCATTTCGAGAGTGGCTTACAAGCAGCATCCGATGAAGTGGAAAAGAAACAGCTGAAAAAAGAAAATGATATGTTGAAGGCTCAAATAGCTCAAATGAAAATTGCATCCGAGACCCCGGTTCGTTCAGCCCGAGATGAAAAGTTAATTGAGATTCTCCGGCGGAAAGTAAATGACTATAGCTTTGATTTGGACGTAGCTGAAAGAGAGTTAGTCAAGGCTCGGAAGCAAATGGACAAAGACGCCGAGGAAAGAGCCAAGTTGGTTCGGCAGCTACAAGACAAGCACGATGTTGAAGTAGCTCAGCTTAGAAAGAAAATAATCTCAGCCACAGTCAAGAGTAACAAGATTATCAAAGATCTTGAAGAAGAAAGAGAACACTGCTACACGACTATGGCTAGATTAGAATTGGAGCTGCAACAAGTGCAAAAGGACAACCAACACACCTTGGATGCTCGCACTCAACAAATAAGCCGGCTATTGCAAGAAAAAGGGGTCATCAGAGAAAAGATTGTTCGCATCGCCCAATACATCACCCGGAAGACTCAGCTTTGTGAAGACATGTCTCGGGGGACTTTTGTATCTGCAGTGAAGTTTTTTGTACAACAAGTCATGGCCGACCTGGATAGGCTTCAAAGGGGATTAGCATATAGGCCCGCGGCAAGGCCGAACGATGCCTCGCGGGCACTAGGTGCATTAATGTACTCTTAGGTCATGCATCATCTTTTATTTTTCTTTCTAAAACATCACTTTGTAATCAATGTTTTGAATTATCAATGAGAAAACAAGTGTTGTTACCAATTCTTTTGCTTTATGTCATTTCCTTTGAATCCGCTAGGCAAATAAATAGGAACGTAACTATGAAATCGACAAGGAAAAAGAGGGAAAAGAAAAAGCAAGAAAAGAAAAAAGGAAAAGAGAAAAAAAAAGCAAGAAAAGAGAAAAGCAATAGAGAAAAGAAAAGAAAAGAAGAAGAGAAAGAAAGAAAACAAAAGAACGGGAAAAGAAAAAGATGATTGATCCAAGTGAGCAGTGGCCGGGATGATGCATAACGACTCGAGCGAATGTGTTTGTTTTTAAAGTCGTTGCATCTTATTTATGCGCTAACAACTAACGAGTGTTGATGTTTGTGAGTCCAGATTTTCTAGGCAACTGGCATTCTGGCTACCCACCCATACAACACCAGATACAAAAAGATGACAAAGGCTGTGTCCCAGGAAATCGAGGCAACTATTGTGGACCCTGCTCACGAAGAAGAGATCGTGGATGTGGCAGGGATGAAGGAAGAAATGTACAAGTTGAGACAGCAGATGGCCGAAATGTACCAGGCTTGGTCTAGAGGTCAACCACTACCAGGCCTACCCTGCTAACCCTGCATATGTCCCTCCAGCCAATCCCAACCCTGAGCCACCAACAATGAACTCGTCCTCCACCTATCCCGATTACCCTCACTACTATGCTTCCACTTCCCAGATACCACCACCTCCAGCCAAGCAAGCACCGCCTCATATGCCACAAGTTGCTCCTGTATATGTGGCACCTACTCCCGCTGTTATTCACAAATCCTCTAGTGAACCGATGTTCCATATCCAGGATCCTCACTACTACCCTCCGGAGCCGACTTTCGGACAACACGAGTCTCATGCTCCGATGATGGAAGCAAGTGCCGGGCAAGAAGAGATGGCTCGGAAAGTGAAAAGTCTTGAGAATGCTTTCCGCAATATGCAAGGACTGGGAGGGCAAGTAAGTGTAGCCTACAAAGACCTGTGTTTGTTCCCTGAGGTGCAGCTTCCCGTGGGATTCAAGTTGCCAAAATTCGACATGTATAGCGGACATGGGGATCCGGTAGCTCATCTCAGAGGATACTGTAGCAAGATGAGAGGCGCGGGAGGTAGAGATGAATTGTTGATGGCGTACTTCAGCCAAAGCCTGAGTGGATCAGCTCTGGAATGGTATACCCGACAGGACCATACAAGGTGGTTCGTCTGGGACGACTTAGCACAAGCTTTCGCTAGTCACTTTCAGTACAATTTGGAGATCATACCCGACAGGTTATCCCTTACCAAGATGGAGAAGAAGCCAGGAGAGAGCTTTAGGGAATACGGTTTTAGATGGAGGGAACAGGCCGCTAGAGTGGATCCACCAATGAAAGAAGGGGAGATGGTGGATTGTTTTCTACAGGCTTTGGAGCCAACATACTACGGCCATCTAGTGTCAGCAATTGGAAAGAGTTTTAATGAAGTTGTGAAAATGGGGAGTTTTGTAGAGGAAGGATTGAAGACAAACAAAATTATGAGTTTTTCGGCTATCAAGGCCACCAATCAAGCTATACAGAGTGGAAACGGGGGAGTGATGGGAAAGAAGAAGAAAGAAGAAGTAGCAACCGTAGAAAGTAGGTCATGGAGTCGCAACCCACGTTATAACCCACCAAGACCCTACCGCCAACACCTACCAAGCCCGTCAACTCCATATAATCCACCACCACCATCTTATCCGCCAAACCCATACAACACACCAAGCCCATATAACCCACCACCACCACCGTACCCACCAACTGTCCCACATTACCACCACCCACAAGCCCAAGCTTACCCACCACCACCACCCCATGTGTGGAGAGCTCAAGCTCCACACAATGTGTACCACACCCAGAACACATACCCAACCCCTAAACCTTACCGAAACCAGAATAGACCCAGGCCGGACGCTGATTGGAGAAACAAAGCAAGAAAAACATTCACCCCGCTCGGAGAATCATATACCAGTCTTTACCACAGGTTGAAAGAGTTGGGGATGTTAAGACCAGTCGCACCAAAAGTTCCAAACCCACCCCCGAAAAATCTTGATTCTTCTGTCAGATGTGAATACTGTTCAGGAACATTGGGCCACGATACTGAAAAGTGTTGGCAATTAAAGAATGCCATTCAAGATCTTATCGATGAGAGGAGAATTGAAGTACAGGCTCCCGAAGCCCCAAACATTACCCAAAATCCGCTGCCAAATCACCACGAAACACATATGATAGAATTGGTGCAGGGTGATGGCAGTCAAAAACCATCTCAGACCGTAATGATGATAAAGTCGAGTGGCAAGTTAGAAGAGGAATCTGTGAAAGAGAAAGCGATTGTTGAGAAACCAAAGCCAGTAGTGGTGGGAGGTTTAAAAGTGGTAGTGCCAGGCGCAAAGACGATCGTGACTATGAAAGGCGCAAGTGCAGAGCCGGTAATCATAAAACCAGTAGTGCAAATGCCAGTGGTGAGTACAAAGACTGTACCTTGGAACTATAACAAGGTAGCAGTAGTTTATAAAGGAAAAGAGATTTATGGTGAAATTAATGAAATGCATGGACTCACCCGGTCTGGAAGGTGCTTTGCTCCAGAGGAACTGAGAAAGATGAAAGCGGTAAAAGAAAGTCAATTGAAGAAGCCAGTGTCGGAAGAGGAAGCAGAAGAATTCCTTAAGAAAATGAAGTCACAAGAGTACTCAGTGGTTGAGCAGTTAAGAAAGACCCCTGCCCAGATTTCTTTGCTATCCTTGTTGATACATTCAGAAGAACACCGGAAGGCTCTTATGAAGATTCTAAATGAGGCTCATGTTCCGGAAAAAATTTCGGTGTGTCACTTGGAGAAGATTACCGGCAAAATTTTCGAGTCTAATAGGATCGCCTTCTCTGATAAGGAGCTGCCGGTTGAGGGAACTGAACACAATAAAGCATTGTACCTTACAGTAAAAAGTGAAGAATCAGTAGTGACCAGGGTATTGATTGACAACGGATCGAGCGCTAATATTTGCCCACTGTCAACTTTAGGGAAGCTGAACATTAGCCCGGACAGAATCCGGAGGAACAGTATCAATGTGAGAGGGTTTGACGGCGGAGGTAAGAACACGTTAGGAGATATTATTTTGGAAGTGACCATCGGTCCCGTTGATTTTACGATGGAGTTCCAGGTGCTCGACATTGCCGTATCATATAACTTGCTGTTAGGTCGACCCTGGATTCATGCGGCCAAGGCGGTACCATCTTCTCTACACCAAATGGTCAAGTTTGAATGGGAATAGCAAGAGATTGTTGTACACGGGGAGGAAAATGCTTGTAATGTGGTAGCACCCTTTGATGATACTGATGGGGATAGAGGTCCTTGGGTCTACCAAGTGACGGATGTTGTTGTGGTGAATAGAGTTGCTGAAGGGGAAAAGTTACCAACCCCTATGATGGCACCAACTGCTGTGATGGTGGCCAGAGAAATGCTGAGAAACGGATTCGCACCGGGGAGGGGATTAGGCAAAACACTGCAGGGAGTCTTTCAACCAATTCAGCTTCCGGAGAACAAAGGTACATTCGGCTTAGGGTTTAAACCCACCTTTGCCGACATCCAAAGAGCCTCTAAAGCCAAAAAGAGAACTGGACCTTGCCCAAACCCATACCCAAATTATCCGACACCTTCATCGGGCCTGGTACAAAATATCAACCATCTGCTGCAACAAAGTGCATTGAGACCCAACTTGATGAAGAAATGCTTGGTTTTGAGAAAATGTTGTGGGAGGTGAATACGATTGAAGCAGGGGAAGGCACGAGCAGAATGGACGTGCAATTTGTAGGATCTGGAATCACATTGAACAATTGGGAAGCTACTCCTTTCCCTATCAGGAAGGAGTCTTGGTAGTTAGCTCAAAATTTCATCATTGCTTTCCCGAAAGTTGTTATTTTGATAGTTTTCCCATTCCCCTCATGAAAAGAAATCGCCATGTATCCCGAACATTGTTCACTCTTTTATCAATGAAATGCAGTTTTCTTTTTTTTTCTTCACTTTTGCCTTATTTTTCTTTATTTTTCCTTTTGTACAGTTTTGCATGTGTTGATTCCAATGCCATGTCATGCGTGAAGGATTCTAGACCCAGTTCTGACAATCGCGTTACTATACAAGAAATCGAGGAAGATAGTAAAATAGAATGTGAGGATGAGGAAGCCCTGGAGGAAATAAGTAAGGACATGAAACAATATGAGGAAAAACCCAAACCGAACTAAGTGATACGGAATCTGTAAATTTGGGGAGCGAAGATGATGTCCGAGAAACAAAGATTAGTGTGCATTTGGAGGCACCCCTCAGGGATGAATTGATAAGGTTGTTACATGAATTTAAGGACATCTTTGCCTGGTCCTACGATGACATGCCCGGGCTTAGCACAGATCTAGTGGTACACAAGTTGCCTATCTACTCTGAATGCCGGCCGGTAAAACAAAAGCTGAGGAAATTCAAAACGGACATTAGCGTGAAGATAAAAGAAGAGGTGAATAAGCAGTTTGAGGCAAAGGTCATAAGAGTTACCAAGTACCCCACCTGGTTGGCAAATGTTGTGCCGGTCCCGAAGAAAGATGGCAAAACCAGGAGTGTGTGTAGACTATAGAGACCTCAACAAAGCCAGTCCAAAGGATGACTTCCCATTGCCAAACATCCACATATTGATCGACAATTGCGCCAAGCATGAGATCGGTTCGTTTGTGGATTGTTACGCAGGTTATCACCAGATCCTGATGGACGAAGAAGATGCTTGAGAAAACTGCCTTCATTACACCTTGGGGAACATACTGTTACAGAGTAATGCCGTTTGGATTGAAGAATGCCGGGGCAACTTACATGAGGGCAATGACCACAATGTTTCACGATATGATGCATCGAGAAATTGAAGTATATGTGGACGATGTCATCATAAAGTCCAGAAAACAACCTGATCATGTGAGAGATTTGAGGAAGTTTTTCCAAAGACTCGGAGGTACAATCTAAAGCTCAATCCGGCGAAGTGTGCTTTTGGAGTACCTTCAGGGAAATTACTGGGGTTTATAGTGAGTCGGCGAGGTATTGAACTGGATCCGTCAAAGATCAAGGCTATTCAAAGTCTACCTCCGCCGAAGAACAAGAAGGAGGTCATGAGCTTATTAGGAAGGTTGAATTACATTAGTCGGTTCATTGCTCAATTGACATCAACATGCGAGCCGATCTTCAAGTTGTTGAAGAAAGATGCGGCAGTGAAATGGACCGACGAATGTCAGGAAGCCTTTGACAAGATCAAGGAATATTTGGCCAATCCTCCGGTGTTAGTACCTCCAGAACCAGGGCGACCTTTGATTTTGTATCTGACGGTGCTAGATAACTCTTTCGGTTGTGTACTGGGTCAACATGACGAGACAGGCAAGAAAGAACAAGCCATATACTACCTCAGCAAAAAGTTTACATCCTACGAGGTGAAGTATACCCAACTGGAAAAAACTTGTTGTGCATTGATTTGGGTAGCTCAGAAGCTAAAGCATTATTTGTCAGCGTATACCACATACTTGATATCACGACTGGATCCTCTCAAGTATATATTTCAGAAGCCTATGCCTACGGGAAGATTGGCCAAATGGCAGATTCTGCTCACGGAATTTGACATTGTCTATGTAACTCGTACGGCAATGAAGGCACAAGCTATTGCGGACCACTTAGCCGAGAATCCGGTGGATGATGACTATGAACCATTGAAAACATACTTTCCGGATGAAGAGGCAATGCTTGTCGAGGAGATGGAACAAGATGAGAGACCATGATGGAAAATGTACTTTGACGGAGCCGTCAACAGTAGGGGCGTTGGTATCGGAGCGGTACTCATTTCAAGTACGGGTCAACACTATCCCGTCACAGCTCAGCTTCGATTTTTCTGTACCAACAATATGGCCGAATATGAGGCGTGCATCTTGGGATTAAGGATGGCAATTGACATGGGTATTCAAGAGATTTTGGTCATGGGTGACTCGGATCTCTTGGTACACCAAATTCAAGGGGAATGGGAGACACGAGATTTGAAATTGATACCATATCGGTATTGTTTGCACGAGTTGTGTCAAAGATTCCAGTCTATAGAGTTCAAGCACATCCCAAGAATGCACAATGAGATTGCAGATGCTCTTGGCCACATTGTCCTCTATGTTGCATCATCCGGACAAGACATATATAGATCCACTCCAGATCCAAGTCCGAGATCAGAATGCTTATTGCTTCGCTGTGGAAGAAGAGTCGGATGGAGAGCCGTGGTATCATGATATTAGAGAATACTTGAAAGTTGGCAAATACCCGGAGCAAGCCACTGGAGACCAGAAGAGAGCCATCAGGCGTCTAGCCAATGGATTTTTCCTCAGTGGAGGAGTGATATACAAAAGAACACCAGATCTGGGCTTATTGCGGTGTGTGGACGCACAACAAGCAGATGAAATCATGATTGAAGTACATGCTGGAGTATGCGGACCCCACATGAGCGGATATGTTTTAGCAAAGAAGATTTTGAGAGTGGGGTACTACTGGCTCACTATGGAGCGTGATTGTATCAGGTATGTAAAGAAATGCCATCAATGCCAGGTACATGGGGATCTGATCCATTCCCCGCCTTGTGAGTTGCACACAATGTCAGCACCTTGGCCCTTTGTTGCTTGGGGCATGGATGTCATTGGCCCAATAGATCCAGCCGCTTCTAATGGGCACAGGTTCATTCTAGTTACAATAGATTATTTCACCAAGTGGGTTGAAGCTAAGACATTCAAGGCGGTGACGAAGAAAGCGGTAGTGGATTTTGTGCATGAAAATATTATATGACGATTTGGAATCCCAAGGTGATTATCACAGACAATGGAGCCAATTTAAACAGTCATCTCATGGCGGAAGTTTGTGAAAGGTTTAAGATCGCGCACCGCAATTCCACACCTTACAGGCCAAAGGCGAATGGAGCAGTTGAAGCGGCTAACAAAAATATCAAGAAGATTCTCCGAAAAATGGTGGAGGGATCCAGGCAATGGCATGAAAAGTTACCCTTTGCTCTCATGGGTTACCGCACGACGGTACGTACTTCTATCGGAACCACACCTTATACATTGGTGTACGGAACGGAGGCTGTTATACCCGCAGAAATAGAAATACCGTCATTGCGAATTATAGCCGAATCTGAGATAGATGACGATGAATGGGTAAAGGCCCGGTTAGAACAGTTGAATTTGATTGATGAGAAGAGATTGGCCGCAGTCTGCCATGGGCAGTTGTATCAGCGAAGAATGGCCAAAGCATATAATAAGAAGGTACGACCTCGAAAGTTTGAAGTCGGACAACTGGTATTGAGGCGTATCTTACCACATTGGGCCGAGGCAAAGGGCAAATTTGCGCCAAATTGGCAGGGACCGTTCGTGGTATCACGGGTGTTGTCCAATGAAGCATTATATTTAACAGATGTTGAAGGAAAGTGCGTAGAGACTACTATCAATTCAGATGCGGTCAAAAGATACTATGTATGATTCCTTTTCAATTATATGTTTTGTATTTTGTTGTGATTGTGGAATTGAAATGACGAAGGCATTTTATTTTCTATCCAAACACTTTATCCATTGATAACCCCTTCGAGCCTTAATGAATGAATTCTTTCATATCCCTCTCTCGGAATCGCTCTAGTACAATAAGATCGAAATTGCCAGAATGAAAAATGAAATGATGGAAAAATGAAAAAAAAAAGGAAAAAAAAATGAAAAAATGATGAGAAAAAGTGATGAAAAAAAAAAGAAAAAAAAAGACAAAGAAATTCGGGAAAAAGTCAAAAGAAATCCATCTAACTTATAAAGTTGGATGAACTACGTCTGACTTGATCCCGAAAGGGTACGTAGGCAGCCTCTCTGAGGTTCAGTCACAATAAAGAAAAAATCAAAAAATTCCCCACATATTGAAACTGGGGCAGAAGTTATGTTTAATAATTCCGAGAGTTGTAAATATTTTAAACCCTTGTTGAAATTTTGAGCCTTTATATCTTTCTTTCTTAACCCATCCAAAAGCCACGTTACAGTCCAAAGAAAGACCTTCTGATCAATTTTGAAATGATAACAAATACAATGAAGGAGGAGCAAAGCATCGGATAATACCCGTGGTACAGAAAACGAAATACAAAAAGGAAAAATGGAAAAATAAAAAATGAGAGAGTCTCATCAGTGAAAACCTTAGCCGGCACCGTGAGGCGATTGTGAGGTTGAGAGAAATAAAATGAGAGAGTCTTATCAGTGAAAACCTTAATCGGCACTGTGAGATGATTGTGAGGTTGAGAGAATAAATGAGAGAGTTCTATTGGTGAAAACCTTTCGAGGCACCTTAGGGCGATCGTAAGGACTATCAGAAAAGAGAAAAGGCAACAAAAAATAGTATCGGTTTGAGTCAAAGGCAATTCAGAGTCAGAATAATGATTGGAACGAACTGGGTCAGAGTTTAAATACATGGCATGGTCGGTGGAATCAGCCAGCAAATACCCAGATAAGTTCTGTCATCTCTACAAAACACCCTTACTTTTCTTTCATTTTCTGCATTTCATTGTTTACCTTTTTGAGAGCTAACTACCGGCTCCTGATAACGGAAGCTGAAACAACACTGGATCAGAAAGGAAAGTAGATTCGGGAAGGGAATAAAGAGGCTTGGCAAACATGGCCAAAGAAAAAGAAAACAAAACAAAAATGGAGAAATGAGAAAAATACAAAAAGAGTATGCAAGGGACAAGAAGTTGAAAGTCATGCAACATGAGAAGACAAAAACAAAGGAAGCAATAAGAAGTGGGGACGGCAGATGCCAGTTGCCAGCAGTTTATATCTAATAAATTTTGTTTCATGGAGGAACAAATTGTCACTAATCACTTTAAAGTGAATGTGACCAATGTGGAAAATTTAAAATACCAAAAAGAGAAAGTCTGCCGAATAAGTGGAGAAATTCACGGGCAAGAGATAAGTTGGTAAAAAGAAAATACCAAAAAGAGGAAGGTAACATCTTTTAAAAGCCACTCCCCAGTCCTCAGGCCGAGGGAATACTTTTCTGCATCGCATTGCATGTTTAATTTCTGTTAGGCGCCCACCTTCAAATACGGGAATACTTTTCTGCATCGCATTGCACGTTTAAATTCCGTTAGGTGCCCACCTTCTAATACGGGAATACTTTTCTGCATTCGCATTGCACGTTTAAATTCGTTAGGTGCCCACCTTCTAATACGGGAATACTTTTCGCATTCGCATTGCACGTTTAATTTACGTTAGGTGCCCACCTTCTAATATGGGAATATTTTTCTGCATTCGCATTGCACATTTAAATTCTGTTAGGTGCCCACCTTCTAATACGGGAATACATTTCTGCATTGCACGTTTAATTTCTATTAGGCGCCCACCTTCTAATACGGGAATACATTTTTGCATTGCACGTTTAAATTCTGTTAGGCGCCCACCTTCAAATACGGGAATATTTTCTGCATTCGCATTGCACGTTTAGTTTCAGTTAGGTGCCCACCTTCTAATACGGGAATATTTTCTGCATCGCCTTGCACGTTTAAATTCTGTTAGGTGCCCACCTTCAAATACGGGAATATTTTCGCATTCGCATTGCACGTTTAAATTCGTTAGGTGCCCACCTTCAAATACGGGAATATTTTCCGCATTCGCATTGCACGTTTAAATTCCGTTAGGCGCCCACCTTCTAATACGGGAATATTTTCCGCATCGCATTGCACGTTTAAATTCGTTAGGCACCCACCTTCAAATACGGGAATACTTTTCGCATTCGCATTGCACGTTTAAATTACGTTAGGTGCCCACCTTCTAATACGGGAATACTTTTCGCATTCGCATTGCACGTTTAATTTCCGTTAGGTGCCCACCTTCTAATACGGGAATATTTTTCTGCATTCGCATTGCACGTTTAAATTTTGTTAGGTGCCCACCTTCTAATACGGGAATACTTTTCTGCATTCGCATTGCACATTTAATTTCTGTTAGGCGCCCACCTTCTAATACGGGAATACTTTTCTGCATTTGCATTGCACGTTTAATTTCTGTTAGGTGCCCACCTTCTAATACGGGAATATTTTTCTGCATTCGCATTGCACGTTTAAATTCCGTTAGGTGCCCACCTTCAAATACGGGAATACTTTTCTGCATTCGCATTGCACGTTTAAATTCTGTTAGGTGCCCACCTTCTAATACGGGAATATTTTTCTGCGCATCATGGTTTATATAGTTAAAAGCCCACACTGGGGCAGAAAAAGAAAAAAAAAGGTAGTTTGTTGTTTTGTTTTGAGCAGGTTCAGCTCGAGTTCAAGAAAAACAAGAAAATCAACAAAAAAGAGAGACCAAGAAAAACAAGAAAATCAACAAAAAGAGGGTCAACAAGAAAAGAAAAATCAACAAAAAAGGAAGATTCTGCATCACCGGAAAGGGAAGAAGAGCAAAAGCTAGATTAAGAACAATTGTAATTGTAGGATCATAGCTCAGAATAGCTTCTTCATTTTACATTTCCCCCCCCCCGGTGTAATAAGGAGTAAGTCAGCAGGTCTCAACAGTGTCAATGCAACAGTGAGTCTGGTAGTTTTAAACTGCCGGACCTTCCCGAACTACACTGACCTGATTCCTGTTTAGCCCAGGATATGTAGGCAACCTCTAAAGCAGGGTGCGGTCAAAAGGTTTTCCAAAAATGCTTTCACGGAATGTGCCAATGTGCAAAAATCTCTCATTACTTCTCACTTGTCTTTGCACTGAAACTCTTCGTATTCCCGAGCAAAGAGGGGCATCTGTGAGCACATGATTTTTGCACCGAGCAAACAATTCCAAAATTAAAATAAATATATTTTTGAGTGCAATTACTTGCTTTGTTTGAAATTAGCTATATTTTGTGTGTTTGAATAAGTAAAAATTAAAAAAAAATCAAAAAATTAGGCTAGTTAATTACTTTGTTTAACTAGTTAGATTTTAAGAAAATTAGCAAAAATAGTGTTAATTAGGGAAAAATAGTAGAAAATTGCCAAAAAATACTAAATAATTAGAGTAAGTAGGAAATTAGGTTTTATAATTTTCCATAAAAGAAAAAGAAAAAAAGTATAAAAGAAAATACATAAAAAATCTTTAAAAATAAAAAAAAAGTACAAAAATAGATGGTATAATAAGACTGGGCCCAATTTGAATTCAGATGGCCGGCCCAGTCCCTTAGCCCTAAAGTTTAGGCCTGATCCATGAAAGAGATAGTGATCTCGGCCGTTCATTAGGATAGATCCAACGGTTGAGAGAATGGGCGGAGTATTTAATTAATTGAGATAAAAGACTCAATCTTAGTCGTTCATCTAAGTTCAATCCAACGGCCCAAATAATTAGCTAGTTGGTTTTAAAATTAATTAAGATAAGGGTGATCTCAACCGTCCATTCGGATAATCTAACGGAAGAGACTCTTGGTCTCATTGGTAACGAGACGGTGCCATTTTAGTAACGCGCCTCTGAACCGTCGATTCTCGTCAAACGAACGGCTACGATCTCCTCAATCGCCCCAAGTATATAAGGCTTTGGTCTGAACAGACCAAGCCATTTCTTCAAACGCCTAACCCTAGCCGCCCTTAATTCTCTCTACATCTCTTCGTCTCATCATCTCCCTCAAGACCTCAACGGCCATGGCGGCCACCACCCCCACGGTGGTCGCCGGCTTCTCCCAGCTTCCCCTGTCATCTCTTTCTTCTTCTTCTTCTTCGTCTCCGTCGAGAAATCCCAAGAATTCCTTTTCTTCATAAATCCCGGTCACCGGAATCTACGCCGGTGACCACCAAACAACGAGGATCCCCGTCAAACCAATGCCATTCGAATCGTCTTTACATGATCTATCCAACCTTGCTAGCCACTACCCTCGAATAAGCCTGGAGCGTCTCGAATATCCAAGAGAAGGTCGCCGGAAACCTAACTCCGGCGACTCCCAAACCCAAACCCCTAATAAAGGCCTCACCTTTTCCTCACCCAAACACCCCCTGTAACTCAGAATTCAAAAAGGCTTCGTCTTTAAGCCTTAAAAGAAAAACCAGAAAAAAAAATAGAAAAAAAAAGGATCGGAAAGAACAAAGAAAAAGAAATCAAAAGAGGAGATTAGAGTCCGTTGAGTGAATAAGAGAGAAAAGAGATGGGAAGCTTAGGGGACAGGCCCTGCAAGCTAAGTCCCTCGACCCCTATGTGCTTTCTTTATGCTTTATTTTTGTTCATCTGTTGTTTGTTTTCTATTTTTGCATGCTTTTAGATGTTTTTCTCTGATTTTTGCTTTCACGTGATAGCTTAGGGTTTATTCTTGTTGATAGCTTAGGGTTTATTCTTGTTGATTTTTTGTTGCTTCTTTATCCTTTTTGTTTCAATATGCCTATCTTTTCTTATTGTTGTTTTTTAACTTGTGCTTCTGAGCATGTTAGTGCTAGTGTTCTCCATCTTGTTTATTCTCATGCTCATCTTGATTCGTTGTGTTCTGTTCTTTTGAGTTAAAATATCTATCTATGATTCACCCTTTTCTTCTTCATCTTCTGTGTATACTGGTTCTTGATCTGGTTGGTTTACAATATCATGATTGTTCTTCATTCCTGTTTCATGTTTAATTTTAGTAGTAGTTTAGCCGTTTTCTTCATTTCCTATATTAGGTTTATCTTGCGTTGGGTCTGCTTCTCTGTTCTTAGAGACCTCCTTGTTCTTCTTCACCCTTTGTTTATACTTAGGGTTTTCTTATTTGCTGGTTTTCAACATCTCATATGTTTGATTTTCGAATACCTCTTCTGTTTTTCTTTATGTTTAGCTTAGTTGTTTGACTCTCGTTAGGGTTTCTTCTATTTAGTTTTCAATATCTTTACTGTTTTTCTCTTCTTTTAACTACATGGTTTAGTCTTGGCCGTTTGATTCTCATTCTCCCTCATTTCATGTTTATACTAGAGTTTTTCTTTAATTTTGGTTTACAGCTCTTCTTATGTGTTCTCATCTGCTAATTAAGCATGTTAATCCTGATTATCTCTTTTGCATAATAGATTTAGGGATGTTATTCTTTGCTTCTTCATGTCTTTCATATTCTTCATCTCCACTCTTAACCTGCATACATTAAGCTAGGAGTAGTATTTAAAATGAATTCTGATTGCCATGCCCTTTTAAATCTAGATAAGCCTTATGTCATATCTTGCTGACTGTTATAGTCTTTACTGTACCTATATCATGAATCCTGGTGGTTTTTAAAGTTTTACAAACTATTCTGTGACTTGAACTGGTAGTAATCAAATCTGAAGTTGACATGAATTCATACTATATTGCATGTGGTCTGATGATGTGAATTAATTAACTAAAATTCAACCATAATCAATTGTTTCCTCTGAGTTTAAGTTAGATTAATGCATGATGATCTGATCATATGTGTTCATATGTGCAACAAATGTTGAAAGATGGTTAAGTTCTGCTAGTTCCTGTTAAGCATGATTGTTTGATTAATTGATTGAACTTTAGGAGGATTGGTTATAGCTGTAGTGCTAGGTTTCATAGTTGGCTAGTTTTTAAATAGGATAGAACTTAAAATGAACAAAATTAGGCTATAAGTTAAATAATTGGCTTAAGAATGGTCAACCTTGCAAAGGGTTGACCTATTCTATAAAGCCCTAACACACAGTCCACTTTAAAAGTGGCTGGTTGTGCAAAAGGGGCTATGTCTGCAAATGCAGACTAGCCCAGGCTCTCTTTAGAGCCCTGAACAGCAAAGTGGCCAAACCTGTAAAGGTTTTGGGCCCAGCTGTCCAGTATTTGGCTTTGATAGCCCAAGCTAAGTCTTAACTTGAGACTGGCTAGTTCTTAAATAGTTAATCTCAATAATAGAACAGGCTAGTCCTACAATTAGCTTTAAATTGGAATGAATTGGTCTTAATTGACTGGAATTAGTTTAAATAGGCTAAAATTGAAATAATTCTTTAAAATAAATCTGGCCAGCCCTTAAATACTAATGCCAGGGCTGGCTATTAGTTAAATAGGTTCAAAGGTTGCTGAAATTTGACCTAGGTAGACTTAGTAAATCAGCGTTGGCCTTGAGGGCATAATTGGGAGCTAAAAAGGTAAAACAGTAATAATTTAGAACTTAAGAGGGTAGTGGAGTCATTCATACCCCTGATTTCTGCAATTTTGCAGAGATTTAAGGGTATAATGGTCTCCTAAAAATGGGAAATCTGTAAAAATCTCAAACCCTTAGGGATACATTGGTAAAAACCCATAAAAGGGAATCTTTAGAACCTTCAAGCACATGCTGGAAGGGTTTTGATAACTGATTTTGGGGACTTAAGTGTATAATTCATGATTTTAGGAGGGGGGGAGAGTGGGATTAATCCCATACTTCCTCCCCAAGTCTTCAGCCCTAAAAATAACTATATATACCTCTTAAAAGGGGGCTAAAAGGGGGGGTTCAGAATTGAAAAAATCTGGAAATACACTCAAGCTAAATTTATACAAATTGCGGGACAAAAATAGGAAGATAATAGTGGTACCTCTGGGAATTTTCGAGTGAAGATTCTAATCTGGTTCTTCGGTCCTCTTTGCTTGGTCATTTGCCTGGATTGCTACTCTTTTGTTGCTGTTGGGTTCTCTATTATTGTTGCTGTGGTGTTTTCAGCTCTGTGTGTCCTCAGTCATCTATAGTCACTGTTGCATTGCTTTGCTTGAGTCTTTGCTGTGCTGCTTGCTTTCTCCCTTAGAACTCATCGGTTGTCTCTTTGTGATTCAGGTACACCATTCTTATCATTAAAGCTGTAATGCCAAATTGTTGAATAAAATGGGAGCTCCAGATTTTGATTATGTTGCTGAATAGTATTAGTTTAATTTCGTTTTCAATTTGTAGTAAAGCATGTAGTAGTATGAAAACAAAAACAAAAATGCTGTAATAGTTAGTATAGTAGCAGTAGCATAGTAGTAGTATATTGTAGATAGCTTACCACTTAGTTTAATTAGATAAAGGCTCTAAAACATAAGCTAATTCATAATATCTGCAAGACCAATAAACACTAGTTCGCATCAATTTCGCAAAAACATGACCGTATAGTTAATTACATCTTCACGGATCTGCGTCTAGGTAATAATAAGTGTTGAAAGAGAAAGTGTTAGTTCAAGCCATGACTCAGTTAGTAATAGGTTAATAATCTGGTAATAAGTCATGAGGAAATCATTAGTGTAAGCATGCATAAGTATCTGATTCATTCATCCATGAGTATCTGAAGTGGAACAATGGGATCATTAGATTGCATATTTGTCACCTACATAATCTTAAGAATCAAAGAAAATAAGATTACAGCAGGCTATAGAAAGGAAGAACTGGGAATATAATGCTGAGTATAAGTTGCAATTGAAATTGGTACTGTAATTATACGTGTGTAGTTAATTAGTTAGTTCATATTTATAGTTAATTAGCTTAACCATTTTCTAAGTTTTCTTATGTAATCAAATAGTCTTCTTAGATTGATTATTAACCTTAAAAGCTAGTATAACAAAATAGAACAGTCTGTTAGTTCTAGTTTATGGCAATAAACATTTGATTTATAGTTAATGATCGTGAATTGATGTATTGATTCCTTTATTGAATAAAATAAAAAATGCTTTCTGCTTCAAATATATGTCTATGTTCTATTATTTCAATCCTTACCATTGTCATTTGATTTAGGCCCAGTTTACGTTATGGGCCTGAATTGTTATATGAAACTAATGAAGCCAGCGAGCAGAAGTCTAAAATAGCCTGGGTTTCGAGTACCTGGGCAGCTCGGATGAATATTTAATTGAAGAGAAGACCAGGCCCAATAAATAATAAGAACTCGACGGGCCTGGATTACTATAGTATTAGTAATACGATTAAGGCAAGAACAAATATAGAAAACTTAGCCAAATATTAGTATCCTTTAATAAAAATTGGGATGAGCCTCGCCCGAATAACAAACACCGGGGCCCCCATTTAGTAATAGAATAACATAGTATACCCGGAGAGGCTAATAGTGAATTTCATAGCCTCTCCCAAAGTTAAAAGCCGACATAGACTATCTTAAGGCACGATTTTAATATACCTTCCTATGAACGAGTGTGCACTTGGTGCGACTCAAATCCAAATCTCGGTAAAGCTGAAATACACCAAAAGTCATAGGCGTACTGGTTGCGGTATGACTCGAGGCGTGTTTTCGCGATACCGCAAATTCCTAAAAATGGTATTTAACACAAAAGCACATTATGTTGTTAAAACTTATAATTGAGTCAAACAAAAGTCAAGAACGACAGTGGAGCGACCGTGCTAAAACCACGGAATCCGGGAGTGCCTAACACCTTCTCCCGGGTTAACAGAGTTCCTTATCCGGACCTCTGCTTCGCGGACATTCATAAGAGTCAAAATTCCTCGGATTCGGGATTAACCGGTGACTTGGGACACCATTGTCATTCCCAAGTGGCGACTCTGATTAATCTCTAATAAAATCCCGAACCGATTGTCCTTCAATTGGAAAAACTCCTTCCCTTACGTTATTTTATCCGTCTCGGGTAATTGAGCGTCGGGGTATACCCTACGAGTGTATTTATACGCTTTTAAGCAATGTGGGGTAGTAAAAAGGGAGGTGTGACACTATCTTTATCCCTAAAAATTGTTGTTGAAGTCGGGGTGCCCGCCCGAAGAATGGAATGGCAATTTAATTTCTGTTAGGTGCCCACCATCTAATACGGGAATACTTTTCTGCATTTTGCATTGCACGTTTAATTTACGTTAGGTGCCCACCTTCAAATACGGGAATACTTTTCTGCATTCGCATTGCACGTTTAATTTCTGTTAGGTGCCCACCTTCGAATATGGGAATATTTTTCCGCATCGCATTGCACGTTTAATTTCTATTAGGTGCCCACCTTCTAATACGGGAATATTTTTCTGCATCGCATTGCACGTTTAATTTCTGTTAGGTGCCCAACTTCGAATACGGGAATATTTTTCTGCATCGCATTGCACGTTTAATTTCTGTTAGGTGCCCACCTTCGAATACGGGAATATTTTTCTGCATCGCATTGCACGTTTAATTTCTGTTAGGTGCCCACCTTCAAATACGGGAATATTTTTCTGCATCGCATTGCACGTTTAATTTCTGTTAGGCGCCCACCTTCGAATACGGAAATATTCTTCTGCATCGAATTGCACGTTTAATTTATGTTAGGTGCCCACCTTCGAATACGGGAATACTTTTCTGCATCGCATTGCACGTTTAAATTCTGTTAGGTGCCCACCTTCGAATACGGGAATATTTTTCTGCATCGCATTGCACGTTTAATTTCTGTTAGGCGCCCAGCTTCGAATACGAGAATATTTTTCTGCATCGCATTGCACGTTTAATTTCTGTTAGGTGCCCACCTTCGAATACGGGAATATTTTTTTTGCATCGCATTGCACGTTTAATTTCTGTTAGGTGCCCACCTTTGAATACGGGAATATTTTTTTGCATCGCATTGCACGTTTAAATTCTGTTAGGTGCCCACCTTCGAATACGGGAATATTTTTCTGCATCGCACTGCATGTTTAATTTCTGTTAGGTGCCCACCTTCGAATACGGGAATACTTTTCTGCATCGCGTTGCACGTTTAAATTCTGTTAGGTACCCACCTTCGAATACGGGAATATTTTTCTGCATCGCATTGCACGTTTAATTTCTGTTAGGTGCCCACCTTCGAATACGGGAATATTTTTCTGCATCGCATTGCACGTTTAATTTCCGTTAGGTGCCCACCTTCGAATACGGGAATACTTTTCTGCATCGCATTGCACGTTTAATTTCTGTTAGGTGCCCACCTTCGAATACGGGAATATTTTTCTGCATCGCATTGCACGTTTAATTTTTGTTAGGTGCCCACCTTCGAATACGGGAATACTTTTCTGCATCGCATTGCACGTTTAATTTCTGTTAGGTGCCCACCTTCGAATACGGGAATACTTTTCTGCATCGCATTGCACGTTTAAATTCTGTTAGGTGCCCACCTTCGAATACGGGAATACTTTTCTGCATCGCATTACACGTTTAAATTCTGTTAGGTGCCCACCTTCGAATACGGGAATACTTTTCTGCATCGCATTGCACGTTTAATTTCTGTTAGGTGCCCACCTTCAAATACGGGAATATATTTCTGCACATCATGGTTTATATAGCTAAAAGCCCACACTGGGGCAGAAAAAGAAAAAAAAAGTAGTTTGTTGTTTTGTTTTGAGCAGGTTCAGCTCGAGAGCAAGAAGTACCATTGAAAATCAAAAAAAAAAGAAGAGGAAAACAAGAAAGAAAATCAACAAAAAAGGGAGAGTCAGCATCTCAAAAAATCAAAGAAAAAAGAGACAAGGAGAAGCAAACAAAAGGTAGGATAGGAATAATTGTAATTGTAGAATCATAGCTTAGAATAACTTCTTCATTTTACATTCCCCCCGGTGTAATAAGGAGGTGAGCAAGCAGTAACCGCAACAGCAGCAACAGTAACAACAAAAAAATCGCAGTTTCATTGGTAGTCCCGGCTACCAAAATTTTCCGAACTACATTGACCTGATTCCCTTTTAGCCAGGGATATGTAGGAAACCTCTTGAAGCAAAGGTTCGGTCAAAATTTTGAAAAAACAATGCTTCTCACGGAGTGCTCAAACGGGCAAAAAACGCTCGTATCCGCTCACTTGTCTTTGCACAGAAACTCTTCGTGTTTACGCGCAAAGAGGGGCAGCTGTGAGCACGTGATTTTTGCCCTATATGAGAATTACTCCCAAAAATTCAAAATAAAAGAGTTTTGTATTGTTTGCAATTGTTGTGAATTTAGTGTCATTTTTAAAAAATAATGACAATATATATATATATATATATATATATATATATATATATATATATATATATATATATATATATATATATATATATATATATATCGCATTTGCATTTAGGATTTAATTCTACAATTAGGAGTAATTAATTTTATCTTACAAAAATGAAAATCACAAAAAATAGGCATCTTTTGCATTTTAGCCTTTAATGTCCAAATTGTGTGATTGTATTTTAATTACCATTTAAAATTAGGTGACAATTATTATTATGAGATTAGTATTTCAAGATAATTTTAATTTTTAGAAATTAATCTTAGTATTTTGGGCTTTATTAATTAGGAAGTTGAATAATGGAGAAGAACAAAATGGAAAACATTTGGATTGGGCCATCTTGCAAATTAAGTTACAAGCCCAATCCTAAGAACCCTTACCCAACCCAAAACCCCTTGGCCCAAGAAGAAAATTTCAGATTTTTTTCGCAAAAAATAATCATAATTACATGACATAAAGTAGTGGGGGAGCAAGGAAATCAAGGAAGAAAACAAGGAGAGGAAAACATGGATTAGTGGGTTTTCTTTAAATTAAAAAAATATTTTCTTTTTAATAAAAAATCTGAAAATTTTCGAAATTCTTGCCTATAAATAGAAGAGATGATTTATGAAAAAAAAGAGGGGAATAAAGAGAAGAAAAATAGGAAGAGAAGAAAAAATAAAAAAATTCCCCGCTGTAGTATACACTCGATATACACTCTGGACACAGAAGTATACACGGCATAAAAATCAATTTTTGAGAGTTTCTTTTGAGATTTGAAAAGAGTTCAAAGCTAGAAAGACAAAACAAAGAGAAAATCTGGAATATATTTTTCTTTTCTATTTTTTATTGGTTTTTGTTTTTCTCCGTATTGCTGGGATTTTCGGGATTGAGGTGTTGAAGCTACTGCTGGTTGTTGCTGTTGTTGTTGCTGTATTTTCACCGCCCTGTTGATTTTCCATCTTCCATTCCTTTCAAAACCAGCTACCTCTCTTTCATACGAAGCTGTAAAGATGAATTGTGGAAATAGAAATGAAGACCAGATTTGATTATATGCTGTTGTGTAGATTTTAGTTTAATTTTGTAATTTGTTTATTGTAGTAGTTTGTAGTAAGAAGAAAAACACAACAAAAACAATGTAATAGTAGTAATGGTAGTAGCAGCATAGTATAGTAATAGTTATAAATCACCTAGCTAAATAGGTAAAAACTATAAAACAAGGTTGAATAACTCTAATATGAATCGACAATAGCAAATCCAGCCAACTCACGTAGGTAATAAGATTTAAAAGTTGATATCCGGATTCGAGTAAGTTTAAAAGGGAAACAACTTAATTGGAGCAATAACTAAGGTGAAACTGGCTTTGGTGGCATTAGATAAGCTTGGCTCGTAGTAGAATCAGTAGTTTTAAATTGGTGATTAGCCTATTCGTAGACAGAGGCTCAGATGTGTTTAAGTTTAACAAAGGGAAACAAGTAGATACTGAAACAGTTTAAGTAAGACAGATCCGTAATGATATAAGGTTTAGCCATAATGAAACCAGTGATATAATTAAGCATCAATGAATAACTTATTTAACTTCTTTTAGATATTGTAATTAGTTAGCCAAATCATTCTTATTTGATCAATGCCAATAGATAGTTAAGCTTGTGCTCTTAGATTTTTCTATTTCGGACCAGCAAACAATTAGACAGTAGTATAAAACTTTAGTTGTAAATCGGATTGGAAACAGTCAGTATTTTGTGTATCAACTTTTCATTATCTGATTAATAAAAATAATTTGATTTCATTTCTTAATCATGTTTGATTGCACTATTTCTGGTTCTTTGTACTTACTTTTTATAGCTATTTATTACCAATAGGTTTGGGTTTAATATGCAAATTAGTTCGAATCGTAGTATGAAGTCAATGAGGCCAGTGAATGTAAGACTAAAAATAGCCTGGGCCTCGGATATTTGGACGGCTAGAACGCGGGTTTGATGAAGAGAAGACCAGGCCCAATTAAATAACAAATCCAATGGGCCTGGAATATTTATTAAAAATCGTTTAAGGTAAAAACAATGTATAGAAAACATAGTTGAACAAATAGGATTGGACTTTAATAAATAATTGGGATGAGCCTCGTCCGACTTCAAACACCGGGGCCCCCATTTAGTAATAAGATAACATTGTAGAACCGGAGAGGCTAATAGCGAATTTCATAGCCTCTCCCAAAAGTTAAAAGCCGATAGACGTTATTTAGGGCACGATGTTAATGTACTTTCCATTGAACGAGTGTGCACTTGGTGCGACTCAAATCCAAATCTCGGCAAAGCCGAAATACACCAAAAGTCATAGGCGTACTGGTTGCGGTATGACTCAAGGCGTGTTTTCGCGATGTCGCAAATTCCTTAAAAATAATACCTAATGTAAAAAGCATTACATGTTGTTTAAAAATCTGTAATTGAGTCAAACAAGAGTCGAGAACGACAATTGAGCGACCGTGCTAAAACCACGGAACCCGGGAATGCCTAACACCTTCTCCCGGGTTAACAGAGTTCCTTATCCGGATCTTTGCTTCGCAGATATTTTTAAGAGTCAAAATTCCTCGGATTCGGGATTAACCGGTGACTTGGGACACCATTATCATTCCCAAGTGGCGACTCTGATTAATCTCAATAAAATCCCGAACCGATTGTCCTTTAATTGGAAAAACTCCTTCCCTTACGTTGTTTTTATCCGTTTCGGATATTTGAGCTTCGGGGTACACCCTACAAGCGTATTTGTATGCTTAAGTGGGGTAGTAAAAAGGGAGGTGTGACACTAAGTACTCAGTGAGTAAAAAGTATATAATAATAGCTGAAAGCAGGAAATTCACAGAATACCACAAAGCAAAGCTATAACTGCAGTCCGATACTTACCACGAACTAACAACAATAGCAAATCACAATTAGCACAGATAATTTACAAAGAAGAATGCAATGCAATGCACATGACCGCTACAGCGCGTAGTCTGATCCATTTAACGTTGACGGCACTCTCTGGGGGGTGTACAGACTCCGGAGGGGCTACTTCAGCCCAAGCGCAATATTCATATCATCCGCTGGTGCGTGCAGCCCAATCCATACTCAATCCATAACATGCATATAAGTCACACAACAGTTCATTTTATTTATTTCCAGGTTCCAGTTCATTAACAATGAAAATTACTTTAATTTTATTTAATTTTCCAAGAATAGGTGACTTAGCATTTCATAACAGTGATGTCAAACCAGGACAAATATTAATGATTTTGCAAATCATACTATCAAATAGATGTTTATCCCCTAAGGATACTACAGGTCTGCACATGGCCCCAAACATGACTTACAACCCATATATATATTTAACACAATGTACATTCAAACCGCCAATATAATATTATTCACATTCGGGATGGACCAAGTCTCAATCCCGAGTCATAACTATTCTCGCACCTGCCATGGAGTGCGAGCCACATCCTAATAGTGTCATAATGTGCTAAGCCGGGGTTTCAAACCCTCACGCTATCATATACACTAACTACTCACCTATAGCCGACCATGGACTCGTCTGCGATGCCTTTTCCCTTCGAATTTGCCGCCTCGTGCGTCGAATCTAGTCAAAACCACAACAATTACATAAATATGGGTCAAAGAAACATAACCCAATCAGATTTACTTGAAAAATGCAATAATACACGAAGATGGTAAAACTCGAGCCCCGGGCCCACTTCTCAAATAATTCTGAAATTCATACCAACGGATTTCTCATCTCGCCACGAGTCCGTGCATATAAAATTTATCAAAATCGGAGTTCGAATGGCCTTTCAAAACCCAAAAACTCGTTTTCATAATTTAGGCCTTAATTCTTCACAAATTCTACCCAATTTCATGAGTTTTAGTGTTGATTCTAGCATAAAATCGTGTTTTTGAGTCAAGAAACTTACCTCCAATGTTTTCCCGACAAAATCCGCTTACTCCCCGTCCAAAAGCTCTCCAAAACGCTCACAAATGGTGAAAAAATAGGTCTTGCTCGCAGGGGTTCTGTTATTAAACCCCTCTACCAGACCTGACGTTTACCCTTTACGATCGCAGCACCCTACACGCGATCACGATGAAAAATTTCTTCCCAGGCCCTCATTTTAGCTTACGCGATCATAGGAGCCAATACGCGATCGCAGTGAACCAAGTTACCCTTCTACGCGATCGCAGGGCCTCCTATGCGATTGCAGTGAATACTTACCTAAGCCTATGCGATCGCAGACCGCTTCACGCAATCGCATAGAGCAAATCCTGGCTTCCCAAAATCTCTTCTACGCTATCGTAGCCACATGCTCGCGATCGCAGTGAAGAAAAATCACTGGCACCTGCTGCTGTAATTGCTGCTGCATTTTTCCAACTAAAAATTCCCATTGGGCATCCGAAATCATCCCGAGACCCCCGGGACCCCAACTAAATTCACAGATATGTCATGTTACTTCATTCAAACTTGCTCGTAACATAAAAACACCATCATGATCATCAAAATCACCAATTCCTCACGGATTCAAGCCTAAGTTTCTTTAAAACTTCCGAAACTAACATTCTATCTAAAACCCGACCTAAACACCTCTAGATGACTTGAAATTTTGCATGCATATCAAAAAATCACCTGACGAAGCTACTGCAACTCTCAGAATTTCATTCCGAGCCCCAGATCAAAATCTCACCTATCGTTCGGATTTCGCCAAAATTCAACCTTAGCCAATTCAAGCCTAAATTTACACCGAACCTCCGAATTCGATTCAGATTGCTCTCCCAAGTCATAAATCATCCCCGAAACTAGTCGAATGATTAGAAATCCATTCTGAGCTTTCTAACTCATCGGCTAACATTCAGTTGACTTTTCCAAACTATTATTCTCATAAAGAGGTTTATTGCCTCATTTCTATCTATATTCCATCTGATTTGCTTCTAACTCTCCAAACACATGTAAATTAGCATATTAAAGTATAAAATGAAGAAAACGGGGTGGTAACTCCCGTAACGACGGGTCGGGTCGTTACATTCTCCCCAACTTAAACAAACGCTAGTCCGCGAGCGGGTTAAAAAACATACATGGAGTCTCAAATAAATGTGGATATCTGCTCTGCATATCCTACTCGGTCTCCCAAGTTGCTTCCTCCATGGGACGACCTCTCCACTGCACTTTCACTAAAGCTATATCTTTGGATCTCAAGTTACGAACCTGTCGACCCAAAATGGCTACCGGCTCCACATCAAAGGTCAAGTCCTCATCCAGCTGTATCGTGCTGAAGTCTAATACATGTGACGGATCTCCAACATACTTCTAGAGCATAGATACATGGAATACCGGGTGAACTCTCGACAAGCTGGGTGGAAAAGAAAGTATATAGGCCTCCTCCCCAAGTTTCCTAAGCACCTCAAAAGGTCGAATAAACCTTGGGCTCAGCTTTCCATTCTTTCCAAACCTCATAACGCCTTTCATAGGCAAAACCTTCAGCAACACCTTCTTGCCCAATGAATAAGACACATCTCGGACCTACCGGTCCGTATAACTCTTCTGACACGACTGAGCTGTACGAAGTCTCTCCTGAATCACCTTCACCTTGTCTAAGGCATCCTCAACTAACTCTGTCCCCAACAATCTAGCCTCGCCGGGTTCAAAGCAACCGGCTGGAGACCTACACCGCTGCTCATATAAGGCTTCATATGGTTCCATCTGAATGTTGGATCGATAGCTATTGTTATAAGCAAACTCTGCAAGAGGCAAGTAATCAACCCAAGAACCTCCAAAATCAATAACGCAATCACGCAATATGTCCTGTAATATCTAGCTTGTACGCTCAGACTGTCCATCCGTCTGTGGGTGAAATGTTGTGCTCAGCTCTACCTGTGAACCCAATTCTCGTTGAAATGTCCTCCAGAACTGAGAAGTGAACTGGGTACCTCCGTTTTATACGATAGAAATGGGAACTCCATACAATCTCACAATCTCACGGATGAATATCTCTGCTAACCACTTTGAAGAGTATGTAGTACACACAGGAATGAAATGAGCTGACTTGGTCAGCCTATCCACAATCACCCAAACTGAGTCAAACTTCCCTGCTGTCCGAGGGATTCCACTAACAAAGTCCATAGTGATCCTTTCCCACTTCCACTCGGGAATATTAATACGTTGGAACACACCACCAGGCCTCTGATGCTCACACTTGACCTACTGACACTTTAGGCACCGTGCTACATGATTCACAATATCTTTCTTCATCTTCCTCCACCAGTAATGCTGCCTCAAATCATGATACATCTTTGCGTCACTTGGATGAATAAACTACCGCGAGCTGTGGGCCTCCTCCAATATCAACTCACGAAGGCCATCAACATTGGGCACGCATATCCGTCCATGTATCCGCAACACACCATCACTATCAATAATGACATCTCTGGCATCATCATGCCGAACTCTGTCCTTAAGGACAAACATGTGTGGATCATCATATTAGCGCTCTCGAATGCAGTCATATAAGGAAGACCGAGATACCATGCAAGCCATCACCCGACTGGGTTCAGAAATATCCAGCCTTACCATCTGATTGGCTAACGCCTGAACATCAACTGCAAGGGGCCTCTCCCCAACTGGAATATATGCCAAGCTGCCCATAGTAATAGCCTTCCGGCTTAAAGCATCGGCCACCACATTGGCCTTCTCGGGATGATACAAGATGGTAATATCATAGTCTTTAAGCAATTCAAGACATCTCCGCTACCTCAAATTGAGATCTTTCTGCTTAAATAAATGCTGAAGGCTGTGGTGGTCTGTATACACCATACAAGTAATGCCTCCAAATCTTCAAGGCATGAACAGTGGTAGCTAGCTCTAAGTCGTGAACAAGGTAGTTCTTCTCATAGGGCTTTAACTGACGAGAAGCATATGCAATAACTCTATCCTCCTGCATTAATACACAACCGATCTCAACTCTCGAAGCATCGCAATACACCATACAAGACCATGAAGCTGATGGCAACATAAGTACCGGAGCTGTGGTTAAGGCTGATTTGAGCTTCTGGAAGCTCTCCTCACATTCATCAGACCACACAAATGGAGCATTCTTCTGTGTCAACTTAGTCAAAGGTGAAGCAATGGACGAAAAGCCCTGGAAAAACCTGCAGTAACAGCCTGCCAAATCGAGGAAACTCCGGATCTCAGTAGCTAAGGACGGTTTGGGCCAATTCTGCACCGCCTCGACTTTCTGCGGGATAACCTGAATACCATCAGTGGACACTACATGTCCTAGAAAAGTCACAGTATCAAGCCAGAACTCACACTTAGAGAATTTTGCATAAAGTTTTTCCTCTCTCAATCTCAGCAATACCACCCTCAAGTGTTGTGCGTGCTCCTCCTGGCTGTGTGAGTACACCAGGATATCATAATTAAATACGATCATGAAAGAATCAAGGTACAGCCGAAATATATTGTTCATCAAGTGCATAATGCGGCTGGGGCATTAGTCAGCCCAAGAGACATCACCAGAAATTCATAGTGCCCATATCTCGTTCTGAAAGTTGTCTTCATAATGTCTGAATCCCTAATCTTCAACTGGTAATAACCCGATCGAAGGTCAATCTTAGAGAATACAATTGCTCCCTAAAGCTGATCAAACAAGTCCTCAATATGAGGTAATGTGTACTTATTCTTTACCGTCACCTTGTTCAACTGTCTGTAATCAATGCACATTCTCATTGCTATCTTTCTTCTTCCCGAATAATACCAGTGCACCCCAAGGTGACACACTAGGGCGAATGAACCCCTTATCTAAGAGTTCCTGAAGTTGTTCTTTCAACTCTTTTAACTCAGTTGGTGCCATGCGGTAGGGAGAATGGAAATGGGCTGAGTGTCCGGCACCAAGTCAATACCGAAATCGATATCCCTGTCAGGCGGCATGCCCGATAGGTCTGCTGGAAATATATTCGGGAAATCCCAAACAATGGGGACCAAATCAAGACTGGGTGTCTCAGCCTCAACATCTCTAATGAAAGCCAAATAAGATAGAAAACCCTTCCCAATCATTCGTTGGGCTTTCAAAAAGAAAATCACCCTGTCGGATACATAATCAGTCACGCCACGCCACTCGTTCCTCAGATTACCTGGAATAGCTAATATGACTGTCTTGGCATGATAGTCCAGAATCGCATGGGAAGGAGATAACCAATCCATGACTAGAATCACGTCGAAATCCACCATGCCCAATAATAATAAGTCAACTCGGGTCTCCAAACCCCCCATAGTAATAAGACAGGATCGGTATACCTGATCCACAATAACTGTATCACCTACCGGGGTAGATACATGCACGGGCAAGGCAAGAATACCACGGGTCATACCCAAATGATGCGCAACATATGAAGAAACATAGGAATAGGTGGATCCCGGATTAAATAAGAAAGAAACATCCCTATGGCAGACTGAGATAATACCTGTGATGATTGCATCTGAAGCACTAGCGTCCCTCCTATACGGAAGAGCATAGAAACGAGCCTGACCTCTGCCAGTACGATCCTCACCCCTAGGGCGACCTCTGGCTACCTAACCACCACTCCTAGTTGACTGAGCTGGTGCTGAAGAAACAGGAGCAGAAGAAGAAGGATGATCCCTCTGCTGAGACCACTTATGAAGAACCTAGGGACACTCTCTCCTGTTATGGCCCAAGTCACCACACTCAAAACAACAGCCTGAGGCTGGAGGAATAGGACTGCTGAGAACCCCTCGCTGCAGATGAACCATGACCTAAAGGAGTAGGAGCAGAGCTCTTAGCTGGAAGGGCGCTCAGTGCGGGCTAGCTCTGGTGACGACCCTGCTGGCACTGATGGCCCATATGACCCTGACGACCACGGTCCGACGAAGCTCCACTAGACTCTGCACGTCCTGACTGAGGAGATTTGAAGGAACTACCTCTTCTGTACTAAGACTGGCCCCTCGACGGAGAACCACTGTAACTACCTGTTCCCCGAGGCCTCTTAGCCTCTCTCTCCTCACGCTCTCGACGACGGTCTGTCTCAATCTGACGAGCCGCATCAACCACCTTCTCAAAAGTAACTGTTGAAGCCCTCTCTCTAGTCATTAATAGACGGATAGGATAGTTGAGACCATCCACAAATCTCCTGATCCTCCCACGATCTGTCGAAATCATCCACATGGAATGACGGGCTAGCTGTGTGAATCTCAACTCGTACAGAGTCACCGACATATCTCCCTGTTTCAACCACTCGAACTGATGACGCAGCTCCTCCCTCTGAGACTAGGGCACATACTTCTCCAGAAATACTGTGGAGAACTGTTTCCAAGTGAGGGACACTACCCTAATAGACCTACGCTTCTCAAAATCCTCCCACCAATGAAATGCTAGTCCTATGAACAGGAAGGTAGTGAAAGCAACACCACTAGACTCCAGAATACCCACAGTATGAAGCATACGCTGACACTTATCAAGAAAAACACTAGAATCCTCCCCCTCAACACCACTGAATGCTGGAGGCTATAGCATCCCGAACCTCTCCAACCGACACTGCTCGTCATCAGGCATAGATGGAACCACATGAGCTGGGGGTGGTGCGAGTGGTGCAGCCGGCTAAGCTGGCTGAGCTGGAGCTGCCTCAGGTGCCTGTAAACCCTGAACTACAAGCTCTGGTATGCGAGCAATAGGGGTCTGATTCCCTCCCCTTGTCTATGAAGAAGCTGCTGCAGTAGAGGTCACAACCAGCTGAGCTAAGCCAGTACACACTGATAAGATCTGTGCTAAGGTCTCTTGAAGACCCGATATCTCAATGGATACTGCCGGTGCCTGAACCTGAGCTGCTGGGATGCCTGCAGCTGAGACCTGATCCTGAACCTGGGCTACTGGCACTGGAATCTGACACTGAGAGTGGTCAACCGGAGATTACCTCTCACCCCTCGATCGGGGAATCACAAGCCCTCGATGCAGATGTATTACTGAATGCTCGCGTGCGCATACAGACGTGTGGAAGAAATTTCAAGAGTTATTTCTCAAGCTGAATCAAATACGCACGATAAGAATTCCAAGAAAGTGAAGTGTTTCCTAAAGTTCTGTAGCCTCCCGATGATAGATACGGACGTCTACGTACCGATCCGCGAAAGCCTACTAAACCGGCTTATGACTCGTGAGGCCTAGTAACCTACGCTCTGATACCAACATGTCACGACCCAAATCCGGTCGTGATGGCACCCAACCCTAAAGCTCGGCATGCCAGACCAACAACTGTTTCCACAGTTAAAGACCAGTCCCAAAAGGACGAATTTCAAGAAGAATATAAGAGTCCATAAATAAACTGTAATAATAATAATATGAATAAATACTGAGAAGTGCAAACATCGAAATAACACTCCCAAAGATCTGGGGTCACGAGTCTAGAGCCTCTAAGCAAAAACTGAATAGTAATAGAAGTACTGAATAAAATACTCAAGTCTGGAAATATATAGTAATAACTGAGATGAAGAGAGAAGCTAGGTTCTGCGAATGTCGGCAGCTACCTCAATAACTCGAATAAACTCTTATATAGGCTGGAGTGCTCATCTAACCCTCCTGTGTACCTGAATCTGCACACGAAGGTGCAGGGAGTAGGGGTGAGTACTAAGTACTCAAAGAGTAAAAAGTATATAATAATAACTGAAAGCAGGAAATCTATAGAATACCACAAAGCAAAGCAATAACTACAATTCGATACCTACCACGAACAAAGAACAACATCAAATCACAATTAGCATAGATAATTTAAAATAAGAATGCAATGCAATGCACATGACCGCTACGGCGTGTAGCCCAATCCATTTAACATCGACGGCGCTCACTGGGGTGTGTACAGACTCCGGAGGGGCTCCTTCAGCCCAAGCACAATATTTATATTATCCGTTGTGGTGTGCAGCCCGATACATACTCAGTCCATAACATGCATAAGAGTCACACAATAGTTCATTTTATTTATTTCCAGGTTCCGGTTCATTAACAATGAAAATTACTTTAATTTTATTTAATTTTCCAAGAACAGACAACTTAGCATTTCATAACATTAATGTCAAACTAGGATTGAGATCAATGATTTTCCAAATCATACTATCACATAGACGTTTATCCCCTATGGATACTACAGGTCGGCACATGGCCCCAAACATAGCTTACAACCCATATATACATATATTTCACACTGTGTGCGTTTCAACCGCCAATATAATATTATTCACATTCAGGATGAACCAAGTCTCAACCCCCAGTCATAACCAATCACGCACCTGCCATGGAGTGAGAGCCACACCCTAAGAGCGCACAATGTGCAAGACGGGGTTTCAAACCCTCAGGCTACCATATACACTAACTACTCACCTCTAGTCGGCCGTGGACTCGTCCGCGATGCCTTTCCCATCGAATTTGCCTCCTCGTACGTCGAATCTAGTCAAAACCACAGCAATTACATAAATATGGGTGAAAGAAACATAACCCAATCAAATTTACTTGAAAAATGCTATAATACACGAAGTTGGTAAAACCCGAGCCCCGGGCCCACATCTCGAAAAATTCCTAAATTCATACCAACGGATTCCTCGTCTCGCCACGAGTCATTGCATATAAAATTTATCGAAACTGGAGTTCGAATGGCCTTTCAAAACCCAAAAACTCGTTTTCATAATTTAGGCTCTAATTCTTCACAAATCCTACCCAATTTCATGAGTTTGGGTGTTCATTCTAGCATAAAATCGTATTTTTGATTCAAGAAACTTACCTCCAATGTTTTCCCGATAAAATCCTCTTACTCCTCGTCCAAAAGATCTCCAAAACGCTCACAAATGGTAAAAAAATAGGTTTTGCTCGCGGGGGTTCTGTTATTAAACCCCTCTGTTAGACCTGACTTTTACCATGTACGATCGCGGCACCATGCACGCGATCGCGATGAACAATTTTTTTCCTAGGCCCTCATTTTACCTTACGCGATCGCAGGAGCCAGTACGCGATCGTAGTGAACCAAGCTACCCTTCTACGCGATCGCATGGCCTCCTACGCAATCGCAATGAATACTTACCTAAGCCTATGCGATCGCAGACCGCTTCACGCGATCGCATAGAGCAAATCCTGCCTTCCCAAAATCTCTCCTACGCGATCGCAACCATATGCTTGCGATCGGAATGAAGAAAAATCACTGGGACCTGCTGCTGCAATTTCTGCTGCATTTTTCCAACTAAAAATTCTCGTTGGGCATCCGAAATCATCCCGAGATCCCCGGAACACCAACCAAATGCATTGATATGTCATGTTACTTCATTCAAACTTGCTAGCAACATAAAAACACCATCATAAACTTCAAAATTACCAATTCCTCACGGATTCAAGCCTAAGTTTCTTTAAAACTTCCGAAACTAACATTTGATCTAAAACCCGACCTAAACACCTCCGAGTGATCTGAAATTTTGCACGCATGTCCAAAATCACCTAACGGAGCTACTGCAACTCTCAAAATTGCATTCCGATCCCCGGATCAAAATCTCACCTACCGTTCGAATTTCGCCAAAATTCAACCATAGCCAATTCAAGCCTAAATCTACACCGGACCTCCGAATTCGATTCTGATTGCTCTCTTAAGTCATAAACCATCCCCCGAAATTAGTCGAATTATCAGAAATCTATTCCGAGATTTCTAACTCATCGGTCAACATTCTGTTGACTTTTCCTAACTATTCTTCTCATAAAGAGGTTTATTGCCTCATTTCTATCTAAATTCCATCCGATTTGCTTCTAACTCTCCAAACACATGTAAATTAGCATATTAAAGTATAAAATGAAGAAAACGGGGCGGTAACTCTCCGTAACGAATGATCGGGCCGTTACACATAATGAGGTAGATTATTATTTAATATATTACTACAAGAGCCTAATTATTCAAAGTGACAGAAATTTATAGAATAGTAACACGTAAAATAACTTAGAATAGTAATACGTAAAATAACTACAAGGAAAAGGCTAATTAAAATTTCCAAATTTTCATTCTTCACATGTATTTATTTTTTAACGTAAACACAATCAGTCATTTACGTGATATTGCAAAAAAGAAGAAATAGGATTGATCTATTCAGCAACAGAGACAATGCAGCAACAGTGGTGGAAGTAGAACAACCCAGCAATAAAATTTAATAAAGCCAGTAACCAAAATATGAATTTGAGAATATAACATTGCTAACTAAAATTGAAACTCTTTTTTTCTCACTCTAATTTTCGTTTTTTTATATATATTTTTTGAATTTCATTTGATTTATCTTAGCTTTGGGCCTTAGTTTCTGGTTAATGCTATTGCATGTCATTTATCTGTTGGTTGTTATGCTTTTGTTACTATTATGGTTTCGACTGAAGTGACTAATGAATTGTCTTCTTCTCTTTTCCTTTTCTTTTTTTGAGCCGAGTGTCTTTCGGAAACAGCCTCTCTGCCTTTTCGGGGTAGGGGTAAGGTCTACGTACATATTATCCTCCCCAGACCCCACTTTGTGGGATTTTATTGAGTAGTTGTTGTTGTTGTTGTACTTTCTTTTATTTGTTTAAAAGAAAATGCCACTTTCTTTTCTTTTCTTTTAAAAAAACAACTTTCTTTTACTTTTGATTTTTTAAATTTTCAGCCACTTTTGACTTTTATTTTTAATTCCAACTTTCATTTTCAATTATTTAAAATCAACCAAAAATTTAAAAAAATTTAATATTTTAAGTTTTTTTTTATAAAAAAAATAAATAAAAATAATAATAATAATAAAAATTTAATAATAATAGCAATAATATTAATAGTAATAATTTACCTTTTAAAATATATATTTTTTAATCTTATATATATACAACAAAATAAAACAAAAGCTAAAATACATAGAGTAAAAAATTTAAATATGATCAAACGTTTTTTGTGGGGGCTTTTGTGTGTGTGTGTGTGTGTTAGAATTTTTTGGTTTCGGATATGTTTTGAATAGTGTATAGTAGTATAATAAATGGGTTATGGGTCATGGGTTTGGGTTATGAGATTTTTGGTTGGGTAAAATAGGTTTGGGCCAAGATTTAAAATTTAGGAAGAAGCCCAATTCCCAATTTGTCTTCTCAATTTTTTTTATATTTTTATTACGAATTAATAAAATAGAAAATACTAAGATTAAATTATAAAAAACAAAAGTATCTTAAAATAGTAATTAATTCCTAATAATAATTATTACACAAAAATTGAACATTAATTAAAATAAAATCGCACTATTTGGTCATTAAATGCTAAAAATGAAAATATACATATTTTTGTGATGTTTTATCTTTTTGCAAAACAAACTTAGTTACTCATAAATGTAGAATTATATCCTATATACAAATGTGATATATTGTATATTATACATTAATTTTAACAAATTAAATATGTACAGACAAATACAAATAATTAACCAAAAATATCGCGAAAAATTTAAAAATTGCACACAAAGAAAAATTGTTTTATTTTGAATTTTTGGGAGTATTTACCATATAGGGAAAAAATCACGTGCTCACAATATACATTCCAAAAATGCAATGGACTCAATCCCAACTTTGTTGGTGATGGTATAATAATTAACTTGCCTTGATAACAAGAAGTGTAAGAAAATTCATTATCTAAAAGAATCTTTAGATTTTTTAATGGATGCCCATTTGAGTTTTCTATAATTCGCCTCATTATAATTGATCCAGGATGTCCCAATCGATCATACCAAACAAAAATATTAAAATTAGTATCATTTTAGTTTATGGTAGAATGTGCTTCAATTGCACTAATTCATGTCCAATACATGCTAAAAGATTATTATGGAAATTTCTCAATAAACCTTTTGTGGCCAGAGACATTCTTGGTAATTATGAGATATTCAAGATTTTTCTCATCTATTATATCAGTATGATATCCATTTCGGCAGATATCTTTAAAACTCAACAAGTTCCTCTTGGACGTGGAGGAGAATATTTCCTTCTCTATGATAAGAATAATTCCCTTACGGGAGATTTATAGTAACTTTTCCTGAGCCTTCAATTAAAGTACTACTACTAGAAAAATATATGCCTTACACATACTTAAATGAGAGAAATATTTCTTCTCTTTGAATATTGCATGTGACATACATGAATCAACTAAACAAATATTTTTACACTTAACTTTGATACAAGTTTGCGTTGTGAGATATTCATATTTGCTTAATCTTTTCAAAGAACTTCTTTAGACGTATGGTCTCGTGTTGATAACGTGAAATAAAACAATAAGAAAATAATAATATCGCAAAGAAAGAAAGAGAGGGAAGTCTTATTGAATTTTGGGATGATTTACAATGGGGTAAGATCCCTCTATTTATAGGGGAAATGACATAGCCACAAAATAAAACTCTCTAAAAGATAGACGTTCACTCTAATCACAATTCGACTCATAAAACTAATTTTGTTTTAACCAAAAAAGTACTTTCTATTCATAATGTAGAAATAGTATTTTCTTTCATTTCAACAAATTATTGTAGTAAAAAGTATTATCTTTCATTTAATAATATACAAAAAAAGCACTTTCTTTTTATGATATAGTAAGTAGTATTTTCTTTCATTTCAACAAAATGAGTATTTTCTTTTCATAATATTACAAAGTTTTTTTTTCATTTCAACAAAATGAATATTTTCTTTTCATGATGTAGAAAAAGTATTTTCTTTCATTTTAACAAAGTGAATATTTTTTTTATGTTGTAGAAAGAGTATTTTCTTTTTTAACCAAAGAAAATACTTTCTTTTTAGTTACAACACAAAATTTCAACCTTATTTTTGAGTATAAAAGTAAAGTAGTTCATTAGTCTCTTCTGGGTTTGTGTAAATTTTTAAAAGAATACTTAAATTCTTGAAGAAAATAGAGTCTCGAAAATATTGAATATTTAGGGTGGAGGGAGGGGGAGCAGAAGAAACATTGATTGTGCCTTAAGCCCCTAAATTTGAGGAGCCCCATTTTAATTTTTTTTATATATATGTAAAAAATAATATTCAGTACTTTTACAAAGTAGAGTTTCTATTATAAAGGGAAAAAAACTGTTTAAAATATAAAAATAAAGTAATAATTTTACTTACTGGAAAATTGGTTGATGAATAGTTTTCCCAACATTTCAACTTTTCACTTTTTATTCCCCCGTTAGGTAATGTGCCCAATTTTTAGTATCCTTTTCTTATTTTGTCATTTTGTCTTTCTTTTTAATATTTGTATTCACCTTCTTTCTACAAGATTTCATTACTATCTTCTTTTTCTAGATTTGATTAGTTCAAATGCTCAATAATATTTTTAATCTCCCAATAATTCTATACTTCTATTGCTTTATAAACACTTACTTGAGATCAATAATATATCAAGAAAAACTAAATGAGTTAGTAATATTATCAATTAAAATGGAATTATTAGAGAAAATTAATTATAATAAAAAATTAGTAATAACGTTGTATCTTAAAAAGTTAGAGAATTGAACTTAAATAAAAATATATCTTATAACTTTCTTTTAAAATTATAGGCCTCATATTAAATTTTAAACGTCGTATGTGCTTAAGTCCTCCTAATTAAATAAATTAAGTTTATTCGCAAATGTCATGCATTTATCGATTGTAGTAAACACTCAAGAGTAAAGTTTTACCAAACATTACCGCGAAGATTCCAAAAAGTCGCAAAGAAAGCTACTTTCAAGCTGCTTATTTGTGCTTTGTTTTTTTTTTCCTCTTTTATCTTGAGGAGCAAAAGAAAATTGACCCGTTCTTTTAGATGATGATTAGGAGAACAATCAATACACTGTTTTGCAAAATTTCCACAAACTTTTGAATTAGATGAGCATTTAACACATTTTTTTTTAACTTCTAGAATAATACATTATTGTAAGAAATAGAAAAAGTGAGTATTGTTAATCTTAGAGACGTCAATAAAATTGACGGCTTGGCCCGTTGGGCCAGCCCAGCTCAACCCCTGATTTAGCAGGGCAAAGCTAGAATTTTTAGATCCCGTTTAAAAATGAAGCTTTTAAGCCCGACCCGAGTAAGTCTGTGGCTCGCAAGGCTTGACTGAGGCTGGGTAGGGCCGGCCCATGGGCCTAATAAAATGTTTATTTAAATTATATAAAAAATAAAAAGTATACTGCCTTTAGATATGGAAAGTTAGAATTGGATCTTTACTAAGAGAAATCAAAACTTGATCTTGAGAAATTTCAAGAGGTGATGTTATCTTGTATTGGAAGGACCATTCTAAACTTGATCTTTCAATGATGGTGCGTGATGTACTTAGCATTCTTATTACCATTGTACCATTAGAATCAATATGTAGCATTGGTGATGCATTCTTACAAAGTACAGAAGTTGTATTCATTATAAAAATGTCCAAACACTTGTTACTACTTGAAATTGGCTGTACAGGTTTTCCCGAACTCAAACTGGTAATATTTTTTATGTGAATTTAAATACTATTAATTTTTTAAATTTAATTATTTTAATATTTAACTAATTAATATTGCATATGAATTGTAGATGAAAGTGAAGATGTTAAGACAACCTTTTCACAAGCGAATTAAAATGTTGTTGATGAAGATGATGTCATGGATATCTCATAAGCATCATGAACGTTCTCTCGAATAGTTTGTTTTAGTTTTGACTTTTAGTGAATGAAGTATAGTCCCGTCTTTTGCTTTTTTTTTTTAGTATTTATTGTGATATATTGGACAATATAAAAAGTTATTAAGTTTTATGTATTTTTTCCAGTAAGATATTTTTTTAATATTTAAAATTATATTTTTTAGGTCAAAACTTAAAGAAAAATTATAAAATTATATTTTTAAAAATAATGGGCCGGCCCGTGGAGGCCGGCGGCCCACATAGGACAGGGGTGGGCTGACCATTATAAGGCCCATCAAAATAGTGGGCTAGCCCAGCACAGGCCGTCAATTGCTAAAGCCCACATAAACTAAGCTGAGCTAGCCCGGCCCGGACCGGACCATATTAACAGCTCTAATTACTCTGGATACCTCCACCTTATCTTGTTAGTTATTAGATTATGACTTAATTCGGAGCTTTTGATTGGTTCGCTTCAGAGATGGTAATGCGCCCATTGCCCAAACATCAAGTGGAACTAGGCCAACAAGTTGATTAATTATGAGAAGAGACGAAAATGTTTTCAATTTATTCACCCCGATATTATATTAAATCAATAGACATGTGATATTTTCCTTCAATAAAACTTTAACAATTTATCATTAATTAACTGTTATGTATTCTAACCTCAATTAATTATGGTAAAATAGCTTGATTTGGTGTTATTACATTGAATGTGATTAAATAACTTCTCATTGATAAAAAAAAAGACAGTGTTATGCACAAGATATTCTGCGTTCACACATGTATATTCAGGTTCGGCAGAAAAGATGTACCTCAAGGTATATAATAAAAACAATTACCCTAATACAAGTATAAATAAAAATACAAAGATAAATTCACTGATACTAATGCTCCTTCCGCAGTGGGCTATACCTTCTCATTGTATAGTGGCAAGAAAATGAATAAAAATAGGAAGGAGAATATAATAAAGGGAAAAGCGGGGGTTGAACCATTTTTACGATCAAGATTCAAGAGATTGTGGTCTCTCCAATTTCGTTAATTAACGTGTTAAGGGTAGACTTTCAAGTCAACTTTTCGAATAAAAAGGAGGTTAAAAAAGCTATACTTCAACATTCCCTTGTCATTTCAAACCTTAGCTTTTTAATGCGCATTTGTACTTTGAATTTACCATACAAGGAAAACCCTTATACCGTGTTACTCTTTTTCCATATAGGATTTAGACAATATTTCAAATAATTTTGATTAATGCTTCCTTTTCTTATGTTTGAAATAACTTCATTGCTTAAATTTAACATCTACCCTTTCTACCTCAGTTCATGTACAGAATTAATTTTATTGTTTTGTAGGTGTCCTAAACCAAAGCTTTACATTTCTTTAACCGATAATTTTGTCGAGAGTACTAAGCATGTCTAACTCTAATTAGCTCAAAAATAGAAATATTATTAGTGATTAAGCAAGTTGTTAGTTAGTTATATAATGTGTATAAATAAAATAGTAGAAGAAGTAGTTGTTTGTATAGTACTATTCCTTCTCAGTTAATAACATAATCTGTATTCTTTTCTCTCAACTGTCTTCTTGAAGCTTCTTTCGTTTCTTTATGTGGGCTTCATCTTTCATAGCCATGAAAGTTAACATGGTATCAGAGCTTACATCCCCGATCTAAGCTCAGTCTTCCACTCATTTGTTCTCTGAGTTATTTCAATTCATACACACAGTGTTGAATTGTCTCAAGTGACAGAGTATTAAAATTAGGGCTTCTTCGATATCACTGAAAGTTGAGTTGAATTGGACTCAAAGAAGTTGAAAACGACAATTACATATGACGAGAACAATCACTCACCTGCAAATGCCTCTCGGACGACGAGTGCTACTAGATTCACCATAATCGATCATAGTCACCTTTTCTACCTACAACTTTCTGATACTCCAGGTAGCTCTCTGATTTCTCTTCAATTGACTGGCTCAGAAAACTATGATATATGTAGTAGATCTATGCAAACTAGTTTGTTAACTAAAAGAAAATTAGGTTTTGTTGATGGAAGATACCCTAAGTCTAAATTTGAACGTGAACTACATGACCAATGAGAAAAGGTGAATGTTGTATTTTTGATATGGATAGTGAATGCAGTACGACCAGGATTGTGAAGTAGTGTTGTATATGCATCCAATACTTATAAGGTCTGGGAAGATTTAACGGAAAAGTTTGATAAAGTGAATGGCTCTAGAGTCCTTCATCTCCACGGGGAGATTCATACCCTTATTCAAGCGACTATGACCGTTGTTGATTACTTCTCTAAGCCTAGAGATTTATGGGATGAATTTGATACACTCATGCCTTGCCCTGGGTATCCATGTCCAGAATCTAAGAAGTTATTGTTCACTTTCAATATCATAGATTTCTATAGTTCCTCATGGGCCTAAATGATTCCTATTCACAAGCTAGGAGTTGGATTTCTATAGATTTCTACAGTTCCTAACATCAACAAAGCCTACTCCTTTCTTGTTGATCTTAAGAGTTAGAGGAGTCTGACAAACTTTACACAAATAGTACAAATTATAGAAGTTGCTGAAATTAATGCAATATTTAGTAACAGTGGTCCAATAAATACAAGAGGGAAATCCAAGTCCCCAGAAGAAGATACCTTAGTGCGAGTACTACCATTGAAAATGACATACAAAGGAGTCATGTTACAAGTTAGTTCGTTACCCCTTAGACTTCAAGTCTAAGAAGAAGGGAGGTAGTCCTGGAGTGTTTGCAAACTATGCAAGTCTTGCAGCATGCCATGCTCCTGGTGATACCTGCAAGTTCACTAACAACAATCCACAAATGATCTTTGGTATGCAGAATCAGCATAACCTTGAAATACCTCAGCAGCCTATACAACACCTCACTCCTTAATTTACATGTGAGTCATATCAACCACCGCAATCAGTGCTTCAAAAGTTTTTTCTGTAGCCTACTCTATTCTTCACACGGGAACAATATCAATAGATTATTCAATTGCTCAACAAAGGCATGGATGAAGACACTTCTTGCAAGACTGCAGTAGCAAGTACTCTAATTACCTTGGTATCTTAGTATGTTAAGAATAGATGGATAATAGATATTGGTGCCTCCAACCACATGACATCTACCCCCAATTGTTAAAATCTTATCAACTTGTTCCAGAGTCTAAAAGAAACAAAGTACAATCACCTATAGGTGAAGTAGAATTTGTCACGTAGAGAGAGAATTATCTGTGTTTACTAATCTGGACATCAATGATGTTATATATATACCTTATTTCAAATACAATCAACTTTTAGTAGTTAAACATACCAAGGAGTTACATTATTTAGTGGCATTCTTCCCTGACAACTGTATCTTTCAGAAGTCTACAGTGATCGGGTAAATGGAATTGGTAAGAAGGAATTGGAACTCTACATACTACATAGAAGTTCACCACAAGGAATTTCATTACCTACTACAGCTAAGTCTTCAGATAATGTAGTTAATGCAGTCAATAATAGTTGTGTTATAACTGATAGTGAAAACAATAATAGTTGTGCTAGTGTTTCTTATTCTTGTTCTCTATGGCATATGAGATTAGGTCATGCTCCAATGAGGTGATTAGAAAGCATGAGGTTATCAATAAGCTAAACCCTTGTGATTAATCATTTATATTGTGTGTCCTTTGGCCAAATAAACAAAATTACCTTTTCAATTGAGCACTACTGTTTCAAAAGTTACATTTGAATTAATACGATGTTTAGGGACTATACAGGGTACAAACATATGATGGAAAAAGATACTTTGTTACAATTGTAGATGCCTTCACCATATACATTTGGATCTGTCTAATTATTTCTAAGTCAGATATCATACTTGTACTAAGAGACTTTCTGAATAAAATGAACAATGTATTCACTAGTTTAGTTAAGGCTAAGAACAAATAATGGAGGCGAGTTCTTTAGCCATGAAGTCAAAACTCCGATGTTTGAATTTGGGATTAATCACCAAAGCATAATTGTATACACCCCACAACAAAATGGGATTGCTGAAATGAGGCACAGAACTATCCTAAATATGGCTAGATCCCTCAGATTCTAGGTTGTATTACCTTTAAGTTATACTTCGGAAAGGGATTAAACCCCTCAACTCAGGAAAACACTCGTTCAGTTTCTTATTGATAATATGGATTGTTTTGCTTGGTCCTATTTAGGTATGACAAGGATTCCATTGGAGATAACTATGTTCCGGCTCAGCCTCAACCCCAGGTTCAAACCGGCAAAGCAAAAAAGGAGGCCTCAGTCCAAGGTGAAGCATGCATTTATAAAGGACTGGGTAACCAAACTTCTTAAAATAGGCTTTATTCGAGAGGTAAAATGGTTAGCTAACATAGCTGTAGTTCCTAAAAAAGGAAAAAAATTAGAATGTGTGTAGATTACAAGAATTTGAACAAAATATGCCCGAAAGATTCTTTCCCACTGCCCAACATCGACCATATGATCGATGCCACGGTCAGCCAAGAGATCATAACTTTTCTTGACGCCTACTCTGGGTATAATCAAATTCAGATAAACCCAGAGGAATAACTGCCAAACAATTGGAACATATTGTTACTCAAACGATACTATTTCTAAGGTATGAATGTATCTTTCTTGAATTTGAAACTAACTCATTGCAGGTGTTTGACCGAAATTATCGAAGGCATCTTTTTACACGAAGGCCTTAGGTTTTAAAGTGTGCGTTGCACTCTTTTACCGTTATATCGGATTTTGTCCCAAACGGGTTTTACCGGATTATTTTTAACGAGGCAACAACTATACACTAACTAAGGAGAACTCAATAGTATCCAAGGCCTCTTTTCAATCAACCTCGAATACTGGGGGGACATCACCCTTGGGGGTTATATTTATGTGTAAAATACTTTACGTCATGCCAAAGAGGGTCTCGATAGGAGAACTTTGTAATAGGCCAAACATACAAATGAACTGTGATCATAGAGAATAGCCGAGCCTCAATGGTAAAACATACATGCATGTATCAATTATTTGAAGAAGCTTTCTATTTATATCAAAAATACTTTATGTCTCAAAGAAGTCTACTATTATATGAGCTTTACACGTATAATCCTACGGTTAATGGCTCAACAGCTAGAACATAAATGCATCCCCAAATACTTGGGGATTGTCATTGACAGTCAACTTATCCGAGTCACCGAAAACACAAAATCGTAAGACCTCAAAGAGGCATCCCCTCGATATAAAGGCCAAGGCCAACATACTCGAGGACTAACCTTCCTAAAAAGTTTGAAAGGTTATTGGAAAACAAGTTCTAGAGACATACTCGAAGGCAATGGACATATAAAAGGCTACAACCATATTAAAGACTACGGTCATATAAAAAGGCTACGACCAAAATAATGCTTCTCAGAGACGTTTGGCTTCCACCATAAAATTAAAGTCCTTCAAACACTTTGAAAAAATCGATTAAATCAGGATACCCTCGACAAAAGTAAATAATAAAGAGGTTTCGATAAAATCAGTCCTCAAATAATTTAAAGGCTTCGATAACATTAGCCTTCAAAAAAGCCTCAAGAGGTATTCGATTATGTTTAAACAAACAAATTGCTAATAAGATTCGACCCGTCGAACCTTCAAAACACCCAACATGTACAAAAAACATGCTAAGGCATAATTAAATTTTTACTAAATCTTTTAGCAGAAAGGAGGAAAAAATTGTATAGCCACTCTAGAGGCCGAATCGGCCCAACTTAAAGAGCCTAAAGGCCAACCTATAAGAGCCTAAGGGCCAAAATATATAGAATTTGAAATCTTACACTCACTCAACTCGGACTCAAAAGTCCCGACATCCCGAGCTCGCATCAAACAAATTTAAACTTATCTTAAAGATTTACAAAAACCTTAAGGGGTGTTATATTAATCAATAAAATCCTAAGGGTTTATTATGTTCTATGTCCAAGCCGATAATCAGATTAATCAATTGAGTTGTACAATCGAATTTCTCTCAAATGAGGATAAAATTAAATTCAACACAAATCAAAGATGAAGTAAAAAGATCTTTTTATATTCATAAGAGGTGTTTCACAGAAGATATTTACAAAGACCAAGATGGGCCCTTATACGAAAATAAAGAAATAAAAAAGAACCTAATCTATTTTCGGGCTACATTCGGGAAAGCAACATCCCTAGGAACAACATCAATGGGAGCTCTATCTTCGGAAACCTCCTCCTCCTCGGGACTCCATCTTCAACTTCCCTGCCTTTAGCACCACTCGTATTATCTTCATTATCGGAAGAAACGAGAAACTTGGCATCGATTTCCAGTGCATTTGCTTGGGCTATTTCTTCATTAAGGTCAAATCCTCGGGTGTGGATTTCTTCAAGAGTCTCCCTTCAAGCTTGGCACTTGGCTAAATCATTACTCTATTTCTCCGGGTCAAAGGCATCTCTCAACTCCGATTAAACAACCTCGACATTCCTTAAGTATAAGGCGATGGTCTTATTGGCCGTAGCCTTCGTCTTTTCAACTTTAGCCTTATCTTGTGCAACTCTGGCCCGGACTCTAGAAAGCTCTGCCTCTAACTCCTCAATTTTCTTGGCCTGAGCTATACCCATCACTTTAATGCCTCAGAGTTGAGTTTTAGCTGAGGTCACTTGGTCTATAATAGTTTCCTTATCGGCAGCGAGCTGATCCATATTCTCTTTCCATCGATGACAATTAGTCTTAACTTGATTAACTTTGCCCTGAAGCTGCCCAATCATCACCAACTTCTACTACAACTGAGACATCTTTAGACTCCAAAGTAAGGCTAAGAACACCATACTCTATTAAAATCATAGTTACCTACTCATCTAGCTCGGTCTCATTTTTTCGAGCTTTGGCCAATTCAACCCGGAGGTCCTTAATCTTTTCCTCCTTTTGGCCACAGAGGAGCCTTAGGGCATTCTTTTCACCTAAAACCCTCATGAGCTCGGCCTCACATTGGCTCAGCACAACTCGAAACTTGACGATTTTCTATACATAAAATGAAGGTATGTCAGTCAAATAAAATGAAGAAAGAATTACAATAATGAAAGTTAGTATTTACTTGAGAGAGGAGACGTTGAACCTCTTCGAAGAGAGTGGATGCATCTTTAAGGTCAAAAATATCGTCAGCCCCTATGAAATAGTCCCGAGAGGGTCATCCTTGAGAACCTTACTCGGATCGAGTGTTCACAAAGCCCGAGCATCCTTTATTGTCTCCTCCGAGTAAGCTAGTAGAGAAGGTGAGTGACCCATTGTCACAACCCCGAGGTCCTCGCTCAAGGCGCTCTGATTAGTTACGGCCTTTTCAATATTTATCCGCTCAAGCATACTTATTAAAGGAGGGGAACGATCTCAATCTTTGGGTACTCGAGGTCTTTGCCCAAGTCTTTTTTCGGAGTTCCTTCACCATAAGACAAGGTTTCAGGTTCAAAAGGTTTGGCAGCCTCGATTGGTTTTCTAGTTCAAGGCAACAACATCATTTTTTCACCTTCGTTTTCTTTATATTCTAAATATTGAGTAGCGGAATACAAATACGCATGTACTGGTTTCCTCCTTTGCTTTCGAGTAGGGGTCCCCTCTTTCTTTTGTTGTCCCTCCCAGATTTTGGGATCGAGGATGCAGTCTTCTCCCCGAGCGGGACTGTCCACATTCCTCAGATGTCTCTGATGCATGCACAAGTAAATATGAATGAGGTGACGCCCCCAATAAATGAAAAATATCTGAAACTTGGGAAAAAGATTTACCATGATGCTTGGCATCCTATTTTATCCTCGATAAATCATGTCATTTGCGCTTATCAAACGAGCCGGTCATATCCAACGTTCGGACCCAGTCCTAGAGGTCCTGTACATCGTGAGATGTCTAAGAAATAGCTGTAGAAAAGATAAATATATTATGAAACACGAATGTAGAATATGAAGAAGTATTTGTTAAGGAACTCCACTTACGGTTGAAATTTCATCTCTCCGGGAACGACATTTTATCCGAGGGAATGACGTTCGAAGTCCTTACTATGATGAAGCGGCTACTCATGCCTCGATATTTGTCTTCATCATTACTAGCGAAGAAGGCTTTCTTTGTTCTATGTTGCATCTTGATGATCCCTCAAAATAGTTGGGGCCGATACAACCGAATAAGATGGTTGAGGGTGAATTTCAACCCCTCAGTCTTTCTGAAAAAATAGTGCAGCATGATCTCGATGCGCCAAAAGAAGGGATGAATCTGGCCAGTGGTACGTTGTATGTTTTGTAAAAGTCGATCACTACCGGATCAAGGGAACCCAGTGTGAAGGGGTAAGTGTAAACACTTCCTCAACATGGGTAATTATGCTTTTCTTGGGGCTTGGGATCTGTACCACGACCTTATCTCCCCAACTGCAGTCCCTCTTCGTAGCTTTGAGGTACTTCTTCGATATCAAACTAATATATCGAGGTGAATTCTCGCACCAGCCTAGAATATCGAGCGAATTTTTGATATTAAAATCCTTTTTAATCACACAAGGGTCGGAGGTGATTTCTTGACGAGTCGGCGGTACCACCGATTTGGCCGACTGGGAGGTAGAAGAAGACGACGCTTTCTCTTTATTTGGGAACTGTTTTAGAAGTTTTAGCCATAAGTTTAGGCTAAAGAATATAGACGGTAGCTAAGAAGTGGTGCTTTAGGGGAACTTGGTATTTTCCAGCGCTTAAAGGTGCAGTGGAAACAGATGAATAGAGAAAGAGATGAAGAAGAGAAAGAATCAAAGTAAATGTGATAAGGGAGTAAAGTTCTTTATTCAAAGGAGTAGCCTCGTATTTATAGAGGAGCGACTAAGGTTCGACGGCACTAGTGGCCGACCATTACTGGCGTGCATTTAATTTTTTGGGGAAGCGGACCAACATGACATTTCGGTCACTTTGAGCGCCTACGTCATGGGAATGACATCATCATTATAGTTTTTGATGAATCGACGTTCAAATCATTTCTTATCATTTACTCTAAGAAATAGGGGGACTAGCTGTATACGGTCGAGATCGTATGCCTTTGATCTATAGGCTCGAGTGGTCGTCCGAAGACCAAGTTCTGCTAAGGTCGAGTTCGAGCTCGAGGGCTCGGATCCGAGCTCAAAGACAGCGTGTGATGTCCAAAGATCAAAGCACGATGCACATCGAGGCCAAGTATGCTCGACGTCGAAATAGTACCATTACAGACTTGTAACAAAATGAGCGAGATTCCTGCCACGTTAGCAAGATCATAGCGTAAATCCGAGAATAGGATTGTACTATTCCGTGCTAGGCGGTTAGACAGTTGTACCAACAATATTCCTTAATGTAAATAGAATGTACCTTATATAAAGATCAGCCGCTATATAAAGGGGACCCGAATCATTTGCAACATCATCTAATCGTTTGGCAAGAATATATTATCCTACTTTTCTCTCTTACCGTTCGTCAGAATTGTCTTTTACTTGACTGTTTTTACTTTATTGCTCGTAGTTTATCTCGAGATCCCTGAGCTCGAGGTCACCACTGCTGAGTAACATTGGTTTGATTCACTTATTTCTTTCATCTCTTCTTCACATTTCTTTATTTTTAATTGGTATTGAACTAAATCACATAACTTTAATTGTTAGTCGAATTTTCGAGGTAAACATATGTAGCGATAAAAAATAGATTTTGCCTATATATATATATATATATAGTATAGTTTTTCGACGAAGAGGATTCAAGTAACCCCTCCCACCCCCCAAATCCCCCACCCTATATAGTTTAGAAAAGAAAAGACTATTAACTTCAAAATGATCTAATGGACGCAATACAGTAATTAGGTAAGAGTATGACCGATTCAACTCAGCTAAGCATAAGTCACGGTTGATGGAAACTCTTGACCTTGACAGCTGCTAATGAAGTTGAAATTGTTCAAAGATTCTATAGACTAATGGTAGAAACTCTTTCAATGTTAATTTGGAAAATCAATATTTTAAACTTCAACTTTATGATAATTTAGGGCGTACAAAAAAAATAGATAAAACTGTAATTTGAGTCAAACAGGAAAAAAATTGTAATTATTGCTTGATTTGATTTGGTTTGGTATTAAAAAAGAAACCCAACCAAAATTGATTTATTTTGATTTTAACTTTAAAAAGTCAAATGCAAAATTAAACCAACCTCATATTACATTTATACAATTTGTAAAAAATAATTTTATATAAATATTTATTGTAATATAATTTATAAATATTTTTAAAATTATTTTTTAGTTTTATATTTTAACGTATTATTTTAAATTTGGACTTAATATTCTTGAATCGTAAATAAGTTTTATATCCCATAAGTATTAATGCTAACAAAATAAATTCAATTCAACACTAGGAATAACGATAGTGGATATCTATTTGTTAGTTTTAGGTTGGTTAATCTAATTTTATGTTGTCGTGAGGCTTTGGTTAGGGCATACTTCGTTTATTTATTTTTTCTTTAGTGCTTATTTATGTAATTAATAGTACTTATTAACTATACTTATTTTAGTATTATGTATAATATTTTTAAATTATGTTAAACTTTTATTATGGCTTATTAATAAATAATATTTTCTTTATGAAAATTATTATTTTTGTTATTCAATATTTTAGGATAATGCTATAACTTATCTCATATTATTGTGTTTTTCTTGGAAAATAAATTATAGAGTTGTATTTTATTAGGACTAAAGAAATATTTGAAGCACAAATCACATATTTTGTGCTATGAAGACTTTAACGAAAAAAAATTGAATAACCCAAAATTAAAAAACTGACTTTGTTGATTTATTTGGTATATAGAAAAATCCACCACCATTAATTTGGTTAGGTAATTGAAAAATTCAAACCAATGTAACATATAGTACACCCTGATGATAATTAAGCAGTTAAAACCAAAACCATGTAAAAGAAAATTGATTTCAGTGTCGAGAATATGCCCCACAGTCAGGACAGCAGTGGCCACAAACGCGTCATTCTTAGTCAAGGAAAGACTTGAAGTCTTGATTAAGTCTTTCTTCTTAGGTTTTTTCTTATGTAATAAATATATCACTTGGTATAGTATATAATAAAGTAAGCAATATTAATATACTTTCTATATTCAATCACCCAACTTGACAATCAATCATCCGAATAATAGAAGAATCAGCAATGGAGTTTGCACTGCCTGGCTTCCGCTTTCACCCAACTGAAGAAGAGCTTCTTCAATTTTACCTTAAAAATAAGGTCCTTGGCTTGAAACTGCGCTGTGATGTAATTGGCTTTCTCAACATATATCGTCATGATCCATGGGACTTGCCAGGTAAATAATTTTTTTTTCAAATGGTAAAGTTACTGTTATGTAACGAGGATGTCACAAGTTCGAGTTGTGGAAACAGTCTCTTGCAGAATCCACAATTTGCTTGTTCCCAAGGTAATGAATTAAATCCTCACATGATAAAACGGGATAAACCTTCCTGCAACAGTGGCAATATAAATTGCAGGATACCAACGAACTTAAAAAAACAGAGCAAAATCGCACATACAAATTCGAGAGAGAGTCTGCGAATTAGAATGCAGTATTTTCAGAAAGAAGGAAGTTCTGTGATGTTTTTGGTGTGTTAAAAACGAAGGCATGCCTCAGAATTTATAGGCAATTCTGGAAGGGATGTGATGTTTGTTCTGGAAAATGTGCCTTTTCAGAAGTTTACACGGCCTGCCGCGGTCCTACCGCGATTATGCCAGGACCGCGGCCAGAGTAGCCCTCTGAATCTGCAGCAGGGTTCTGGCGCGGTCGTACCGTGGTTATACCAGGACCGCAGCCAGACTATCACTCTGAATCTTCAGCAGTGATCTGGCATTTAATTAATTATTAAATAATTAATTAAATAAATTTTGTCCAAAAATTATCTTATCGACCGTTTGACAAATCCAAACTCAAAGCCGAGCCGAGCGATGACGATGGCGCGAGGCTTGATTCTCTTCAACTCCTTTTAAGAGATTTAAGAAGTGATTCTATATATAAGTACACCAATGTAGTTGTCCCTCACCAATGAGGGACAAAGTGAAATCAAAAGCTCACTTCATTCAAATTTTCATCTCCCACCATTTCCAATTCACACTTTTATACTTTAAAACCAACGCTTAAAGTCAATGCTTTCAAATCCAACACATTTAGTTCAAAGTGTAAAACAAAAGTCGATATTATTTTATTTTGTGACATTTATCTAATATAATGTAGTAGAAAGGGAAGCCTCCGAGCAATGGTAACGTTGTCTCTGTATGACCGATAGGTCACGGGTTTGAGTCGTGGACAGGGGCGACACTATTAGTTTTAGAGGTTTATAACATATACTGAACACCCTTTGTCGGAGTAATTTTTGCCAGTCTTTCAAATTTGAACACACTTGAGGATATTCTTGGTTTCGCCACTGGCTGTCTACATCACGCCCCTTAGAGTGCGGTCACTTTTAGAGACGGAGCCAGGATTTCAAGTTTGTGGGTTCGTGATACTATGTCGTATGAAATTATTGGGTTCTAGATTAATAATTTATTCATATTCAATAAAAATTTTAAGACAAATACACAATTCAAACCAAAGCTACCGGATTCCACCGAACCCGCTCCCGGCACTCTATTTCTACCCCTGGTCCTTTGCTGACCCGTGCGTGAATATGAGATGTTACCTCGGCGTACCCTTTTCTTAAATCCAATATAATATAGCCTATGCGTAATTTCTTGTTGTGAAAATAGTAGTATAACTCTCTGATATTGGTTAATGAATTGAGCAGGGCTAGCAACTATTGGCGAGAGAGAATGGTATTTTTTTGTGCCAAGAGACAGAAAACATGGCAGTGGGGGGAGACCAAATAGAACTACTCAAAAGGGATTTTGGAAAGCAACTGGTTCTGATAGAAAAATATTTAGTTCGTCAAATCCCTAAGAATATAATTGGCCTCAAGAAAACCCTGGTTTTCTATACTGGCAGAGCTCCTCGAGGTTCCAAGACTGATTGGGTTATGAATGAGTTTCGCTTACCTGATACTGTCTCCTCATCCCAGGTATATATTCGGGCAAACTATAAAACTGGTCAGTCGGAATTAATTGCATTTGTCGGTCAAAAAAAAAAAAAATATATATATATATATATAGTTTTTTGTAAATAATATACATATTAAAAAAAAAACTACATATTTTATCGGCTATTATATTTTGGAGCAATTAATAATATACATTTTTGTATATATTCCATACAACGATATACTCTATCTGACAACTTTGAAAAAATCACAATATTTAAGGAAAAAGGTTTTGTTATATTACTTACCAAAAGCTTTCTTTCAATCTTAAATATATATATATTGTTGTACAAATACTATGTCAACAACAACAATAACAATTACTAACCAGTATAGTCTCACAAAGTGGGTCTGGGAAGGTAATATGTAGACCGGCCTTACCTTTATCCGAAAAGGAAGAGAGGTTGTAACAATGTTAGTAAATCCGGGATAAATCAAATAAATAATTATCTAAACATACTATGTCATTAAAGGTAAATATACAGTTTGAAGAGTTTTAATTTTATTGTTGTTATTGTTGTAATTGATAAGTCTTTAAGCATTCAGAGGCGTACAAATGGAAACTCAATAAATAATGGGCTCGCCATCAATCCTTTCACCACTTAATACTAGTCTTTTGTATATGATAAAGTTCGAACTCATAATGTGTGTCTTACTTGTGACATGTGCCTAATCCACCTGTCATTTTTGTAATTAAACAGACTAAAAAGGAAAAAAGTGTCATATTAAACTTAGGAAGATTAGGCACAATTTTGCTCATAAATTTTCCAAGTTAACAATTTGAATATACTGAATTTACAAGGGGTGAAATTTGTATGTGCAGGAGATAGTGTTGTGCAAAATATACAGGAAAGCAACTTCCCTAAAGGTTTTGGAACAGAGGGCTGCAATTGATGAAGAAATGAAGACCACAAATCAGCCAATGGACACCATGTCACTTTCCAATGAACATAATGAACTAATTATGGCAGAGCCAATAACTGATCAGAACCCCAAATTCTTGATTACTAAGGATGATGTTGAAGAAGATATATTGTCAATTACTAAGAACAACCCTTATGATTTTTCATTGGAAATCAAAGGCAAGAGTAATTGCTTAAGCCCAAACTTTCTGAATGGGAAAGGTAATTTGACTGATATTCAAGTACCAAAGTTGAGCATGGATTTTAGTGAAGACGCTGTTTGGATGCAGTTGCGTAGTCCTTGGCTTGACAATTTTAGTTTAACACCTTCATCTTTTGTGCATAACTTTTAGGAAAATAAGAAACTTATAATGTTTAGTTATTTCTAAAAATTGAATCAGCATTCTTAAATCATCCTTCCCTACCCTTGGGCTTTTTGAAAAATAATACTAGTGTTATGTTGAGAAGGAGACTTAGGAGCAACAATAACGTTGTTTTCGTGCAATGTATAAGTCACGGGTTCAAGATATAGAAACATCTATTAAATCATGTTAGGTTGTTTATATCCTATCCCTTGAGATGCGGTTCTTTTGTGGATACTGTATAAACACGAAATATTTTGTGGTTTTTTTTTGTTGTCCCCCCTTTTTAACCCAAGAAGTGGTTTGATGTCTTGCCTGATAAAATCAGTGCATTAATAAATGTGTAAATTTTCAAAGAGTAAATCTACTGTACCTTTAGACTGGTGATTGTTTCTATTTATTACTATTATTGGCATAATTCTCTAATGTTGCCTAAGCACCTACATGCCATTCATCAATGAATATAACAATTTACGTTATTAACTTTCATATGCAAACAAATGAAGAAGAAAAGGTAACTTTTCTTTTATTTTTCACCCATATTCGTATTAAGGGCCAATTAAATTCGAGTTTTCAGCAAAAAAAGCTCACATTAAAAAATAAAGCGCTCCATGATAAAAGGCGAGCCTATAGGTAAAATGAAACTTCTCTATAATGACAATAGACTTTTGTGGGCTGGATGGACAACATAGTCCTTCAATCCAGAACCGAAATGTTATCTTTTTGGACTCAAAATACTTAATTAGGTGGAAAAAAACTTAGTGACCAAAATATATATAACACGGTTATGAACCACGTTTTACCTTAACTGTCATTTGGGACTTTAAGGTAAAGTATGGTTTAATACTATATATTTTATAAAACACATTTTAATATCGCGCTTTATATAAAACGCCTTTTAATACCGCACTTTACATGTTTTATGGACCCACCAATAACTCTTTTATGTTTAACGGACATAACATTAATTCAAATATGTAAAACGCCCTTTTAAACTGCATTTTACTTCCAAAAAATTGACTCCTCCCCCTCCCCCTCCCTCCCCCCTCCGAATTGGGCATAGCCTTATTTAAAAGCGTTAAGGATTTTGAGAAAAATCATTCAGAAATATTCTAATTTTGTGATAAATTTGTCTTGTTAAATTCTCAAGCTTTTTTCATACTGTTTGAAGAGCGAAAAGTAAGAGTTTCATTATATTGAGGGTAAGGTTTATCTCTGCAGAGTCATGTTAACTTGCCACTTAAGATGGAGTACGATAGACAGGTATCGTTGTTATGCAATAAATGAGGTTGGGAAAACTGTAACACCCTGTACATTCGGACTAGGTGTGCATATGTTCAATGAGTACTAATATGATATATACATACGAAGTCCTAGAGGAATGATTATTGGTGAAAATACTTATAATCAAAATGGAAGTGAGGTGCATAAGATTCGACAAGACTAACTAAGTTTGCAGAAGGTCCGTCTTCCAACAGGGTAATCGCTGCCAACTCGACGCTACACCAATGTAGGAAGAGCGGGTCGCAATAGCTTTTATCCAAATAGAGGTCAGGATCGATTTTCTCAGGGAGCTAGTAGTGGAGTTGGATTTTCTATCTAGTATAGACATGTGTTTGTACTCCTAATGTCACTTCAAATATTTTTGGTTTTTGATTTTTATAACTACTAATATAAAATTAATGATTAACACTAAATTATGCTACAAGAACATTACTAGGTTTTATCTAATGTGAAGAAAGCCACTAGGGTCGTGACACTACTTAGGTGGTTAATTGACAGGTAGATGCTACTAAGGATAGATTGACATATTTGGGGCTTATGCTATAACCATTGCACAATTGTACCCACTCTAACACCTCTTAGTAGAGAGAGTGATTTTTCCCAATTAACTCTATCTAGACCAATTGGGTAGGCCAATTTGATCAAGCAACTAGGGTTCAAGTAGGGTGATTACTCTCTCGATATTTAACCCGTTAACTGGGACTATTATTTCTCATGTGTCCATCCAAATTTCTTGTTGGGTCAATTTTTTGGATCGTGGAATGTCTTTCTCAAGAAGAGTTAGACCGACTAAGCTTGAATCGGTGCTTGCAACGACAAATTCGAAACTAAAACATAAAATCAACCCAAATAGCAAACACCCATAATTATTCTAACCCTAGATGGCAATACCTATCAATTACCTCCACACTAGGGTTGAGCCACAACCCTAGCTAAAAGGTTTAGCTACTCATGCTTGAAAGAGTAATTGAAGAAATAGATTAAGAACTAAGCATATCAATTGATTACTAAGAAGAAACTACAATAATCTATCTTTAATGAAGAGCAAAAGTGCAGAAAATAGCTATAAAAGTGAGTCTCATGAGCGCAGCTAAGTCTAGAATATTAAACCTGACCTAAGAATGGTAAAATATTCTATTTATACTAGGCTAGAAAAACAAGGACAAAAATACCTTTGCTGGGTTGGTGTAGGCCGAGCAAAATGGACGGCGGTCGTACTGGCTCTTGGACATCTCATTTCTGCATATCTGAAGTTGGGGACCACGGGTCGTGTGGAGGTACGTTACGACCGAGGTGGAAGTTGGTAAGGCCGCACAAAAACGAGTGAGGACCGCATTGCTCGAAATTGGAAAATTGTTAACTCTATGAATCTCTGCTCCGCGGACTGCCAGAGTAGCACGGCCGCGGAGCCTAACCGCAGACCGCGTGTAAGTGTACCGCACCCGCGTTGCCTCCATCTTGAATATGTCATCTCTCTAAAATTTCTAGTGCGGGTGCAGTTACTTTTGTGCAGTCCGCACTAAGTTCTCTTTTCCCCAATTCACTTAGTCTTTGACACTTAAGCAAGTTTCACTCTTTTTTGAGTCGATCTTTGATATTTTTCATTTTTCGATCAAACCTGCAATCAACCACAACTTGTGTTCATATTGAGACTATTTTGTAGCAATATATAAACAAAGCATAGGCAAGTAGGGGCATAAAACATGTTAAAATCCCGACTTATCAACTCCCCCAAACTTAAATATTTGCTTGTACTCAAGCAAACAAAATAAGACCCACACCTTAAAGTAAAATCCAAGTAATTTTAGCTATCCAAAAGTAACCTCAACAAGCTTCAATTGGGGCTAACCGTTGCCCTCAACACAAATGGATCTTTAACAACATTCTAACCTTGAAAACTATGGATCAACTGTGACACAAGAGCATCAAGAATTGACTCATTACTTCAAAGAAATCTCTCAAATACTTTGGTCGCTTTGGATCCCAAACTCATACATCCTCAACTCTCCCTAAGCAAGCCTCAACTTTTAGGGTATACACATACACACCAAGGTTAATTGGAGTTCACTCATCTCTCTCAAGGAAAGGTCACAAGTACGGCTCTAGGTACCAGATGTTTTACCCTCATGTAAGTATCCACTAATTCGAGTGTCATCCAACTCAAGATCATATAGGGCTTTTGTGGAGTTAATCTTAAGGCTTTTGGGTAAGGGTAGGACATATTTTTGTTCAAGTGGGTTCAATCTTCTCTTAAACACTTCTTTTGATTCATTGGCACAATTCACTTGACTCTTTGAGTCATTTCACCTCTTCCAAGGGGTTATAGAGACACTTTGTTACTATTCTTAAGCAATTCAAAATAGTTCTCCTTTTTCTACTTCTGCACACTTTTTCACTTTTGTTTTTCTTTGAATCCTTTATTACTATTTTTTATATTAGGCATTTGTAACGACCCCCAACCCGGTCGTGAAGGCGCCCAACACAATAGCTAGAAAAGCCCAACCATTTGCACTCACAACCCGAGTATGAAGCTCAATACCAGTTATTTGAATATTATTAACAATAATGAAACTAAAAGATTTTAACTAACAGATAGAAATAAGGAGAATATTAAGATAATACTGAATAAACTCCCAAAGACCTGGGGGTCATGAGTCTAGAGTCTCTACCAAACACAGAGTAATAAGACTCCAGTAATACAATGTTTGAAACTGCAAAAAAATAAAATAAAAAGGGATAGGGGAGGAGTCGGGTCCTGCGGACGACATGCAGCTACCCCGACAACTCCGATAATACTCTGAAAAGCAGCAAGGCAACTCAGCTAAGCTCCCGAGGCACCTGAATCTGCACGCATGGTGCATGGAGTAAAGTGAGTACTTCCTACTCAGTGGAAATAGACATGTATAATGACTGATAGTAAGAATTCCCAAAATACAACAATGCAAAGAAATCATCAGTACTTCTACATATTTAACAGTTGAACAGCAACAATAGAGACAGACATAGCAGATAGATATGAATGCATGAATGCAATAAACATGACCGTTGCGGCGCGCAACCGATCTATTTGGGTACCCGCACTCACTGTGGGGGTTCAAACTCCGGAGGGGCTCCTACAACCCAAGCGCAATGTTATCGTGACATTCGCTGCGGTGTGCAGCCCGATCCACAATCAGTCCAGTTATATGCATGCAAGCCACATAGGCACATATAAAATACATAAGAATCGGAGTCCATTTGACCCATCAAATCATCAATTCAAACCCTCTTACGCTTCAAGCCCTAACCTCCATTTTTACCCATTAATTCCTTGAATTGTAGCGATTAATTCATGTTTTTACACCATAATAATATAATCCAAGTTCAAATATTCATACCTGATGAAGTCCCTTCGAATCCTCTTGAAAATCGCTCAAAAACCTGCTTAATTCGAAGTCCAAAATGTTTTCTTCTTTTCCAAGTTCGTGAACATTGTTCACTATAACACAAAGTCCTTTTTCCACTTCTGCGGTCCCCTAACTACTCTTGCGGTCCCGCTTATGCGACATATTGACCGCTTATGTAGTATATCTTAAAACCATCTGGGACCTCTTATGCAACCCAAGCATTTGCTTATGCGGTTTCCTCCAACCGTTTCTGCGGTCAACAATCCGTTTACGCAGCCCCGCAAAAGTACTCACCAGTTCGCTTATAGGGAAATCCCCTGGGTCTCTCCTGATCACTTTTGCGATATCACCCACCACATCTGTGGAACCTCTTAAGCGGCTCCTTTTTCGCAGATGTGAATTTATCAGAAGAATGAAAAATCAGACTGCAACAAATGCCTAAAACCATCGTTTAACCATCCGAAATCACCCCGAGGTCCCTGGGACTTCAACCAAAACACCAACACATCCAACAACCTTATTCAAACTTGTTACAATCCTCAAAACACGTCAAACAACACTTAAACCATTAAAACACATCACATTCAAGCTGAGTTTTCATCAAAACTTCCGAAATGCGCATTATATCAAAAACCCGATGAAACAACGTCTGAATGACCTGAAAATTTGCAGACATATCCAAAATCACCAAACGAAGCTACTACAACTCTTGGAATTCCATACCGACTATCAGATCAAAATTCAAACTTTGCCAATTCAAGCCTAATTCTACACCATGCCTCAAAATTCGATTCCGATCACACTCCTAAGTCACAAATCATCCCCCAAACCTAACCGAACCATCAAAATTGACATCTGAGCCCTCTAACCATGTAGTCAACTTTCGGTTGATTTTTTTAAAACAAGCTTTCTTATAAGAGGCTAAGTGCCTCATTCCTAACTAAAACGAACTCAATTCCACCCGATCAACTCAAATATGGATATTTAAACATAAAGCAACATAATATATGGGAAAATATGCGGTAACTCACATGATGATGGGCTGGGTCATCACATCCTCCCCAACTAAAACAAATGCTCGTCCTCGAGCGGGTCAAGAAATATACTTAGAGCCTCAAACAAGTGAGGATATCTGCTCCGCATCTCCCGCTCGGTCTCCCAAGTAGCCTCCCCCACGGGCCGACCTCTCCACTGCACCTTTACCGAAGCTATATCCTTAGACCTTATTCTCCGAACCTGTTGACCAAAAATAGCTATAGGCTCCACATCATAAGTCAAGTCATTTTCCAACTGAACTGTACTGAAGTCCAACACATGAGATGGGTCCCCAAAATACTTCCGGAGCATAGACACATGAGATACCGGATGAACTCCTGATAGGCTGGGTGGCAAAGCAAGCATATAGGCCACCGCTCCAATCCTCGTGAGTATCTCAAAAGGGCCAATGAAACTCTGACTCATCTTCCCTTTCTTTCCAAATCTCATGATGCCCTTCATAGGTGAAACCTTCAGCAAGACCTTCTCGCCCACCGAATAAGTTACATCTCGGACCTTCCGGTCCGCATAACTCTTCTGATGCGACTAAGCTGCACGAAGTATCTCCTGAATCACCTTCACTTTATCTATGGCATCCTGGACCAACTCTGTCCCCAACAATCTAGCCTCGCTGGGCTCAAATCAACCAACCAGAGATCTATACTGTCTCCCATATAAGGCCTCATTTGGCGCCATCTGAATGCTGGATTGATAGCTGTTGTTGTAAGAAAACTTTGCAACAGGCATCTAATCACCCCAAGAACCTCCAAAGTCAGTAACACAGGCACACAACATGTCCTCCAATATATGGATGGTACGCTCGGACTGCCCGTCCGTCTGAGGATGAAATGCTATGCTCAACTCTACCTGTGAACCCAACTCTCGCTGAAAAGTCCTCCAAAACTGAGAAGTAAACTGAGTACCCCTATCTGATGTAATGGAAACTAGGACCCCATACAATCGTACAATCTCCCGGATGAACATCTCTGCCAGCTGCTCCGAAGAATAGGTGGTACATACAAGAATGAAGTGCGGGGACTTGGTCCGCCGATCCACAATCACTCAAAGTGAATCAAACTTCCTCTCTGTCTGAGGGAGACCACTCACAACGTCCATATTAATTCTCTCCCATTTCCACTCGGGAATATCTATACGCTGAAGCTCACCACCAGGCCTCTAATTCTCATACACGACCTGCTGACAGTTGAGGCACTAAGCTACATGTCTCACAATATCCCTCTTCATTCTTCTCTACCAGTAATGTTGCCTCAAATCCTAATACATCTTTGCGGCACCTGCATGAATAGAATATCGCGAGCTGTGGGCCTCATCCAATATAAAGTCTCGAAGCCCATCCATATTGGGCATGCAAATCTTGCCCTGCATCCTTTACACACCATCACTATTAATAGTCACATCCCTGTCATTATCATGCTGAGCTCTGTGCTTAAGGACAAGCAAATGTGGATCATCACACTGGCGCTCTCGAATGCGGTCATACAAGGAAGACCAAGATACCACACAAGCCAACACCCGACTAGGCTCCAAAATATCTAACCTCACCAACCGATTGGCCAAAGCCTTAACATCATCTGTAAAGGGCCTCTCCCCAACTGGAATATACGCCAAACTACCCTTACTCACCGCCTTTCGGCTCAAAGCATCAGCCAGTACATTGGCCTTCCCCTGATGATACAAAATGGTAATGTCATAATCCTTGAGCAATTGAAGCCACCTCCGCTGCCTCAAATTTAGATCCTTCTGTTTGAACAAGTGCTAAAGACTGCGATGATTAGTATATACCTTACAAGATACACCATATAAGTAGTGCCTCCAAATATTCAAAGCATGAACTATGGCAGCCAACTCTAAATCATGAACGGGGTAGTTCTTGTCATGAAGCTTCAACTGACGAGAAACATAAGCAATAACTCTACCCTCCTGCATCAACACACATCCAATCCCAACTCTTGAAGCATAATAATACATGGTGTAAGAACCTGAAGCTGATGGCAAGACTAACATTGGAACTGTGGTCAAAGCTGTCTTGAGCTTCTGAAAGCTTTCCTCACACTCATCTGACTATACGAATGGTGCACCCTTTTGCGCAAACTTGGTCAAAGACGAAGCAATAAATGAAAATCCCTAGACAAACCAACGATAATACCCTACCAAACCGAGGAAACTCCGGATCTCCATAGCCAAGGACGGTCTAGGCCAACTTTGCACCGCCTCTATCTTCTTTGGGTCAACCTGAATATCATTACTAGACACCACGTGTCCCAGAAAAGCCACAGACTTGGTTCAGAATAGACTCACAAATGAATCAAATTATAAATATAGCCAGTTCATGTTATTTTGCACATATAACCTTAATCGCAAATCAACTTTCAATCAATTAGAACTCAGAGGGAAAATTTGATAATGGTTGAATCCCAATTAATCAAAACTTAATTTTAGACAGAGCATGATGAACAAACACATAAACATGCCTATTTACTCATGATTCATACGTAATAAACACTAAGAACCCTAAGAACACTATAACAGATTTAGGCATGTGTAACATACAGAGGTAGATCTTAAGCATGCAGAAGAGATAGGCTCACAAGAATATCAAGAAACATATCATGAAAAAATTTTCAGAATCAAACAGACAAAGAATATAGGAACAAGGATAGTAAAACTTAGCTTTTTGGGGCTTTCTTTTTCCTTATCTTTTCTTTCTTTCTTTCTTTCTTTCTTTCTTCTTTATTTCTTCTTGCTTTCTTTCTTTATTTCCATATTTCCAAAGTTTCGAAGAATTTTAGTCTTCTGACTATTGGCCTTCATCAATGAGGCTTCTTTTTTTGAGTTTTAGTGGGTAAGGGGTGGTCTGGGACTTGGTTTGGAGGTTTTGAGGTAAGGTTGTTTTTTGGGTGCTCGCCGGAGTAGGGTTCCGGTGAGTCATTTTGTCATATTCGAAGAGTTCTGGTAACATTAGAGACCAACCACCTAGATGAGGTGAAAGATCGCCTCAAGTTGGTCTTATGGTGTTAATCTCGAAGGCTGGTTCATAGATTTTGAGGTCGCCGGCTAGGGTTCCGGCGATGGAAATTTCAAGAAGAAGAGGGGTTTTTGTTTAATAGGGGTTTTGTGGTGGTTATAGGGTTGGGTGGGTAAATGTGAAGCGTTTGGTGGCTGCCTGAGCCGGAGAAGGTGGTGGTAACAGGCCTGTCCGGCCAGTCTCCAAGCGAGACTAAGAAGAAGAAGGAGATAGAAGGGAGGCGGATAGTGTTGTATAATGTGTATATGTGTGTGAGTGTAAGTATATTGAACGGAGATGAGCATATTTATACCCCCCTCATCTCGTGTAATCCTGGCCTTTGGATCAACCAAGATCAACGGCCAGGATCTTTTGTTTCAAAACGGCAGCGTTTGGTTAAGTGAGAGGCTGCTTCGTGTCCGTTGGATATTGAGTTTGGACGGCTGAGATTGTTTCAACATACTGCGTCGTTTAGCTTTAATGAGACTTAATGTCGTCCATCTGATCAATCCTATTGAACGGCCAGATTAGTTCCTTTTACGACGTCGTATGATTTCCAAGCGAACCACATTATCTGGTTCGTTGGATTGATTTCATCAACGACTGATTTTGTTTTAACTTAAACGGTGCCGTTTGATCACGAGCATGGGTAGACCAGGCTGATCTTTTGGGCCTGATATATTTGGGCTCATTAGATGTATATGTATTTCATTATTTATAGCCCAAATTGTATTATATTTTGTTTTTTTGTTTTGTATTTTAATTATTTTCTTGTATTTTCTTTTGTATTGCATTTTTCTACTTTTGTATTTATTTTCAATTGTTATATTTCTTTTATTTCCTATTTTTTCCTGATTTTTCTGGTATTTCCTGACATTTTTGCCATTTTTTTTATTTTCCGGTATTTTGTATTTTTGTTGATTTTTCTGAATTAATATATTTTTTGTGGAATTTTCTAATTGATTCCTTTTGTAATTTTAATATCAACTTTATTTTTAAAGAAAACACACAAGTATTTCAATTAAATCACACAATCGCACATCAAAACTATTTTTGTATTTTTTTTATATTTATATTGGAATTTATTTGCTAAGGGCAAAAATCACGTGCTCACAGCTGCCCCTCATTGCTCGGGAACACGAAGAGTTTCAGTGCAAAGATAAGTGAGCAGTAATGAGAGATTTTTGCCCAATGGCATATTCCGTAAGAAGCATTTTGAAAACCTTTTGACTGCACCCTGCTTCAGAGGTTGCCTACATATCCTGGGCTAAACAGGAATCAGGTTAGTGTAGTTCGGGAAGGTCTGATAGTTTGAAACTACCAAGACTTGATGTTGCTGCTGTCGTTGCTATAATCACTGGCTAACTAATTATTACACCGGGATAAAATGAAAATAAAGAAGCTATTCCAAGCTATGGTCTTATGAATTACAAGAAAATCCTACCTATCTATGACTTGTCTTCTTGCATTGTCTTGCTTTTCCATATCACATGTTGCTCTTTCCTTTTTGTGAATTTTGATTATTTCATGCTTTTGATATACTGCTTCCATCCATTCATGTGACTTCAAATATGCTCCTTGCTTCTAGGTCGATACATGTTTAAAAACAAAACAAAGAATACTTTTTCCCTCTGCCCCAGTGTGAGGCTTTCCATGTGTGATGGTGTTACTCTTGTTAGAAAAATAATTAAAATGCTGGAAAATATTCCCTTGTTATAAAGGTGGGTGCCTGAATTGAAATTAAAATGCTAAAAACTATTCCCTCGTTATACAGGTGGGCGCCTGAACAGAAATTAAAATGCTGAAAAGTATTCCCTTGTTACACAGGTGGGCGCCTGAACAAAAATTACAATGCTGAAAAGTATTCCCTCGTTATACAGGTGGGCGCCTGAACAGAAAAAATGCTGAAAGGTATTCCCTTGTTATACAGGTGGGCGCTTGAATAGAAATTAAAATGCTGCCTGAACAGAAATTAAATTGCTGAAAAGTATTCCCATGTTATACAGGTGGGCGCCTGAACAAAAATAAAATGCTGAAAAGTATTCCCTCGTTATACAGGTGGACGCCTGAATAGAAATTAAAATACTAAAAAGTATTCCCTTGTTATCCAGGTGGGCGCCTGAACAGAAATTAAAATGCTGAAAAGTTTTCCCTCGTTATATAGGTGGGCGCCTGAACGGAAATTAAAATGCTGAAAAGTATTCCCTCGTTATACAGGTGGGCCCCTGATGCAGAAATTAAAATGCTAAAAAGTATTCCCTCGTTATACAGGTGGGCGCCTGATGCATGAAATGAAAATGCAGAAAAATATTCTCTCGTTATCCAGGTGGGTGCCTGAACAGAAAAAATGCTGAAAGGTATTCCCTTGTTATACAGGTGGGCGCGTGAATAGAAATTAAAATGCTGCCTGAACAGAAATTAAATTGCTAAAAAGTATTCCCTCGTTATACAGGTGAGCGCCTGAACAGAAATTACAATGCTGAAAAGTATTCCCTCGTTATACAGGTGGGCGCCTGAACATAAAAAATGCTGAAAGGTATTCCCTTGTTATACAGGTGGGCGCTTGAATAGAAATTAAAATGCTGCCTGAACAGAAATTAAATTGTTGAAAAGTATTCCCATGTTATACAGGTGGGCGCCTGAACAGAAATAAAATGCTGAAAAGTATTCCCTCGTTATACAGGTGGACGCCTGAACAGAAATTAAAATACTGAAAAGTATTCCCTTGTTATCCAGGTGGGCGCCTGAACAGAAATTAAAATGCTGAAAAGTATTCCCTTGTTATACAGGTGGGCACCTGAACAGAAATTAAAATGCTGAAAAGTATTCCCTCGTTATCCAGGTGGGCACCTGATGCATGAAATGAAAATGCAGAAAAATATTCCCTCGTTATCCAGGTGGGCGCCTGATGCATGAAAATGAAAATGCAGAAAATATTCCCTCATTATCTAGGTGGGCGCCTGATGCATGAAAATGAAAATGCAGAAAATATTCCCTCGTTATCCAGGTGGGTGCCTGATGCATGAAAATGAAAATGCAAAATAATATTCACTCAGTTTGATAACTCGGGTGTGACTTTTGAAAAGACAATACCTCCTATGCTGTTTGGGTAGGTTCCTGATTATTGAGTGGGTCCTCTTTCGTGGATTCTCCCCTTTTATTGTTGTTTTCTTTTTGATGTTTTCTCCCACATTGGTCACATTTACTTTAAAGTGATTAGTGAGAATTTGAATATTTTGTCCCTATCTAAATCAGTGAACAATCTTATTAGTTATAAAAATGATGGTTAGAAACTGGCATTCTTGCTGGCCTTGCTTCCATCGTCCGCCTCTTCTTATTTCATCCTGCTTTTCAATTTATTTCCAGGTTTATTCAACTTTCTCTTGCGATCCTCTTTTGCTTTTCTCTTTTTGTTTCTTTTCCTTTCATTTTCCTTCAGCCTTGATTGACATCCATTTTTTTATTTTCTCCTTTCTCTTGCGATCCTCAACTTTCTCTTGCGATCACATGAGAAGCTGGTAGTTAGCTTTCAATTGGCAACTGATTTTGATCAATGAAATGCAAAAATATGAATTTGAGGGGTAAGGTTATTTTGAAGTAAAGACAGAATTTATCTGGGTGTGACGGCTGATTCCTTTGACCATGCCATGTATTTAAATATCCGACCCAGTCTGTCCAATCGAATTGTTGCTATAAAGACAAAATTTTTTTGCTGTTTTTCTTCTTTCATCAAAATATTCCTCATTTTTGCCTTATGGTGCCCGTTAAGGTTTTCACCAATAAGACTCTCTCATTTATTGTTCTCTCGCCTCACATTCGCCTGATAGTGCCCGTTAGGGTTTTCACCGATAAGACTCTCATTTATTCTTCTCTCACCTCACATTCGCCTTATGGTGCCCGTTAGGGTTTTCACCAATAAGACTCTCTCATTTATATTTTTTTTTATTTTATTTCCAAACTTCCGGGTATTGTCCATGCCATGTTTCTCATTATTATTATTGTATCATCATTTTCTTGAAATTAATCAGAAGGTCTTTCTTTGGACTCTAATGTGGCTTTTGGATGGGTTTAGAAAGAAAGGTATAAAGGCTCAAAATTCATATGAGTGTTCAAAAATATTTACAACTCTCGGAATCATAAACATAACTTTTGCCCCAGTTTCAATATTTAGGGAATCTTGGATTTTATTTCTGTCGTGACTGAACCTCATTGAGGCTGACTACGTACCCTTTTGAGATCAAGTAAGGCATAGTTCAAACCATAAGATCGTTCGTCTTTTGACTTTTTCCCGATTTTTCCTTTGTATACTCTTCCTTTTTGTTCATCATTATTTTTCTTTCATTTTATTCATTCTCATTTTCTCATTCTCTTTTCTTTTCTTTTCAATTTCTTGTTCATAATTGATTCCGAGAGAGGGATATGAAAGAATAATGTAATCATGCTCAACAGGGGTGTCAATGGATAAAGTTCTTGGATAGAGAATAAAATGCCTTCATCATTTATATTTCAAAATTATGACAAATACAATTGTACATATGAAAAAGGAATGATACATAATATCTCTTGACTGCATCTGAGTTGATAGCAGTCTCTACACATTTTCCTTCAACATCTGTTAGATATAAAGCTCCGTTGGACAATACCCGGGACACCATGAATGGTCCTTGCCAATTAGGTGCAAACTTTCCTTTTGCTTCGGCCCAGTGAGGAAAAATACGTCTTAACACCAACTGTCCAACTTCAAATTTTCGTGGATGTACTTTCTTGTTGTATGCTCTGGCCATCCTCCGCTGATATAACTGTCCGTGGCAAACTGCCACTAGCCTTTTCTCATCAATCAAGCTCAATTGTTCTAGCCGAGCTTTTACCCATTCATCATCATCAATTTCAGCCTCAGCTATGATCCGAAGGGAAGGTATTTCAATTTCCGCAGGTATGACCGCCTATGTTCTGTACATCAATGAGTATGGTGTTGCGCCAATTGAAGTATGTATAGTTGTACGATAACCCATGAGAGAAAATGGTAGTTTTTCATGCCACCGTCTTGACTCTTCCTCCATCTTCCTGAAAATCTTCTTAATATTCTTATTCGCAGCCTCAACTGCTCCATTTGCTTTAGGCCTATAAGGTGTAGAGTTACGATGCAGGATTTTGAACTTTTGACATGCTTCTTCCATGGGGTGACTATTTAGATTTGATCTATTGTCTGTGATAATTACCTTAGGAATTCCAAAGCGACAAATGATATTTGTGTGTACAAAATCCACTACCGCCTTCTTTCTCACGTCTTTAAATGTCTTCGCCTCTACCCATTTAGTGAAATAATCAATTGCTACCAAGATAAATCTGTGCCCATTAGATGCTGCGGGCTCTATAGGTCCGATGACATCCATGCCCCAGGCGATGAATGGCCACGGTGCTGACATTGTATGCAACTCATAGGGTGGTGAGTGAATCAAATTTTCGTGTATCTGACATTGGTGGAATTTCCGCACATATCTAATGCTATCACGCTCCATAGTGTGCCAATAATATCCCGATCTCAGTATTTTCTTGGCCAAAACATATCCACTCATATGAGGTCTGTAAGCTCCTGCATGTATTTCAGCCATGATTGTGTCAGCTTGTTGTGCATCTATACATCTCAATAGACCTAAATCTGGTGTTATTTTGTATACAACTCCTCCACTGAAGAAAAATCCATTTGCTAATCGCCTTATAGCCCTTTTCTGGTCACCTGTGGCTTGCGCTGGGTACATTCATGTCCTCAAATATTCTCTAATATCATGATACCACGGTTTACCATCAAGTTCTTCTTCCACGGCGAAACAATAAGCATTTTGATCACGAACTTGTATCTGTAGTGGATCTGTATAAGCTTTGTCTGGATGGTGCAACATGGATGATAATGTGGCGAGAGTGTCTGCTACTTCGTTGTGCATTCTTGGGATGTGCTTGAACTTTATGGATTGAAATCTTTGAGACAGTTCATGCAGACACTGTCGACAAGGTATAAGTTTCAAAACCCTTGTCTCTCATTCTCCTTGAATCTGATGTATCAAGAGATCCGAGTCACCGATGACCAAAATCTCTTGAACACCCATGTCTATTGCCATTTTCAATCCCAATATGCATGCTTCATACTCGACCATGTATACATAAAAATCGAAGCCAAGCGTTAACAGGATAGTGCTGACCCGTTTCAGAGATGAGTACTGCTCCAATTCTGACTCCCTTGCTGTTGACGGCCCCATCAAAGTACATTTTCCTGCCTTGCTTATCGTCTTGTTCCACTTCTTTAATATTTATTGTCTCCTCATCAGGAAAATATGTATTTAATGGTTCATACTCATCATCAAATGGATTTTCTACCAAATGGTCAGCGACTGCTTGTGTCTTCATTGTAGTACAAGTTACATAAATGATTTCAAACTCTGTAAGTAGAATTTTCCATTTAGCGAGCCTTCCTGTGGGCATAGGCTTCTAGAATATATACTTCAGTGGGTCCAACCGAGATATAAAATAAGTAGTATAAGCTGACAAGTAATGTTTCTACTTCTGCAACCCATGTTAAAGCACAACATGTTCTCTCCAACTGAGTGTATTTTATCTCGTAAGATGTAAACTTCTTACTAAGATAATATATTGCTTGCTCTTTCTTCCCTGTTTCATCGTGTTGCCCTAGTACACAGCCAAAAGAATTATCCAATACAGTCAAATAAAGGATCAAAGGTCTTCACGGTTCTGGAGGAACCAATACAGGAGGATTAGCCAGATATTCCTTAACTTTGTCAAATGCATCTTGACATTCATCAGTCCAATTCACCGCAACATATTTGTTCAATAATTTGAAAATGGACTCACAAGTCTACGTTAACTGAGCAATAAATCTGCTAATATAATTCAACCTGCCTAATAAACTCATCACTTCTTTCTTGTTCTTCGGCGGAGGCAAATTCTGGATTGCTTTTATCTTTGACGGATCTAATTCAGTGCCACGCCAGCTTACTATCCCAATAACTTTCCTGACGGTACTCCTAAAGCACACTTTGCTGGATTGAGCTTGAGATTATATCTTCGGAGCCTCTGGAAAATTTTTCTTAAATCCTTAACATGGTCACACTGCTTTTTGGACTTGATAATAACATCATCCACATATACTTCAATATCTCGATGCATCATCTCATGAAACATAGTGGTCATTTCCCTCATATATGTAGCCCCGACATTCTTTAACCCGAACGTCATCACCCTATAGCAATATTTTCCCCAAGGAGTGATAAAGGCCGTCTTTTCTGCATCTTCTTCGTCCATCAAGATCTAATAATAACCCGCATAACAATCCACAAAAATAACCAATTTCATGTTTGGCACAATTGTCGATTAATATATGGATATTTGGCAATGGAAAATCATCCTTTGGACTAGCTTTATTGAGGTCTCGATAATCAACGCACATCTAGTTTTTCCATCCTTCTTTGGAACTGGCACAACATTAGCTAACTAGGTGGGATATTTAGTGACTCGTATGACATTTGCCTCAAATTGTTTATTAACTTCTTCTTTTATTTTCACGCTGATGTCTATTTTAAACTTCCTTAACTTTTGCTTTACCGGCTAGCATTCTGGATAGATGGGCAATTTATGTACCACCAGGTCAGTACTGAGCCTAGGCATGTCATCATAACACCAAGAAAATATGTCCTTGTACTCATGTAACAACCTGATTAAATCTTCTTTGAGGGAAGTCTCTAAATACACACTAATCTTTGCTTCTCGGACATTCTCCTCACTTCCCGAATTAATAGACTCCGTCTCATTCAAGTTCGGTTTGGGTTTTTCTTCATAATGACTCAAATCTTTACTAATTTCCTCCAATACTTCCTCATCCTCATATTCCAATTCATGTTCATTTTCAATTTCTTTTATAACTATTCGATTATCAAGACTGGACCGGGAATCCTTCATGCATGACATATCATTGGAATCAAGCAAATATTGAACTGTACAAAAGAAGAAAAATAAAATAAGGCAAAAATGGAGGAAGAAAAGAAATTGCATTTCATTGAATTTTGAAAGGTAACAAGAGTTGGTTACATTTGATTTGACGGGATATGGGATTACAATTTTAAAACAAGATAGTTTTGGGAATGAAATATTAAAAGCTAACTACCACAACTCCCTCCTGATCGGAAGAGGAGTAGTTTCCCAGTTATTTAGCATAGTGTGGGGTCCAACAAATTGAACGTCCATTTTGCTTGTTCCTTTACCCGTCTCCACCACATTCTTATCTTCAAATAGCCTCTCAAATCTTGCTAAAAGCTCTTCATCTGGTTTTATCTGCGCACGGTTTGGCATGACAGCTACCAGACGTCTCTGTGTACCAGGCTTGACAAAAGAGTTGGATAGTTTTGGAATAGGTTTGGGGAGGGTCCACCCTTTCTTTTTCAACTTCTTAGCTCCCTGGATATTAGCAATGGTTGGCTTGAAACCTAAGCCAAAAGTATCAGTACTGCATGGAAGGTGGATAGGCTGTGTTATACATTGCAAGGTTACTCCTAAGCCCCTTCCAAGAGAAAACCCATTCTTTATCATCTCCTTGGCGACCATAACTGCTGCAGGAGCCACCGTGGGTACTGGCATATTTTCTCCCTCATATATTGTGTTCACAATCACGGTGTCCATTACTTGGTCTACCCACGGACCTTTATCTCCTACCACTTCCTCAAATGGTGTAATAGCATTGCAAACATCGTCTTCCCCGTGCACTATTATCTCTTGCTGCTCCCACTCAAATTTTACCATTTGATGCAAAGAAGATGGTACTGCTTTCGCAGCGTGGATCCACGGACGTCCTAACAAGAGGTTGTATGATATAGTGACATCCAACACTTGAAACTCTATAGTGAAATCCACTGGTCCGATAGTAAGCTCTAGTATGATATCCCCCACGGTGTTCTTTCCGCCTCCATCAAAACCCCTCACACATACACTGATACGATGAATTTTCTCATGATTGAATTTTAGTTTCCCTAGCGTTGACAATGGACAGATATTGGCGCTTGATCCATTGTCCACCAATACAAGAGTTACTACAGATTCTTCACATTTTACCATGAGGTATAGTCCTTTATTATGCTCCGTTCCTTCTAGTGGCAACTCGGTGTCTGATAATGTTATTTTATTTGTCTCAAAGATCTTGTTTGTGATTTTCTCCAAATGACATACCAAAATCTTCTCCGGTACGTGGGCTTCATTTAGAATCTTCATCAACATCTTTCTATGTTCATCAGAATGAATTAGCAGGGATTACAATGATACCTGCGCGGGCGTCTTCCTCAATTGCTCAACTATAGAGTAGTCTTGAGCTTTCATCTTCTTTAAAAATTCCTCGGCTTCTTCCTTAGTAACTGCTTTCTTCACATAAGTCAGGTTTTCTTTCACCACTTTTGTCTTTCTTAAATCATCCGGGGCAAAGCATCGCCCAGAGCGAGTTAAACCATGAGTTTCACAAATTTCTCCCTTAACTTCTTTCCCTTTATACACCACTGTCACCTTAACATAATTCCATGGTACAACCTTGGTATTCACAACTGGCATTTGCACAACTGGTTTGGTAACCACTTGGCTCTACATAAGCTCCGTTCAGAGCTAGCAAGGCTTCACCCCAGGTAATATTACTTTCACGGGCTCAGGCTCGATCATCACTGATGATTGTTTTGCTGGTAAATCAATTGACACTTTCTCTCTTTCAACTTTCCCCTCAACCTTGTTGTTTGCTTTAATCGTCATCACCGTCTGAGAAGGTTTTCCGCAACTCTCTCCCTATTCTAGCTCTATAATATGTGTCTCATGATGTGCTGGCAAAGGATTCTGCGTTATATTGGGAGTTTCTGGAGCTTGCACCTTAATTCTCCTGGAATCAATAAGTTCTTGTATTGCGGACTTTAAGTGCCAACACTTCTTCTTGTCATGTCCAGTGCCCCAGAACAATATTCACAATGGACAGATTGGTCTAGATTTCTGGGTGAGGGTTGGGAATTTTAGGTTCAATAGGGCTCAACATCCCTAATTCTCTCAAACGGTGAATGAGACTGGTATATGATTCTCCTAGAGGAGTGAATGTTCTTTTCCTTTGAGGCCTATCACCTTTTACTTCTGGATCAGGACGGAAGTTGTGTCGATTTGGATTTCTGTAGGTTTTTTAAGATGGATAGGCATTTTGTGCATGGTAGACATTTTGTGGAGCTGGGGTACGCCATGAAGATGGAGGTGGTGGGTAACGTTGGACAAAAAATTGTGGACCGGTTGGAGGATAATATGGTGGAGGTGGATTATATGGTGATGGTGGATATGGTTGGTATGGGCGAGGTTGATAATGATATGGGTTGGGGCCCCGGGACCGAGATCTACCTTCAATAACCGCCACTTCTTCCTTTTTCTTCTCTCCAATCGACCCACTTGTTCCCATCTGTATTGCTTGGTTCGTAGCCTTGATGACTGAGTAGCTCATAATCTTATTCGTCTTTAACCCTTCTTCCACAAAGCTTCCCATCTTTACTACCTCATTAAAGGTTTTTCCAATTGCAAACACCAAATGGCCATAGTATGTCGGCTCCAAAGCTTGTAAGAAACAATCTACCATTTCTCTTTCTTTCATTGGTGGATCTACACGTGCAACATGTTCCTCCACCTGAATCCATACTCCCGAAAGCTTTCTCCAGGTTTCTTCTCCATCTTAGTCAATGATAATCTATCAGGGATAATTTCCAGATTACATTGGAAATGGTTTGCAAATGATTGAGCTAGATCATCCCAAATGAACCATCGAGTATGATCTTGTCGAGTGTATTATTCCAATGCCGAGCCACTGAGGCTTTGACTGAAATAAGCCATGAGTAGTTCATCCCTTCCTCCTGCTCCATGCATTTTACTACAGTATCATCTTAGATGGGCCACTGGATCTTCGTGACCATCATACATGTCAAACTTGGGCAACTTAAACCAGGCAGGTAGCTGTACCTCAAGAAATAAACATAAGTCTTTGTATGCCATACTAACTTGGCCTCCCAGCCCTGCATATTACGAAACAACTGCTCAAGACTCTTCATTTTACGGGCCATTTCCTCCTGTTTAGGGTTTCTAGTAGGTTTCTCCTCCTCTGTCATGTCTATGAGTAGTGTGTAAGAATCATGTTGCCTGAAAGTGGGTCTGGCGGGTAATAATGGGTATCCTAGACATGAAACACATGTTCGCTGGGGGATTTGTGTAAAGTAGCTGGTGGCGGTGCCACATATACTGGAGCGACCTAAGTTGGTGGTGGTGGAGCTTGTTTAGACAGGGGTGGTGGTGCTTGTGATGTTGTAACATAATAATGCAGGTAAGTTGGATATATGGAGGATGATTTCATGGTGGGTGGTTTGGGGTTTGGGTTCGGAGGAGGAATGTATGCGGGGTTGGCTGGGTGGGAAGGTAAGGGTTGACCCCTCGACCAAGCCTGGTACATCTCTAACATCTGCTGTTTTAATTTGTACATCTCTTACTTTATACTAGTTACATCCATAACTTCTTCCTCTTGCATAGGATCCATAATCGTAGGCTCAATTTCTTGGGTTACCTCTTTGGTCATGACTTTAGAACGTGTGTTGTAGCTGTGATGTGCCAGAATGCCAGTTGCTAACTGTTTATCTGATACTCATCAACAACAAAAACTTGTTAATATTTAGATCATAAGGGATAAACATCACAAGTTCTAAAACCACAACTTTTGCCTAGTAATTATGCATCATCCTGGCAATATTCTTCTTTTTGAACCGCGAGCTTTCTTTCCACTTTTGTTTTTCATTATTTCATTGCTTTTGTTTATTTCTTTATCTTATTTTCCTTTTATTTTTCTCTCTTTCTTTTTTTATTTTTGTTTTTCATTCCTATATGTTTGCCTATCGCCCAAGCAATTTGCATATATAAGAGAAAAATAATGGCAATTTCTTTTAAATTTTCATTGATATTCAAACATTGGTTACAAATGATGTTGTACTATAAATATGGAGAGAAAAATACAAAAATGCATGCCCTATGAATACATTAAAGCTCTTAATGCCCGCGAGACATCGCTTGCCGCGGGCCTATATGCTAATCCACTTTGGAGTTTGTCCAGGTCGGTCATTACACTACCAGAAAATAGATCTATGGGAACAGTAATTTTAGTAACGGTACAAGAACCGTCGCCATAGATCATGTATGGTAACGGTTACAACCGTTACAGTAGCATCTAACTGATACTAGCACAGTTGAACTATACAACCGTTGCAATAGTAAAATAACCGTTGCCATAGTTTTATCTAAAGCAACGGTCGTATAAATTGTCCTAATAAAACAGTCTACTGGAACGCATCTTTAGTAAAAATAACTATTGGAACGGTTATTTTTTTCCCTCTTTATTCACCCCTGAAATTTTGTTAACCCGCCAAACTATTCCCTATTTATTTAGTTTTTTAATAATTTTAATAACCTAAATATTAAATAACAAAACATATGTGTTATAGTTCTTTGTACACCAACGCCGCAATATTCCCAAATGCCATAGCCTTCTTCTTCACTGAAAACCTTCTTCTACTGCAAGAATCTTCTCCCTCCTCTTCAAAATCGTCGATTCCTCCATCTCTCTCTTTAAAAACTCCGATACCCCCTTTCCTCTCTTCGATGCCCTGAAAAACCCTCAATTCTCTTTTAATTTTACAGTTTTCTGAGGTTTAGTATGATTAAGTGCAGAATGAATCTGAGAAACTAAGATCTTGTGCAAAGGGTTTGTATTCTTTGAAGGCCTTAGGTCAACTTGTTGTGCAAAGGTTACAAACGAAGATCAGAGAAATATTTTGAAGACCCAAATACTAAGGTATAAGTTTTTTTTGCGCTCATTGCACTTTCTGGTTCTTAATCAAGAAACCTGGTTTTATTTCTGTGTTTTCTTATGGGTTTTTCAATTGAATTAGGGATTTTTTGTGAAATTTTCCTATGTTTGTTATGGAGCCTCTTTGTTTTGCTAGTGCTTGGCGGCTTTTTTCTATTGTTATGTTTTCTAAGTTTTTGGCTCTTAAGGGTGAAAACATCAGCTTGACCATTAGTTTAAGCTTTTCTTGGTATTCTGGTCTTAAGATTTATGGGTTTGAGAATCAGATCCATGTGTTCTTCTTATGTGTTGCTGGATTTCAAGATTTCTAAAATTTTCAGTTTCTTTTCAGTTTGGATGCAGGGAAAACATGGAAATGTTCATTCTAGTGTTCTTTAGTATAATTTTCCTAGAAATTCAAGATAATACTAGAGTGTCACAGTAGGATTTGAACTTGTGATCTAAAGGAGTCTTTGAAGACTGCACTACAATGTTCTTTTATGGCAAGGGCATACAACAGTTCAAGCTTACCCGCGCGATGCGCGGATTGTAAAAAAAAAAATTATTAGCATGATTATTTGCTTATTATAATCGCTTTCCTCTACTATCTCATACTTCTGTTCTTTCATATGTAAAGCATATGTTTTGGTTTCCAGTTTATTTTCCTGGTCATGCCTTGAGCAATATTTTGCAGGTTTATCAAGCTACTGTGCAATCAATTATTCCTACCTTCTTTCAGTGCACAAAATCAATATGTTAGTCTGTATATATTCATTAACATTTTGTTTTAGTTTTTAATGTAGGGAACTTGTTTACATTTTTAGGGATTTACGCATGTCTAAGAAACTTGCAGCCTTGCTTATTTATTTTCAGTAAGTACTACTTCTTTATGAAAACATTCTTCTTTTTGGCTTTTTCTGATGTACATATACATTCAATGCCACAACAACTCAACTAATTTATGAATGGGAATAGATGGTTGGCGGATTGAGAATAATCATGAGGTTTAGTACTACAAAACTACATATAAATGATCTATGTTGAGTTCAGTTAGTTTTTGAACTTAAGTTACTTTAAATTGTAAACCAAAAGCATTTGGAAATGTAAGTGTTAAATACTTGGTATGTTACATACCTTTCAAATAAAAAACTTTCTGAATCCTTATTGTTTCTTTTTGGAGGATTGCAAGACCCAATTCCCATTTCTTTGGGCGGATTAGTATTTGTCTTATGATACCAAGAGTCATCTTTTGGAGATTCATTCTTCACTCAGTTCACACATACTACAGAAGTGATACTTACATATTTATCATGATATGTCGTAATCCTGGTTCCATATTTTGCTCATCAATGTAATTTTTTCTTCCTTGCCTTGCCTTGCGTTGAGATCATATTACAAGGACTTGCATATGAGTATGTTTTGTGCTTTGTGTTAACAGATATATTGACAGTATGTATGTGTTCCATTTGAGGATTGTATTTCCTCATGATAGGTTCAAATAACTTTGCCATCCTTTGGCTTGCTTTCTCTGGATTTGCAAGGTCGAATGCATTGCTTATAGCTATATTTGTCCAGGCAGTGCATAAGTCCTATGAAGCAACTTTTGTTAGGAAGCATGCTCATGTAAGTTTTTCTGTGTTTTTGTTCTCCCTTTCACCATGCATTTTTCTTTCTGGATCAGTACCTAATATGTTATGATTGTTCATAAATTGAATCTCACTATATTAAGAAGTGAGAGAGGCTTATGCCAAACTGAGCTGCATGGTTTACTATGAGTTCGCGAAACAATAGGTGGTAGTTGGCACACTGCTTTCCAAGGAGCTTCAAGGAGTGCTATTAAACTAGTGTTCTACTAAGCACGTTCAATTCATTTAGCAAAAACAAGAGATTGGTTCTTTGTCCAAACCTCTTACTGGTTACATGTAGGATGAATAGTTCATCCTTATACAAAAAAATGCCTACTATCAACTTAACAGTTGGTAGAGTAAAAGTTAGGTAGAGAGGACTCCTCCATTACAATTTGGAAAATCTCGTTATTCAAAGTAATTTTACACACTCGTCTTTTGGGTGTTTTCCTAATTTGCAGGGGAGGTTTCGATGCCTATGTTTTGCCTTAGGCAAACCTTTGGCAAATGCAAAGTCCCTGTCTCTTCATATCTGAAACCATATAATTTAAATTCCCTAGTTTAAATGCTATACTTTATCTATTGAATTGTGTCTTACTGCTGGAATCCTAGGCTAAGCTTCATCCGTAACAATTTGGTGGTCATTCTTGCTTGTGAGGACATTGCAGTTGATAAATCCATCCATGGCTTAATTAACTCTCGATCGTTTGTCTTAAAGGTTGAGTGACTTACTATTCTCTTGTTTTTCTTGTAAAGTACCCAGCTAAAATATTCTTTTGAAATTTGTATTAAAAATAAGACACCAAAGAGATGTAGATTGCCCGTTTCATTGGCTGTAGATGACATTTTCACTTGGAACTGCATCACGATACATAAGAGCATGTAAAAAATGTGTTCCTTTTCATATCCACAAAAACTGAGGATCTCTTTTTTCAATCAGTAAAGTGTAACTCATTTTCATAAACAACAAACATGTTTCATTTGACCTGTGTAGTCAATAGTCAAATGATGACTAAAAGAGCGGAACCCTGAAATGTTCAAGTAACACATATTATATCAAACTTGGTGTCTCACTCGTATTCTTTATGGTAAGACATTCTATTATTCAAATTTCACATTTGAGTCTCATTTGCAGAGATATGTAGCTGATGTTGGCAAGTCATGGGGAGTGTTGATTGTTTGTGGAGGGATTTTGCCAGTGTTTCTATCAGTGATATGGCTTTTGATGATTCGTCACTTAGTGGCTGCAATGCCTTGGATAACTGTTGTCCTCTTTAATGCCCTTATTATTATTTTAGTCACAATGTTCTACTGCTTGAAAGGTTAGGCCCTGTTTCCTATTGTTTTCCTTCGGGTTGTTATGTCTTAATAGTAATTCATATCAATTTAAGAAAAGGGTCATTTGTTTGTACCAGCTATGGCTCTTCGTTTGCAGTGGAGCTACTTAATTTTTGTATGTTTCTTTAAAGATAAAATACCCTTTATCCCTTAAACTAAAATGATTCTAGTCTACAACCAGACATTGGCTGATTCTGTATGTAATTTTTGAAGAAAAAAGAAAAGCTAAAAGTATTACGTTTTGCGATTCATTAACTGAGATGATGATAGAAAATATAATATGCTTATCTTAGTTATTTGATTGACTATAATAAAGAGGTAAACATTAGAAAATCAACTAATACAATTGAAAGAGAATGATTCAACAATATTTATTCATTTGCTTTAGTTAAATGAGGAAGTAAAACTATTTTGTCCAAGGGCATTTATTCATAAAATAAACAAGAGGCAAAATAGTAATATGATTCTTATTGAGATCTCAAGGGATCTTCCATTCACTAAGTTCTACACATATTACATGAGGGCAATCCTCCATGCTGTCCTTTATTTTGCCTATTTACTAGCAACTCCGTAGTGCTTGAGTCTTCAAAATGCAACTACAAGCGATTCACTGTTTGGTCTATCCTTTGTTGGATAATTTTTCTGAAATATATGAAGGGTCTTTCGGGAATAGAGATATTGTTCATTTTGTAGTTGTGCCAAAGACCAAATATATATCAGAAATGCTAGAAATTCGAATTTCAGTTTTGGTTATGTTAGATTTCTTTTACAATGTTTGTTCATGCAGTGTTATAAATAGCGCTCGCTACAGCGCTAAAGGCGTGTAGCGAGGCAAGGCGAGCATGTAGCGACCAGGTTCTGCCTTTTCTTCTTCTTCCATTGTCTGCCTCTGCCTAGCGACCAGGTATGTTTCTTCTTCTTCTGGTCGACCACCATTGTTGGTCTTCTTCTTTCTTCTAGTAATTTTTAGGTGTGATGACCTTCGGGTTTCTTATCCAATCTTTATTCTTTGTGTTACCGGCAAGGTAACAATAGTGATCTTACAAATGTTAATAGTCAAAATGGCCTTCTACCTGCCATGTGATCATGGTAAGCTCTAGTGTCACATTAATGTACCATGTGAGATGGGTTTGTTACGTTTGGAAAAAGTTAATTGTCTGTTGGCTAAGCTACATGGGCTTGAAAAATCCAACTTCTAAATGTGATAAAACCTAGTTCGGGATAGCCAATAGGATGATAGTTTATTGCTGACAAGAGTGTTCCTATGTGAAACGTTGATATATCTGTTCCTATGTTAATTTAGATCATGGAATATTATGCACGCCGGATTGGAAGAACTGGTCGTGCAGGATCAATGGGCCGAGCTACTTCATTTTACATTGATCATGGTATGGTGTTTCCTTTCTCTATACAAACATATTGGGATTGACTTCCCAAAAGACAACATTGGCCTTGGCAGTAGGATTTTTCATTTACCCCCTATATCCTAATTTTTCGTCGTTTGCTCTTTCCTTATATTTGGCATTGGTTTGTAAAAGCTAAGACTAGAATGATTAAAAGTTATACGATTAGAAGAATGAAAGCGAGGATGCAACCAACCCATTCTCTACTTACAAAGTTACAAGTAGAGAAAATTCTACTATACCCATTCTTATTTAATAACTTTATTTATTCTTTTGTAGGTGGAGTAACCAAAGAAAGGGAAGATGGAGAAGGTGGAGCAACTGAAGAAATGAAAGATGGAGATAGGGAAGATATAGGCCTTACATAACTTTGAGTTGTTGTCAATATTCTTGAAGTCTTTTGTTATAGCATTTCAAACTTTAACTTTTGAAGCTGTAAAACTTATGTAATTTAGTTAAAAATATTTTGCTATTATCGTTATTCTTAACTTATTGGATAAGAAATAATATGTAGTATTTTATTATTTTATTTATATAATATCCAAGTTATAATTACAAATATTTTTAGGTGGTAATGTCAATAAAACGTTTAAAATAGCCTAGTAGAACCGTTGCAATAAGCACAAATGTCGTTGCCATAGATATTCTGAACCGTTCCGATAGGTGTTGCAGACCGTTCCATAAAGTGTGACAAACTGATGCAATAGAAACAAAACCGTTACGATAGCATTAAATAACCGTTGCAATAGCTGTAAATAACCGTTACAATAGCATACATAACCGTTGCAATAGACTATATTGTAACAGTTTCCAACCATTGTAGTAAATAATATGGTAACGGTTTACAACCGTTGCATAAAGTATACGGCAACGGTTTATAACCGTTGCTGTTGAAATGAATATTCGTTGCTTCAGACAGAGGGAAAACCGTTGCGATATCTTGATCTATGGCAATGGTGTTGTCAACCGTTGCCAAAACCGTTGCTGTAGGTCTATTGGCACGCGAGCGGATGTCACGGTTGTTGAACCGTTCCAATACCTCTATGGCAACGGTTTTGCTATCAATTGCAACAGTTTACCAACCGTTGCCATAAGTCTATTTTCCAGTAGTGTTACTTGCTTTACAAAGATCATTACTGCTGATGTGAATGTTGATTGAGACATATCTTCGCACAATTGGCATTTCCTTCTGATGTATTTAGCAACGTTGAAAATTCTTTCCCTAATTGACCCTTTTTTCTTGAAGCAACCTGCCAATCTGTTCAACTCGAGCATCTAAGGTTTGCTCGTTCTTCTTTTGAAGTTGTTGAAGCTCCAATTCTAACCGAGTTATGGCCATGTAACAATGTTCTTTCTCTACCTCAAATTCTTTGGTTTGTTTGGAACTTTTGACCTCGGCTGTAATGATCTTCTTCCTCAATTGGGCTACCGCAACATTATGTTCATCTTTTATCTGTCAAACCATTCGAGTTCTTTCTTCACCATTCTTGGCCAGTTGTTTCCGAACCCCGACTAATTCCTTCTCAGCTTTATCTAGATCAAAGCTATAGTCGTTCACTTTGCACCATAGATTTTCAATTAACTTCTCATCTCGGGCAAGTCGAACTGGGGTTTCGGTTGTTGTTTTCATCTTTACAATCTGAGCCTTCAGGATTTCATTTTCTTTTCTTAGCTGTTTCTTTTCACCCTCATCGGGTGCTGCTTGTAGGTTACATTCGAATTTGTGGTCTTGGAATTATTTTTCCAACAAGCTGATTCTGGCTCGATATTCATTTTCCTTGACCATCCAATCATTCTGTTCCTTAGACTGCTCGGCCAACTCTTGAATGTGAGGCCTCTTCATCGGTCTCTCATGCTCAATATCTCTGTGGTACCATGCTGAATACCCTGCTGATACTTCTCCTCGAGCCTAGTTTCCCACACAAGTATCAATTCTCAGGTATTGGCATTCATTCCAGCATGTATCAATGATCCCCTTCAAGTGCTTGTAAGCATTTTGATCAGAGGCGCCTGTAAAATACCCTCTTTGCTCGAGCAAGGTCAACATGACGTTTGTAATTTGGAAGTTCCCTGCCCGGATTCAGGGAGGAATGATGGGACTCGCATATCCTTGATTTGGGAGGCCTCTTGGAGCCACTCTAGGCGGTGGCGGAGAAGGGTCTGGAATATGGTAGTTGTCATTTGCATTGGCCCGATGGCCTCTATGTAGAGCTTGAGGTAAGGGAAACTCATCATGATCAAGATCTTATACCTCCTCCCCCGTATTCACATTGCCAAGAGGGTCATCGGCATTAAGAGCCATTTGTAATTGAGTAATCAACACAAACAAAATTAGGAAATAAGAAGGAAAGAGAAGCAAAACAAAAAACTAACTAAACAGATAGTCAACACCGTAAGCTCCACGGCAGCGACGCCAAAAAGTGATCGCTGCCAACTCGATGCTACACCAAAGTAGGAAAAACGGGTCGCAATAGCTTTTACCTGAATAGAGGTCGGGATCGATTTCCTCAGGGGTCTAGTAGTGGAGTTGGATTTTTTGTTTAGTATAGAGATGTGTTTGTACTCCAAATGTCACTTCAATCAATTTTGGTTTTTGAATTTTATAACTACAATTATAAAATTAACGATTAACACTAAATTACTCTACGAGAATATTACTAAGTTGTATCCAATGTGAAGAAAGGCACTAGGGTAGTGACACTACCTAGGTGACTAATTAACGGGTAGATGCTACTAAGGATAGATTGACATATTTGGGGCTTATGCTATAAGCATTGCACAATTGTACCCACTCTCACACCTCTCGGTAGAGAGAGTGATTTTTCCCAATTAACTCTCTCGAGACCAATTGGGCAGGCCAATTTTGTCATGCAACTAGCGTTCAAATAAGGTGATTACTCTCTCGAGATTTAACCCGTTAATTGGGACTATCATTTCTGAAGAATCCATCCCAATTCCTTGTTGGTTCAATTTTTGGGGTCATGGACTCTCTTTCTCAAGAGGAGTTAGACCACTAAGCTTGAATCGATGTTTGCAACTACAAATTCAAAATTAGAACATAAAATAAACCCAAATAGCAAACACCCATAATCATTCTAACCCTAGATGGCAACATCCATCAATTACGCACACTAGGGTTGAGCCATAACCCTAGCTAATGGGTTTAGAAACTCATGCTTGAAAGAGAAATCGAAGAAATATATGAATAACTAAGCATAATAATTGATTACTAAGAAGAAACTACAATAATATATCATTAATGAAGATCAAAAGTGCCGAATATGGCTACAAAAGTGAGTCTTATGAGAGAAGCTATGTCTAGAATATAAAACCTGACCTAAAAAATGTAAAATATTCTATTCATAATAGGATAGAAAAATTAGACAACAATACCCTTACGGGTCAGTGCAGAATGCGGCCGCACTAGCACTTGGACTTATCATTTCAGCTTCTCTAAAGTTGGGGACCACGAACTACGTGGAAGTGGACTGCGTCCGCAGTGGAAGTTGGTGCGGCCGCACAAAAAGGAGTGCATACCACATTGCTCGAGATTGGAAAGTTTTTCACTCTTTAATCTCTACTGTGCGGACGTACAAAAGAGTAGTGCGACCACGAAGCTTGACTGCAGACCGCGTGGAAGTGTACCACACCTGCGTTGCCTCTAGCTTGAATATGTCAACTCTCTGAACTTTCTAGTGCGGCTGTAGTCACTTTTGTGCGGTCTGCACTAGGTTCTCTTTTTCCCAATTCACTTAATCTTTTACACTTGAGCAGGTTTCACTCATTTTTTAGCCGATCTATGACATTTTTCATTTTATCGATCAAACCTGCAATCAAGCACAACTTGTGAGCATATTGAGACTATTTTGTTGCAATTTATAACCAAAGCATAGGCAAGGGCATAAAACATGTTAAAATCCTGACTTATCACACGGTTAAGTGAAAATTGTAAGGAATTTGGGAAAACTCAAATCATGAATGTTTTATACGTTTGAAATAGCTTTCTAACGATATATTGTAGAGACCAAAGGAAGCTATGTACAAAAATGTATTCCAGTTTTACTGAACAGTGTAGAACCACCAAGCCCAGACCGCGAACGCGGTCGTAAGGTAGTGTTCCTGCTATTTAACGTGGCCGAGACCATAGTTACGCCTATAGGGGCACAATGGCAGACTTGGGGAGTCATTTTTAATCCCTATTTCGTCTCTCACAACCCCAAAAAATAAAAACTTGCTCTATACAGGAAAGCTCTTTTAAACCTAACTCCTTAAGGGTCCCTCAACAATCCAAGGTAAGTTCTAATGGTGATTCTAAGTTAACTTCAATTTTCCAATATCTTATTAATATGGATGAACCCTCCATATCAGTATATATTCTATTGGGATATCATTATTGAGTAAGGAACCCTAGAACTCAAATTCAAAGGGATTGAACTTCAGAAAGGTAATGTCGTCACCCTCTAATTAATTCTAGCGTTGGATTAATGATTATAGACTTTAGTTCATGAGATATGAGTTGATGGGTTTCATAGAAAAGCATGAGCGATTATTGGTTTGGGGTGTTGATTATTGATTATTAGTTAAGGGTGTTGTTACCGTATGGTTAATAAAGAATAGTGTTGATCATAGTCATTTGAACTTTTAGCATTTATCTAGAAGCAAGAGAATGAGTTATTGGATGTAGAGATACCATTAATAAGGAATATGAAGCCTTATTCTAAATGTGTGCTTGATAAAATGCCTATCTAACCAAAAATATGAGTATTATTGCTAATACGGAATCCCTTTGACTTGTATTGATATAAATTAAAGTTGAAAGGGTTAGCGAATGTTGCGTTACACTCAATAGCAGGAAGCTAAGGTATGTGAGGCTAACTCTCTATATTTGGGAACGTTAATGATTCTCCCTACACTACGTTTCTTTTACTTCGTTACTAATTATCTCAGAAATATAGTTTAGCCTATTCTTCAGCTTCATCACTCGTTCATGGCTTTCATTCTGAACGTTGTCAGCTCAATACGTATTTAATATATACATGGGTTGATGCTCCGAGTCTTATTATAATTTACTCAGTGTTCCATAAACAACTGAAGTTTCAGTATTCATAATCAGTTCAAGAATACTTATCTCATTCTAGTCATATTCAGTATTCCAATATTATGTTACTCAGTGTTATCCAATATTTCAGTATCATGTAGCTCAATATGATTCAATTTTTCACTATCATGTGTTGTAATATGATTCTCAGTTACTGATTTTAAATTCCTGAATGTTGAACACCTGTATTTGGGCCTGAGGTCGTAGTATATATATTGTATACGTACTTGGGCTTGAGGCGGTAGTTTATGCTTTTTGCATTTTTTGGCATGATGCAGTAATTATGTATACATATACTTGGGCCTGAGGTCGCAGCTTATTCATATAAATAGGTTGTTTATCATTTAGAAAATGGAGTATTCATATCCTTACTTCCTTTGTTCAATTCAGTTATTAGTTATTATTTCAGTTACCGGTTATCGGTTATCAGTTAAGTTATCAATTATAATTTGAATTTCAGTTTTAATAGTTATCATTTCAATTATCAATTATAAATTCTCAATTATCAGCTTAGTTTCAATTTTAGCATTTATAGTTCTTTATTTTTGTTGCTTTAACCCTAAACCCTAAACCCTAAATACTAGTGTAATAAGCCCGGACGCTCTTTCCTCTCTCCTCTCTTGGCGACATGGAGAATTAAGAGCTGCCATGGATGCGCAGCCCTCTCCCCAGCTTCAAGCTGTGGGAGAGACGAACCCTATCCACAAAACCAATACATATGCTTCTTTAACGTTGTCAAAATCCCAACCAGTAATCAAAACAACTCTTAAACCTTTCCAAGTTGTTCATGGGGAACTTATGATGCAGTTTTCTTTTATGGAACTGGAAGAATATGCTGTTGAAGAAGGACTTCATCAAGTTGTGGTGATGAAGTTATCATATGGTGCACCTGAATTGCAAGAGCTTCGAAATTTAATTCCAGCACAATTTGGGATTAAAGGTCGCAGCTTGATTGGCTTGCTTGCGTTTCGACAACTTTTGATTTGTTGTGATCATCATGACGATTTTGTATCTGTTCTTTCAAAGCATGTTGGTTATTTACAGTATAAGGGGCAACAAATTTAGTATAGTACATTCCCATGGACTCAAGATTACAATCCTATGTTTGAGACGTCAAAAACAGTGGCATGGGTGTCGTTTCCAGATTTGCCGACGAACCTGTTCGCTAGGAAACCTTTACTGTCCATCGCATGAGCTGTGGGGAAACCTATTGCCATAGACAAGGCCACACAAACTAGGACAAGACCTAGCACAGCAAGAGTTAAGGTAGTTCTTGATCTCCTTGACAAGCATCCCAAGAATATGAAGTTACAACTTATCGACGAGAAATCTGGTAATGTTATTGAGCATGTACAGGATTTTGTGTTTGATAATCTTCCATCATATTGTAATGTGTGCAAACGACAAGGACATGCTAGTGAAGATTGTCGTTCATTAATTAAAAAGAATAGGGCTAATGATGAAATGCAACAGGAGGTTAGGGAAAATGATCGCATTGATGAGGTTGCGAGTTTAGAACAATTGAAAGGAGACGCTAGGGACTACTTAAATGAAAAAAGGGCTGCCAAACATGTAATAGAAGTTTCAGTGCAAGATCAAAGCATGGGGCAACGGAAGTTATTGCAGTTGCAATTTAGTGAAAATCAACTGCATGCTACTGATGCTCATACCCCTGATGGTGCACAGATCAATAATTCTAGGATCACAAGGAATATTGCTATACCTTTGAAACATAATGTTGATCGAGCAGTTATTGATCCTAATACTGTTGCACTTAAAAAGTTTGAAAAAAATCAGTTGTTAAATCTAATGCTGCTATTGAAGTTGAAAATCTAGCAGGTGTTGAAGGATCAGGCTTGGAATTAATGATTGAAAAGACAACAGTTGCTGAAAAAACTGTGCAACAGTTTAGTGCTGCGCATGATCCAGTGCCTTTGGTCGTGGTGATGTTTTGTATCGAGCTACTACTGGAGTTCCTAAAAGTTCAACTATTGAACCTGGGCAAACAGTTGTAGCACTTGTAAATTTAGTTGAAAAATCAGTAGGTGGCGTGAAGAAGCAAAATTATAGGACTGGGGAACAGGCAGTACATTTAACTGGAGGACCACATCTCAGTGTTTGCGATGGTGATGCTATAAATAAAGGGTCAATATCTAAAACTATACCAAATATTGGGAAGGCTGTTGACAGGGATGAAGGCACAGACAAAGAAGAGGAGAATTGGAGTTTGGTAACATCTAAAAAATCTGCTAGGACATCGCCCAAAAAGCATAACATTGGTGCTCAACTAACTACTTATGCGGCAATTAATAGGTCCAATGCTTTTCACGCAATTGCAGTTGAGGAAGGTGTTGGAACAATATCAACAAGCATAAATAACACTACATTACAGAAGCGAAAATCAGAAGTTACAGCTACTCGAGTAAATGCCTCAAAAGACATGATTCTTATCGACGATCCAAAGGTTGTGGAAGGGATAGGAGCATGTGCAGCAGTGAAGGATGTTGAAATTAATTCGACAACAATAAAAGATGTTCACTCAAGCCATCAAATACTTCCAGTTTCCAGCAGTAGCAAAAGAGATTACACCAATGACAATCTGGTGAAAAATATGGACGCTTTTCGTGTAACTATGGTTGATCGTACAGTTGCATTACATGACGCTATTGTTGTTCGTGCAACTGATGGAGTACAACAAAAGCAGATTTTGGAATTTCCAGCTTCTCCTGAACGAGCATCTACAAAAGCAGATGTTCATGTGCAAAGTGATGCACATGAAGACGAGATGAGTGATGAACTTCATGAGGCAGTTAACTCTACGTGTAAATCATGGGCTGACATAGCGGAAGAGCATGATGAAGGTGAACAAAAAAACCAAGGTTTTGGATCATCTACTCGACAATGTGGTAAAGGAAATGAAGGTGCCGTAGATTGAATGAGCAGGTTGCGAGTCCAACTGAAGTGGCTGCACAATATAAATTGACGCCTACAAACATCCTCCAAGCCATTGTAAATGTTTCTGCTGCAAATCATGATCGACAGGAAGCAACTTTATTTTCAGAACTTGAGCATTGTATGGAAAGCAATCCAAATCAACATGCTTCGATCAGAGACCACGAACGTTCACTATTGGATGCTTTGGGCAGTCCAAAACATCATAAAATAGGATATTTATCAGGCTCAAAAACAACTGCATGGAAACAGAAATCAGTGGCAAAGAGGCAAGGACCATGTAGTGCAAGAAAATCGAAATGGCTGAACCATTGTGGATGTTTTTACAAGATGACATTAATCAAAAACTTGAGACAAACTTACGTATTGCCAGCTCCCATGAAACAAAAGAAGATGAATTGATTGAATCTTATGCGGAGGAGGCAACTACAACTGGAGATTTATCTCCAAAGCTTAGTGAAAAAAGGAGACTCAAGAAATAACAATCTGGCAACTTCCAATGAGAGCTGCAAAGCAAAAAAGGGCTGCCCCCTCCACATCTACGAGGTCCAATAGATCGGAGAAGAAATGAAAAATTTTGAAGATTATTTAAAGACAATTAAAGAGGATCTTAAAGAAGTACAAATTGAAGAACTCACAAGTTTGATAAATGAGGGGCACGATTCTAATTTCTACATTGTTTTAATCTATCATTTTAGAAGCATCATCACTTGTAATAGCGTCATAGACTGTATTATAATCTCTATGGCGATCATAGAATACTTGGTACTTTCAAGTTCATATTTTTTACATGCTTGCTAGTAGTTGAGGCTTTTTCTATGCCTCAATAGGATTAGTAAGGTAAGGTCCATGCCCCCCTTACATGTACTTTTCCTATGTGGTTCGTTTTTTATTTTATTCTCAATAAAACTAGCCCTAGGCACCTGCCTAGTGGATTACTAAAAAAAATACTAGTGTAATTCAAATATACTGATGTCCCTTTTTCCCGAGGCCTGCATCTCATGATGTAGGAAATAATTTACAGGTTAATGATTCAAAGCACTAGGATTCTGTACCAGCTATTTGGTGATCCCCAGTTTTCTCGGGGCATTATCATTACCTTACACTTTAGTATTTTCAGATAGTCAGTGTTTTTAGTACTTCATTAGAGGCTTTATTCACTAAAGTAACGATTAGGCTGAGTCTCAGGCATTTCATGTTAAGTTATGTTTGCTGCTGTCACACCTCCCTTTTTACTACCCCCACATAAATGTATGCCTGAGAAGAGGCTTTTGTACCGATCCGTTTGGAAAGATACGTAGGGTATACCTTAATGTTCAAATACCCGAGACGAATAAAATAACAAAGAGGAAGGAGTTTTTCCACATAAAGGACAATAGGTTCGGGATTTTTATTAAATTATCAGAGTCGCCACTTGAGAAAATAAGGGTGTCCCAAGTCACCAATTAATATTGAATCTGACGAAATTGACTCTGTTATTACAGTCCGCAAAACAAAGACCTGGATAAGGAACTCTGTTAACCCGGGAGAAGGTGTTAGGCATTCCCGAATTCCGTGGTTTTAGCACGATCGCTCAATCATCATTCTTGAATCTTGTTTGAATTGTCATAGATTTTACCAATACGTATGTGCTTTTAATTTAATATTTTTACGAAATTGCGACATCGCGAAAACGAACCTCGAGTCACACCGCAACCAGTACGCCTGTGACTTTTGGTACATTTCAGCTTTGCCGGGATTTGGGATTTGAGTTGCACCAAGTGCACACTCGTTTATAAGGAAGGTATATTAAATCGTGCCTAAATAAGGTCTATCGGCTTGTAATTCCTTTGAGAGAAGCTATGAAATTGGCTAATAGCCTTCCCCGATTCTATTTATAAATCAATTCATTACTAAAAGGGGGCCCCGCTATTTAATATTGTGCGAGGCTCATCCCAATTGCATTTTAAGGCTCAATCTTAATGTTTAACTATATTTTCTATACATGTTCTTCCCTTGATTGTGTTTCAGCTGTTATTTTAGAATAGGGCCCAGGCTCTTGTCACAGCTTTACTGGACCCGGGCCTCTACGTTCGTACTTAAACAAATATTGGACCTGCCCAAGCCTCAAGGACCTAGGTTGCCCTCAGGCTTCTGTCCAACAGCATGGTTGATTCCGTCCCACAGTTCATGCCCCCGTTACATGTTGGACCCAAACCATATTGAGATGACAACATCAAAGATAAAAATACTGAATTCATAGCAAAAAAGATACTCAAATTAAAAGAACGAAATCAATTCACTTTTATTTACTTATCAGAAGATGAAAAATCACTGTACAATAAGAATCATGTTAACTTTAACTAAATGTCTCGATGTATATGGAATCTGACCACTTCTACACTTTTATTTTTCTTAAGGATTGATATACACTAGTAATGTTATTTGACTAAGTAATTGAAAACAGATGGTTTAACAATTCGACTACTAACTTAACGAGGACCTGAGTATCTACAATTAAGTGATCCAATGATGCATGTATACAAGATGGTACTACTAGGTTATTTCAATTTGCACTCATCCAACATCACAAACTCAATTGCAAATTACTCATTGTTGCTCTCAATTGTTTTTCCCTTCTTTTGCTTTTATTTGTATCTATACTTTGGTTCACAGGTGTGACTAACTACAAATAATAATACTAATCGGCTTGTTTGATGCCACAAATCTAGTTTTAGTTGAGTTATTACTTTATTTTATTTATTCCTTTTTTAAGCTCACTCGAGTCTGGCTATTAGTTCCAAGTCAAATTACCTAAGAGAATTAGCTGAACTTGTTGTTAACGGTTCATATTAGAGTATTTGACCTTGTTTTAAGTTTATACCTACTTGACTATGTGATTTACTACTACGACTATACTACTACTACATTACTAGCTATTACACTGTTTTTGTCTTTGTTTTTCTGCTATCACATACTACATTACATCAATGCTACAGTTCTAAGCTAATACTAAATAGATACTACAATATCAAACTATACAGTACATAATAACACAAGAATTAAATTGGGGCTTCATTTTTATTCAACCAAATCATCATTACAGCTTCAAAAGAGCAGGAGTGTACCTAAATCAGCAAGAGAAACCAATGAGTCTATGGGATTAAAGCAAGTAAGCACAGCAACAGACTCGAACAGCAAATGCAACAGTGATGGTTGAATATCAGCAAATAGAAAACCACAACAACAGCAAAAATATGAATCCAAGCAAAACTCAAGCAGAAAACCAAGAGAACAGATTACTATCAGAGGCTCTTACTCAAAAAAGCCCGGAAATACTACTTGCTATATTACTACTTTTTCTCTGAACTTTTCCTGTCAAAAGCCAGCCCCTATTTCACTCTTTTTTGGGGTTTATATAGGTGTGAGAATGGTTGATTTCTTGTGGAGAAAGAATGGGATTAAATCCCACTTCTCCCCCTTAAAAATTGCTAAACTTACACTAAGGCCCCAATTTCTGTTATCAAATCCCTTCCAGCATGTGCTGGAAGGTTCTATTAGATTCCCTTTTAAGGCTTTTACCAAAGTATCCTTAAGGGTTGAAGATTTTTACAGATTTCCCTTTTTAGGGAGACCATTATACCATTAAATCTCTACATAATTGCAGAAATCAGAGGTACAAATAACTCCCATAACCCTATACGTTCGGTATAATTCACTATTTTACCTATTTGGCTTCTTTTTATACCTTTAGTGATTTTACTGATTTACCCGACATACCTAGGTCAGGTTTTCAGCATTTTGGGCTTATTTAACTAATGGCCAGTCCTTGCACTGGTATTTAAGGACTGGCCCATTCTACTTTTAAGGAACTATTTCAATTTTAGCCTCTTTTGTTTCATTTTCAGTCAATTAAGACCTTTTTATTTTATTTTAAAACTAATTGCAGCACTAGCCTGCTTTATTGTTGTCTTTAACCTATTTAATTTTTAGCCAGTCTCAAGTTGAGACTTGGCTTGGGTGATTGAACCCATTTGCTGAACACAGTTGGGCCCAAAGCCTTTGCAGGCTTAGCCACCTATGGTTCAGGGCTCAAATGAGCCTTGGTGAGTCTGTACTTGCAGACTTGCACCATTTGTTGCACAATTAGCCTATTTAACTGAACACAGGCTGGGCTAAGGTCTTTGTAGACCTAGCCACCTATGATTCAGGGCTCAAATGAGCCTTGGTGAGTCCGTACTTGCAGACTTGCACCATTTGTTGCACAACTAGCCTTTTTAAGGTGGGCCAGTGTGCTGGACCTTGTAGAGTTGGTCAATTTGCAAAATTGACCACTCTTTGGTCACTTATTATCTTATAACCTATTATTGTTTAACTCTCAGTTTTAAACCTATTTCAAAACTAACCATTTTATGGAACTTTAACACTAACAGCTATAACCAATCCCCTAAAGTTAGTGAGTATTAATCATATGCGCACACTAACAAAAGAACTACTACAAACTAAGTCATTTCGACGTGGAATTGCACACATAGCCACATGAGATCAAATACAGTGCATCAATCAAGTAAAACTCAGAAGGGGAAATTTGGTAGGGTTGAATCGTAATCAATCAATTCACATTACCCAATTTCATGTGACAAAGTGTCAATCAATATCAATTCAGACTTAATTATAACTAGCTCATGTCAGATGATAATTGAAAAGCCTCAAAACCTTCAAGGTTCATGGGCACAGACAAGCACAGAGGCTAAACTCTCACAAACAGTCAGTAATAGATGAAACATGACTCATTTTAGACACAAGGACCACAGAATAAGTACTAACCCTAACTTTGATATGTGTAAGATAAGCATAAAAAGAGTCATGGGGAAACAGTGAAGAAGAGTCCTAACATCTATCATGCCAAGTAATAGAAGAAGAAGCAGAATTAGATAATCATGCTTATTTTAGAAAATGAAGGAACAGAAGAAGTGGAATAAACCAAACATTAGAGAAAAGTATGGTTTTAATCAGAATATTTAGGGGAATAGACAAAGGTAAGGTAAAACAGACTTAGTATAAGAGACAAACAGCTAATCATAGCCCTAAAACTAAGCATGACAAGAACATAAGAGAAGAATCGTTTAAACTATTAAGAGCTAACAAAGAAGACTAAAATAGAATGAGAGTCAAAACTTAAACATGCAATCAAGATGGAGAAGCCTCATACTAACAGAGGATAAAGAAGAAGAAAGATGTCAATGACTAGACAACTAAACTAAACATGTAAAGAATCATGAAGAGAGGAAAATTCATGCTGTTGAAGACTAATAGATAAGAAATCACAATAAAGATGAAAACGCACAAGATAAAAGATAGATCTTTTGACTTAGAAGAAAAAGAACACGATTTGCACAGACAGAACATAAGAACAACAAGATGAAAAGAAAAAGAACAGTTAAAAGAAGAAAATAGTGTGAAGAAGACGAACAAGATGAACCCTAATACTAAACAGGTCTTTTTGAATCAGAGAAACAAAGAAGAAAAATAACATAAAGATGAAATGAACATAAAACCCTAATACTAACAGACGAAGCACATGGTTTCAGGATCTCAAAATAGGAAAAACAGACAGAAACAATCAAGATGAAAGCTTATGAAAACAAAAGGAAAACATGCAAATAAACAGACAAGGAAGAAAATAAAACACGGGGGGGTGAGGGTACTTAGCTTAGCAGGGCCTGTCCCCTGAGCTTCCCCTTTCACTCTTCTCACTCTTTTCAGTCCAAGCTTTCAGACTCTTTCTTTATTTCTTTTTTCTTTTTCTTTTTCTTTTCAGTTTTTCCCTTTTAGACTTCAAGACGAAGTCTTTAAGGTTTTTTTGGTTGTAGTGGGGTGTTTGGGAGAGGGTAAAGGTTATATCTTGAAGAAGGTTTGAGTTTTGAGTCGCCGGAGTTAGGATTACGGCGACTTTCTTTTGGATATTCGACGGGTTCTAAGGAGACTCAAGGGAAATCAGTGTTGTGGTGGGTTTGATCGGACCAAGGTGGTCATTTTGGCATTGGTTTGGTGAAAGGTCTCATAACTTATGGTCACCGGAGGTAGGTTCCGGTGACCGGCAAGTCAAGAACGAGCGGTTTTCTTTAGGGTTTTGAGTGTTTGAGGTGAAGAAGAAGGAGAAGAGGAGAAGGGAGGAGAAGAGGATGGCCAGAGACCAACGTAAAGGGTGGTGGCCTCCATGGCCGGCTAGGGTTTGTAGAGGGGTGAGGGAGAAGACGAAGATGAAGGAGAGGCGAGAAAGGGGAGGCTAGGGTTGGGGTTTCTAAAAATGGTCGTCTTCAACACGACAAAAGACTTTTATAGGCGAGGGGGATAAGGTGATCTGTACCATTGATATGATGAAGATCAACGATCGTTATTGGTGTTACTAAAATGGCGTAGCTTTTTGACAAATGAAGCCCACGTTATCGACCCTTAGATCAATTCAAACGGAAGGCTGGGATTCGATCTCACATCTCAATTAATCAAATAATTCCGGATTGATTCTCAGCCGTTGGACTTGGTGCAATGAACGGCTGAGATCAATCAATGAACCCTGGATTAGACCGGACTCTTGGGCCAACGTATTTGGGGCATTCAATTCAATTCTTTGTGGCCCAAAGTAATTACACCCACAAGTATTTTTTTGTATTTTCTGATGTTTTAATTATTTTCATGTATTTTCTTTTTGTATTTTGTTTTCTTTTCTTTTGTATTATTTAAATTATTCAATTTCCTACTTACACTAATTTCTGATATTTTTTTGGCAATTTTCTACTATTTGTTCCTAATTTTCCGCTATTAATGCTCTTTTTTGTTGATTTTCTTTTGACTACTTAATTCAAAATACATGTATCTAACCTATATTTTTTGATTTTCTAATTTTAATATATTTAAACACATAAAAATACAATTAATTTCAAAGAAGAGATGCAATTTACACTCAAAAATATTATTTTATTTTAATTTTGGAATTTTGTTTACCTAGTGCAAAAATCATGTGCTCACAGATGCCCCTCTTTGCTCGGGAACATGATGAGTTTCAGTGCAAAGACAAGTGAGCAGTAATGAGAGATTTTTGCACATTGGCATATTCCGTGAAAGCATTTTGGAAAACCTTTTGACCGCACCTTGCTTTAGAGGTTGCCTACATATTCTGGGCTAAACAGGAGTCAGGTCAGTGTAGTTCGGGAAGGTCTAGCAGTTAAAAACTACCAGACTCACTGTTGCATTGACACTATTGAGACTTGCTGACTTACTCCTTATTACACCAGGGGGTAAGGGTAAAAATGTAAAATGAAGAAGCTATGATTCTACAATTACAATTGTTCCTATCTAGCTTCTTGTCTCTCGCTCTTCTTTGTCTCTTTTTCTTTGATTTTCTGTGATGCTGACTCTCTTTTTTATTGATTTTCTTTTTCTTGCTTCTCCCTCATTTCTTTTAAATTTTCGATGATACTTCTTGCCCTCAAGCTGATGCCTGCTCAAAACAAAACAAAAACAACTAACTTTTTTTTTTCTGCCCCAGTATGGGCTTTTTTTTCAGGTTACGGTGTTACTCATGTTAGCTAACACAAACAGAGTTGCAGGAATTAAGATTGCGGAAAAGTATTCCCTCGTTATCCAGGTGGGAACCTGATGCATGAAATTAAAAATTTGCAAAAAGTATTCCCTTGTTATCTAGGTGGGCGCCTGATGCATGAAATAAAAAATTTGCAGAAAAGTATTCCCTTGTTATCCAGGTGGGCGCCTGATGCATGAAATTAAAAATTTGCAGAAAAGTATTCCCTTTTTTATCCAGGTGAGCGCCTGATGCAAGAAATTAAAAATTTGCAGAAAAGTATTCCCTTGTTATCCAGGTGGGCGCCTGATGCAAGAAATTAAAATTTTGCGAAAAAGTATTCCCTTGTTATCCAGGTGGGCGCCTGATGCAAGAAATTAAAAATTTGCGGAAAAGTATTCCCTTGTTATCTAGGTGGGCGCCTGATGCATGAAATTAAAAATTTGCAGAAAAGTATTCCCTTGTTATCTAGGTGGGCGCCTGATGCATGAAATTAAAGATTTGCAGAAAAGTATTCCATCAGCTTGATAGCTGGGGAGTGGATTTTAATGATGATACCTCCCTCTTGTTTTTTTTGGTATTTTCTTTGACTGAATGACTTTCACCTGTGAATTCCTTAACTTATTGTTGAACTTTCTCTTTTGGTATTTTCTATCTTTCCACATTGGTCACATTCACTTTAAAGTGATTAGTGATGATTTGTTCCTGTCTAAATCATGAAACAAAATTTTTATTAGATATAAACTACTGGCAACTGGCATCTGCCGTCCTTGCCTCTTATTGCTTTCCTCTTTTTACTTTTCTTCCACTGTGTGGTCTTTCAGCTGACTATCTCTTGCAAACTCTTTTTGTATTTTCTTGCTTTTCCACTTTTTGTTCTCTTTTCTTTTGGCTCTGTTTGCCAATCTTCTTTGTTTCTTTCCAACTTTGCCTTTTCTTTTTTTTTTCTTTTGATCCAGTGTTATTTCAGCTCTTATCATCAGGAGCTAGTAGTTAGCTCTTCAAAAAGCAAACAATGAAATACAGAAAAATGAAAGAAGGTAAGGGTGCTTCGGAGAGATGGTAGAACTTATCTGGTAATGTTGGATGATTCTGCTGACCATGCCATGTATTTAAACTCCGACCCAGTTTGTTCAACCTATTGTTCTGACTCCGGATTGTTCTCAACCCCAAACCGATACTATTTTTTGTTGCCTTTTCTCTTTTCCATAGTAAACCTTACCATCGCCTTATGGTGCCTTGAAAGGTTTTCACCAATTAGACTCTCTCATTTATTCTCTCTCAGCCTCACAATCGCCCTGCAGTGCCATTAAAGGTTTTCACTGACAAGACTCTCTCATTTTATTTTCTCTCAACCTCACAGTCGCCTCACGGTGCCGGTTAAGGTTTTCACCGATGAGACTCTCTCATTTTTTCATTTTCCATTTTTCTTTTTGTCTTTTATTTTCTGTACCACAGATGTTGTCCAATGTTTCGTTCTTCCTTTATTTCGTTTCATTCGTTATTCTCTTGAAACTGATCAGAAGGTCTTTCTTTGGATTGTTGCATGGCTTTTGGATGGGTTAAGAAAGAAAGGTATAAAGGCTCAAAATTTTACGAGGGTTTAAAAATATTTACAACTCTCGGAATTATAAAACATAACTTCTGCCGCAGTTTCAATATGTGGGGGATTTTTGGATTTTTCCTTTATTGTGACTGAACCTCAGTACGGCTGCCTACGTATCCTTTCGTGATCAAGTCAAACGTAGTTCATTACTATGCTGTCAACTAATGAATTTCTTTTTGACTTTTTCCCGATTTCTTTGTCTTTTCTTTTGTTTTCTTTTCTTTTTTTTTCTTTTCTTTTTATCTTTTTCTTTTTTTTCTTCATTTTCATTTCCATCATTCATTTTTTTTCTTTATTCTGCTATAAGCAATTCCGAGAGAGGGGTATGAAAGAATATATCGAACATGGCTCAAAGGGGATGTCAATGGATAAAGTGTTTGGATAGAGAATAAAATGCCTTCCTCATTTCAATTCCAAAATCACAACAAAATACAAGCATACAATTGAAAAGGAATCATACATAGTATCTTTTGACCGCATCTGAATTGATAGCAGTCTCTACGCACTTCCCTTCAAAGTCTGTTAGATATAATGCCCCATTGGACAACACCTGTGATACCATAAATGGTCCCTGCCAGTTTTGTGCGAATTTGCCCTTTGCTTCGGCCCAATGCGGTAGGATACGTCTTAATACGAGTTGCCCAACTTCAAACTTCCGAGGGCATACCTTCTTATTATATGCTCTAGCCATTCTCTATTGATACAATTGCCCATGGCAAACTGCTGCCAACCTCTTCTCGTCAATCAGACTTAATTGCTCTAGCCGGGCTTTTACCCATTCTTCGTAATCTATTCCAGCTTCAACTATGATTCGCAATGACGGTATCTCTATTACCGCGGGTATGACAGTCTCTGTCCCATGCACCAATGAATAAGGTATGGCGCCGATAGAAGTGCGCACTATTGTGCGATAACCCATAAGAGCAAAAGGTAACTTCTCATGCCATTGTCTGGATTCCTCCACCATTTTTCCTGAGGATCTTCTTTATATTCTTGTTTGCAGCTTCTACTGCCCCGTTTGCCTTTGGCCTATATGGTGTGGAATTGCGATGGGTGATCTAAAATCTCTGGCAAACCTCCACCATGAGGTGACTGTTCAGATTGACCCCGTTATCTGTGATGATTACCTTGGGAATTCCGAACCGGCATATGATATTTGCATGTACAAAATCCACCACAGCTTTCTTTGTCACCACCTTGAATGTCTTCGCCTCAACCCACTTAGTGAAGTAATCAATCGCGACCAAAATGAATCTATGTCCATTGGAAGCTGCAGGCTCTATTGGTCCGATAACATCCATGCCCCAGGCAACAAATGGCCAGGGTGCAGACATTGTATGCAATTCATAAGGCGGGGAGTGGATTAGATCTCCGTAAACTTAGCATTGGTGGCATTTCCTCACATACATGATACAATCTCGCTCCATGGTGAGCCAATAATACCCGGTTCTCAGAATCTTCTTTGCTAAGATATACCCGCTCATATGGGGTCCACAGGCTCCAGCATGCACGTCAATCATAATCTTATCAGCTTGTTGCGCATCCACACACCTTAACAATCCTAGGTCTGGTGTTCTTTTGTATATGATTCCTCCACTGAGGAAAAAGCCATTAGCCAAGCGTCTTACAACTCTTTTCTAATCTCCGGTGGCTTGCTCCGGATATTTACCTGCCTTCAAGTATTCCCTGATGTCGTGATACCATGGTTCTCCGTCCAATTCTCCTTCCACAGCAAAATAGTAAGCATTCTGATCACGTACCTGGATCTGGAGTGGGTCTATATAGGCTTTGTCCGGATGATGTAACATAGAGGATAGTGTGGCCAGAGCATCTGCAACTTCGTTGTGCATTCTTGGGATATGTTTGAATTCTATGGACTGGAATCTTTGGGACAGCTCATGCAAGCAATGCCGGTAAGGTATCAATTTCAGATCCCTTGTTTCCCATTCTCCCTGGATTTGGTGTATCAAAAGATTCGAGTCACCCATGACCAAAATCTCTTAAACACCCATATATTTTGCCATCCTCAATCCCAGGATACATGCCTCATATTCGGCCATGTTGTTGGTGCAGAAGCATCGAAGCTGAGCGGTGACGGGATAGTGTTGACCCGTTTATGAAATGAGTACTGCTCCGATACCAACTCCCTTATTGTTGACTGCTCCGTCGAAATACATCTTCCATCCTAGCTTTTCGCCCTGTTCTATTTCTTCGACATTCATGGCCTCCTCATCCGGAAAATATGTCTTTAATGGCTCATATTCATCATCCACGGGATTCTCCACCAAGTGATCCGCAACTGCCTGCGCCTTTATCGCCGTACGAGTTACATAACTGATGTCAAATTCTGTGAGCAGAATCTGCCATTTAGCAAGTCTTCCTGTAGGGATGGGCTTCTGGAATATGTACTTCGGAGGATCCAACCGTGATATAAGGTACGTGGTATATGCTGACAATTAATGCTTTAGTTTCTGAGCCACCCAGGTCAATGCACAACATGTTCTTTCTAGCCGAGTATACTTTACCTCGTAAGATGTGAATTTCTTAATAAGATAATATATAGCCTGCTCTTTCTTGCCCGTCTCATCGTACTGTCCTAGCGCACAATCAAAAGAATTGTCAAGCACTATCAGATACAAGATCAAAGGTCTTCCCGGCTCTGGAGGAACTAGCACTGGAGGATTTGCTAAATATTCCTTGATTTTGTCGAAGGCTTCCTAACATTCCTAGGTCCATTTCACTGCTGCATCTTTCTTTAACAACTTGAAGATCGGCTAATTGAGCGACGAACTGGCTAATATAATTTAGCCTTCCCAATAAGCTCATTACTTCTTTCTTGTTCTTTAGCGGAGGTAGACTCTGGATGGCTTTGATCTTTGATCGATCTAGTTCAATACCCCGCCGACTCACTATAAACCCCAACAGCTTCCCTAAAGGCACTCCAAATGTGCATTTTACGGGATTGAGTTTAAGATTGTACCTACGGAGTCTTTGGAAAAACTTCCTCAAATCCCTCACATGATCATGTTGCTTCTTGGACTTTATGATGACATCATCCACATACACTTCGATTTCTCGATGCATCATGTCATGGAACATTGTGGTCATTGCCCTCATATAGGTAGCTCCGGCATTCTTTAACCCAAACGACATCACTCTATAACAATACGTCCCCAAGGTGTAATGGAAGCAGTTTTCTCCGCATCTTCTTCATCCATTAGGATCTAGTGATAACTCGAATAGCAATCTACAAAATAACCGATCTCATGCTTGGCGCAATTTTCGATTAATATGTGGATGTTTGGCAATGGGAAGTCATCGTTTGGACTGGCTTTGTTGAGGTCTCTGTAATCCACACACACCCTGGTTTTTCCGTCTTTCTTTGGAACAGGCACAACATTTACTAACCCGGTGGGGTACTTAGTAACTCGTATGACCTTTGCCTCAAACTGCTTATTCATATCTTCTTTTATCTTTACGCTCATGTCCGTTTTGAACTTTCGCAACTTTTGCTTCACTGGCCAGCATTCAGGATAGATAGACAACTTGTGTACCACCAAGTCAGTAATCAGTCTGGGCATATCATCATAGGACCAAGCAAAGATGTCCTTGAATTAATGCAGCAACTTTATTAACTCTTCCTTGAGGGAGGTATCCAAATGAACACTGATTTTCATTTTCCGGACATTATCTTCGCTCCCCAAATTGATGGATTCTGTTTCACTCAAGTTTGGTTTGGGTTTTTCCTCATATTGGTTCAGGTCGTTACTTATTTCCTCCAGAGTTTCCTCATCCTCATATTCTATCTCACTATTATTCTCAATTTCTTGTATAATAATTCAATTGTCAGAACTGGGTCGGGAATTCTTCATGCATGACATATCATCAGAATCAGCACATATGGAACTGTACAAAAGAAAAGATAAAAAATAAGGCAAAAATGAAGAAAGAAGAAAAACTGCATTCCGTTGATATTTCAAAGATGAGCAAAGTTTTTGGGTACATTTTTTGATTCCATGGGGGGGGGGGGTAGGGGATTACAGAAAGTAAAATTTCTTTTTTGGGGAAATGAGGATGAATTTCAAAAGCTAACTACCAAGACTCCTTCCTGATTGGGAAAGGAGTGGCTTCCCAGTTGTTGAGCATAACACCAGATCCCACGAACTGAACGTCCATCTGCTAGTACCTTCTCCCATTTCTACCATGTTCACATCCCTAAATAACATTTCGAACCTCATTAAGAGCTCCTCATCAGGTCTAGTCTCAACATACCTAGATGCAGCAGATGTCAGATGTCTGTGATGACCTGCCCCGTCGTCACGAGAATTACCACCCCGTTATGTTGTAATTACATGTTTTATTCTTTTATATCAGTGTTAAAGTCTATCGGGTGAGTTAGGAGTGATTTGGATTGAAAATGAGGCATATAGCCTTTTTGAAGGATACTTGAATAAGGAAAGTCAACCCGGAGTTGACTATTTGGTTAGAGGGCTCGGAATTGAATTCTGATGATTCGCTTAGTTCCGGGAGGTGATTTGTGACTTAGGGGAGCAATCGGAATTGAATTTGGAGGTCCGGAGTAGAAATAGGCTTGAATTGGCTAAGGTTGAATTTTGGCAAAATCCGAATGGTAGGTGATATTTTGATCCGGGGGTCGAAATGGAATTCCGACAGTTGCAATAGCTCCATTAGGTGATTTTGGGTGTGCCTGCAAAATTTCAGGTCATTCGGACGTTGTTTAGTCGGGTTTTTGATTGATTGTGTAATTCGGAAGGGTTTAAGGAATTTAGGCTTGAATTCGATGTGAATTATGGGTTTTGATGTTGTTAGACATGTTTTGAGGATTGGAACAAGTTCGAATAATGTATTAGGATGTGTTGGTGTGTTTGGATGAGGTCCCGGGGGCCTCGGGGTGTTTTTGGATGGTTAGACGAGAGAAAATGTGGAAAATTGCAGGCTTGTGTTCTGGTTCTGTTGTTTTCGCTCCTGCGGAAATAGGGGCGCAGGAGCGAGTCCGCAGAAGCGGACAAGGGGGCGCAGGGGCGAGTTAGTTCGTAGAAGCGGAATCATTTCCGCTGAAGCGGCGTCGCTGGTGCGAGTGGGTGACCGTAGAAGCGGACTTGATGAGTAAGGGTAAAGTCCGTAGGAGCGGATTCTTGATCACATGGGCGAGTCCGCAGGAGCGGACTCTGGAGCGCAGAGGCGAAAGTCACCGCAGGAGCGGTTATGTTTTCGTGGAAGCGGACACCCGGAAGCGGTCTTATGTTCGCAGAAGTGGAATTGGCCGGCTAGGCCTGGAATCGTAGAAGCGACCATCTGGTCGCGGATACGGACTCGTAGGAGAGGGATTTTATCTGCAGAAGCGAAAATTGCAGTGAGTAAAGTGTATCAGAAGTTAGAAAATTTCAGAAACATTTCACACATTTGGGTCTCGGCTTTGGAGGCGACTTGGGCGATTTTGAAGAGAAACTCAAGAGAAATCATCAGGTAATCAACTATGGACTAAAACTATGATTAGTATTGATAATGTTATGCAATTATATCATGAAAATGGAGGAATTTGGGGTGATTCATGGAAGATTTAACCCTAGGCTTGAACTTTAGAAAATCAAGGTTTTGCATGGGCAAATGAAGTCCGAATTTGGTAAAATTGATATGCTTAGACTCGTATTGAGATGAGGGTTCCGAATATGTGACTTTTTTAATTGTTCGAGAAGTGTACCGAAACTCGGGTTTTGACAACTTTGGGAATTTTGATGTAAATCGAATTGTATTGATTGGGTGTCGTCCCATTGGCCTAATTTGTTGTATTTCTACTGTATTTGACCAGATTCTACGCGTGCGGAGCTTGATTCTTGTGGCAAGGGCATTACGGAGTAGACGTCGCGCGGTATTGAGGTGAGTAATAGATGTGGGTGATGACCAGCGGGTTCGAAACCCTGGTATACCACTTTGTAACGTTGTATAGCGGCTAGACACGTACTATCTTGTAAGTGCGGGGTCGATTGTGATTGGGGACTATGGCTTAGTCCGACTTGTTGGCACTGTGTTATGATAATTGGCTATTCTTGAGCCGTTGAACATCCTTCTCGAATGGTTTTATACTATATATTGTGATATTGGCCACTCTTGAGCCGAGGAACCCCCTTCTTGGGCGGTTGAGTATACTTGTGGGCCGTGAGCCGGTTATTGGATCCCGCGAGGATCGTTATCATTGTCTTATCATATTGACATGTTAGTTACTACCAGTCCGTAGCTATTTCTGTTATCATGCTATTTCCAATCTCCGGAACTTGATATTACTATTTTCAACTGAAAAATGATAAAAGGGTTTTCAAAACTACTTTTGAGCCTGCGAGAATGTACTTGCATTTTAGCTGACTGGTAGTGGATCGGGCTGCGCACCGCAGCGGTATATAAGTTGGATCGGACTGCACGCCGCAGTAATATTGTGCTTGGGCTGTAGGATCCCCTTCGGAGTCTGAACCCCAACAGTGAGCATGGGTACCCAAATTGGATCGGGCTACGCGTCGTAGCGGTCATATCATGCATTGCATTGCATTTAGCTACATCTGATAGCTGTTATACTGTTTTGCTGGTACTTGTTGGTAGATGTACAGTTGATATGGATTCTGTGACAGGGTACTTGATTACAGCTTTACATAGTGCTTTATTGTGGATTTCTTATCTGCGTCTTACCCCTGTTTATTACCACTGAGTCTGGCAGTACTCATTTTACTCCCTGCACCTTGTATGCAGATCTAGGTACCTCTCAGCAGTGATCCGGTAGCTGTTCGAGGCGACATCTGTAGAATATTCGAGGTAGCTGCAAGGTCCGCAGGACCCGATATTCCTTCTTACTGTCTTTTGATTCTGCATTGACATTTCTTTTCGCACTTGGTATCTTGTAGACCTTTATACACTTATGTTCGGTAGAGGCTCATGACTCTTGACCCTTCGGTCTATGGGAGTTGGTATATTTTGGGACTTGGTTCCCCATTTTTGTTATATGTATCGATGTTGCTTCGTGATTTGATGTGCTTAAATGGGATAAAGCGAGCTTCTAGCTCCGTTCTTGTTATGGATTGGTCAGGCTGGCTTAGCAATGTGCTGGGCGCCATCACGACCGGATTTGGGGTCGTGACAAGTTGGTATCAGAGCCTAGGTTTACTAGGCCTCATGAGTCTTGAGCCGGTTAGTAGAGTCTTGTGGATCGGTACGGGGACACCTGTACTTATCCTCGGGAGGCTGCAAACCTTTAGGAAACACTTCACTTTTCTTGAACTCTGTCGTGCGATCTTGTTGTTCTGAGAACTGAACTTCTATATTCTATTCTCTCGCAGATGGCGAGAACGCGAGCATCAGGACGCGGTGGACGACCTCCATTGCCACCTGTTAGAGGCCGTGGGCGCGGTCGTGCTAGAGGTAGAGGTAGGGCAGCTGAGGCAGTGCCAGCTGACCCGCCCGGTGTACTTGTTCATGAGCAGCCCCCAGTGGTTGATGCTCTAGTAGCCCTAGTTCAGGCCCAGACTGTATCTATTGCTATTCCTGGTCTCCAGGAGACTCTTACTAAGATATTATCGGAGTGTTCCGATTTGGCTCAGGTAGTTTCAGCTACCACTACTGCACCGACATCTCAGACAGGGGGTGGTCAGCAGACCCCTGCAGCTCGTACACCTAAGCAGGTTGTTCAGGGATTTTAGACGCCAGAGGCCGTCCCCGCTCAGGTGGTTGCACCAGTTATTCCTCCAGTTGCACCAGCTCCAGAGAATATGGTTCAGGCTATGCCCGATGACGAGCAGCGTCGTCTTGAGAGGTTTGGTAGACTTCAGCCACCCTATTTTAGTGGCGTTGAGGGCGAGGATGCCCGGGGTTTCTTGGATAAGTGTTAGAGGATGCTGCGTACGACTGGTATTCTTGAGTCCGGCGAAGTTTCATTTACTACCTTTCAGTTCACTGGTCCCGCATTTGATTAGTGGGAGGAGTTTGAGAGGCGTAGGCCTGCAGGAGCAGCACCTCTCTCATGGCAGCAGTTCTCTATTCTCTTTCTAGAGAAGTATGTACCTCAGTCCCGTCGCGAGGAGCTACGTCGCCGGTTCGAGTGGTTGATTCAGGGCGACATGTCTGTGACTCAGTATGAGCTTAGATTCACACGGTTGGCTAGGCATGCCACATGGATGATCCCTAATGATAGGGAGAGGATCAGGAGGTTCATTGATGGCCTCAACTACTCTATCCGCATTCTTATGACCAGAGAGCGAGTTTTGTCATCATCTTTCGAGCAGGTTGTGGATATGGCATGCTCCATTGAGGCGGATAGTCCCCGAGAGAGGGAGGAGCGGGAGGCCAAAAGGCCTCGTGGTTCTGGAAGTTTCAGTGGTGCTCCATCTAGAGGGCATTCCCAGCAGAGCAGAGGTCGCTCATCTAGACATTCTCATTCAGGCCGCCCAGAGCAGAACGGAGGTTCTTATGGTCGTGGTCGATAGGGATTTCAGCAGGGTCAGCCATCACTTAGTGCCCTCCCAGCCCAGAGTGCATCACCTACTTTTTCAGCCCAGGGTTCTTCTGCGGCGAGGGGTTCCCTTCAGTCCCCTTCTCCAGCACCATGTGCATGTTATGAGTGTGGTGAGTTTGGACACATGAGGACACAGTGCCCTCGACTCCGTAGGGACAGGACTAAGCAGAGGGACCAGCCCTCATCTTCAGCACCATCTCAGTCTAGTAGAGGTGGAGGTCAGTCTTCTCGTGGTCGCCCCAAGGGCGAGGAGATATCTGGTGGAGGCCAGGCACGGTTCTATGCACTTCCTGACAGGCGTGATGCAGTTGCCTCCGATGCGGTGATTACAGGTATCATTTCTGTCTGTCACAGAGATGCCTCTGTTCTATTTGATCTAGGGTCCACATATTCATACGTGTCCTCTTATTTTGCACATCATTTGGGTGCGACTCGTGGTAGTCTTGACTTACCTGTTCATGTATCCACCCCCGTGGGTGATACGATTGTTGTGGATCATGTCTATTGATCCTGTGTTATATCTATTGGGGGTCTGGAGACCCAAGCAGATTTGTTATTGTTGGGGATGGTGGACTTTGATGTTATATTGGGTATGGACTGGTTGTCTCCGTACCACGCTATATTGGACTGTTATGCTAAGACAGTTACGTTGGCCATTCCTGGTATTTCTCAAATTGAGTGGCGGGGTTCGACCGATTTCGTCCCTAGCCGTGTCATTTCGTTCTTAAAAGCTCGGAAGATGGTCGAAAAAGGGTGTTTATCATACTTGGCTTTTGTGAGAGATGTGGGAGCTGAGTCTCCTAGCATTGATTCTGTACCTGTTGTGAGGGACTTCCCAGATGTATTCCCCTCAGACCTGCCGGGCATGCCGCCGGACAGGGATATTGATTTTGGCATTGACTTGGTGCCGGGCACTCAGCCCATATCTGTTCCTCCTTATCGGATGGCACCAGCTGAGTTGAAAGAACTGAAAGAGCAACTTCAGGAGCTTCTGGATAAGGGTTTCATCCACCCTAGCGTGTCCCCGTGGGGTGCACCGGTGTTATTTGTTAAAAAGAAAGATAGTTCCATGCGAATGTGTATTGATTATAGGCAGTTGAACAAAGTGACAGTGAAGAACAAGTACCCTCTACCGCGCATAGATGATTTGTTTGATCAGTTACAGGGTGCGAGGGTGTTTTCTATGATCGATCTTCGTTCAGGCTATCATCAGCTGAAGATCAGGGACTCGGATATTATGAAGACTGCATTCAGGACCAGATATGGTCATTATAAGTTCCTTGTGATGTCTTTTGGGCTGACGAACGCCCCAGCAACATTTATGCATCTGATGAACAGTATGTTCAGGCCTTATTTGGATTTATTTGTGATTGTGTTCATTGATGACATTCTAGTCTACTCCCGTAGTCAGGAGGAGCATGCTCAACATTTGAGTATTGTGTTGGAGAGATTGAGGGAGGAGAAGCTATATGCTAAATTCTCCAAGTGCGAGTTTTGGCTCGAGTCCGTAACATTTCTGGGACATGTGGTGTCTCGTGATGGTATTCAGGTTGATCCTAAGAAGATAGAGGCGGTGCAGAGTTGGCCTAGACCGTCCTCAGCTACAGAGATCGGGAGTTTTCTTGGTTTGGCGGGATATTATCGCCGGTTTGTTCAGGGATTTTCATCCATTGCTTCTTCATTGACTAAATTGACCCAGAAGGGTGCACCATTCGTGTGGTCGGATGAGTGCGAGGAGAGCTTTCAGAAGCTCAAGACAGCTTTGACCACATCCCCAATGTTAGTATAGCCATCAGCTTCAGGTTCATATACTGTTTACTGTGATTCCTCGAGAGTGGGGGTAGGTTGTGTGTTGATGCAGGAAGGTAAGGTGATTGCTTATGCTTCTCGGCAGTTGAAGCCACATGAGAAGAACTATCCTGTTCATGATTTGGAGCTAGCTGCCATAGTTCATGCCTTGAAGATTTGGAGGCACTATTTGTACGGCGTGTCCTGTGAGGTGTATACCGACCATCGTAGTCTCCAGCACTTGTTCAAACCGAAAGATCTTAATTTGAGACAGCAGAGATGGCTTGAGTTGCTTAAGGATTATGACATTACTATTCTATATCATCCAGGGAAGGCCAATGTGGTGGCCGATGCTTTGAGCCGGAAGGCGGTCAGTATGGGGAGCTTGGCATATATTCCAGCCGAGGAGAGGCCATTTGCTCATGATGTTCAGGTGCTAGCCAATCAGCTAGTGAGGTTAGATGTTTCGGAGCCCAGCAGGGTATTGGCTTATGTTGTATCTCGGTCATCTCTATATGATCGTATTCGTGAGCGTCAGTATGATGATCCACATTTGGATGTCCTTAGGGACACAATTCAGCATGATGATGCTAGAGATGTCACCGTTGATAGTGACGGCGTATTGAGGATGCAGGGCCGGATATGTGTGCCCAATGTTGATGGCCTTCATGAGTTGATTCTGGAGGAGGCCCATAGCTCGCGATATTCTATCCATCCAGGAGTCGCGAAGATGTATCAAGATTTGAAAAAGTACTATTGGTGGAGAATGATGAAAATGGACATTGTCAGACATGTAGCACGGTGCCTCGACTGTCAGCGGGTTAAGTACGAGCATCAGAGGCCCGGTGGTGTATTTCAGCGCATTGATATTCCCGAGTGGAAATGGGAGAGGATCACTATGGACTTTGTTACTGGACTCCCTCGGACGGCGAGGAAGTTTGATTCTGTATGGGTGATTGTGGATAGGCTGACCAAGTCGGCTCACTTCATTCCAGTTAGTACTACCTACTCATCGGAGCGGTTGGCAGCGATCTTTATTCGGGAGATTGTCCGGTTGCACGGGGTCCTAGTGTCTATCATATTCGACAGGGGTACCCAGTTCACATCTCAGTTTTGGAGAGCATTTCAGCGAAAGATGGGTACGCGGGTTGAGTTGAGTACAGCATTCCACCCCCAGACAGACGGGCAGTCTGAGCGCACTATTCAGATTCTGGAGGATATGTTGCGAGCATGTGTGATTGATTTTGGTGGTTCGTGGGATGAGTTCTTACCACTTGCTGAGTTTGCCTACAACAACAGTTATCAGTCGAGTATTCATATGGCCCCGTATGAGGCATTGTATGGCAGACGGTGTAGATCCCCCGTGGGATGGTTTGAGCCTGGTGAGGATAGATTGATAGGGACTGAGTTAGTCCAGGATGCTCTGGATAGAGCAAAGTTGATCCAGGAGAGGCTTCGTACAGCACAGTCTCGATAGAAGAGTTATGCGGACCGTAGAGTTCGAGGGTTGTCTTTCATGGTTGGTGATAGAGTATAGTTGAAGGTTTCACCTATGAAGGGTGTCATGAGGTTCGGGAAGAAAGGGAAGTTGAGTCCCAGGTACATTGGTCCTTTTGAGATACTCAGGAGGGTTGGAGAGGTGGCATATGAGTTAGCCTTGCCGCCCTGCTTATCCAGCGTTCATCCAGTATTCCATGTGTCGATGCTCCGAAAGTCCATTGGAGATCCATCTCATGTATTAGATTTCAGTACCATTCAGCTTGATGGTGATCTATCCTATGATGTGGAGCCTATTGCTATTTTGGGTCGTCAGGTGAGAAAATTGAGGTCTAAGGAGATTGCATCAGTTAAGGTTCGGTGGAGAGGTCGACCCGTGGAGGAGGCCACTTGGGAGATCGAGCGGGAGATGCGGAGCAGATATCCTCACTTGTTTGATACTTCAGGTAAATTACTTGACCCGCTCGAGGATGAGGGTTTTCTTAAGAGGGGGAGAATGTGACGACCCGGCCCGTCGTCACGAGAATTACCACCCCGTTATGTTGTAATTACATGTTTTATGCTTTTATATCAGTGTTAGAGTCTATCGGGTGAGTTAGGAGTAATTTGGATTGAAAATGAGGCATATAGCCTTTTTGAAGGAAACTTGAATAAGGAAAGTCAACCCGGAGTTGACTATTTGGTTAGAGGGCTCGGAATTGAATTCCGATGATTCAGTTAGTTTCGGGAGGTGATTTGTGACTTAGGGGAGCAATCGGAATTGAATTTGGAGGTCCGGTGTAGAAATAGGCTTGAATTGGCTAAGGTTGAATTTTGGCGAAATCCGAATGGTCAGGAGGAGCATGCTCAGCATTTGAGTATTGTGTTGCCGAGATTGAGGGAGGAGAAGCTATATGCTAAATTCTCCAAGTGTGAGTTTTGGCTCGAGTCCGTAGCATTTATGGGACATGTGGTGTCTCGTGATGGTATTCGAGTTGATCCTAAGAAGATGAGGCGGTGCGAGTTGGCTCTGACCGTCCTCATCTACGAGAGACCGGGAGTTTTCTTGGCTTGGCGGGGTATTATCGCGGGTTTGTTCGGGGATTTTCATCCATTGCTTCTTCATTGACTAAATTGACCCGAGAAGGGTGCACCATTCGTGTGGTCGGATGAGTGCGAGGAGAGCTTTCAGAAGCTCAAGACAGCTTTGACCACAGCTCCAATATTAGTGTTGCCATCAGCTTCAGGTTCATATACTGTATATTGTGATGCCTCGAGAGTGGGGATAGGTTGTGTATTGATGCACGAGGGTAGAGTGATTGCTTATGCTTCTCAGCAGATGAAGCCTTATGAGAAAAACTACCCTGTTCATGATTTAGAGCTAGCTGCCATAGTTCGTGCCTTGAAGATTTGGAGGCACTATTTGTATGGCGTGTCCTGTGAGGTGTATACCGACCATCGTAGTCTCCAGCACTTGTTCAAACCGAAAGATCTTAATTTGAGACAGCAGAGATGGCTTGAGTTGCTTAAGGATTATGACATTACTATTCTATATCATCCAGGGAAGGCCAATGTGGTGGCCGATGCTTTGAGCCGGAAGGCGGTCAGTATGGGGAGCTTGGCATATATTCCAGCCGAGGAGAGGCCATTTGCTCATGATGTTCAGGTGCTAGCCAATCGGCTAGTGAGGTTAGATGTTTCGGAGCCCAGTAGGGTATTGGCTTGTGTTGTATCTCAGTAATCTCTATATGATCGTATTCG
>JASVEL010007029.1:0-16632 GCA_032618575.1 Nicotiana noctiflora | reverse complement strand
CATTCCACGTATTGAGTGGAGTGGTACTCTAGATCACACCCCCAGTCGTGTTATTTCCTTTCTCAAAGCTCAACATATGGTTGAGAAGGGGTGTGCTGCTTATCTAGATTATGTGAGGGATATTAGTGTTGACACTCCTTCTATTGATTCAGTTCCAGTGGTACATGATTTCTCTAATGTATTTCCAGCTGATCTCTCGAGCATGCCGCCGATAGAGATATCGATTTTGGTATTGACTTATTGCTGGGCACTCAGCCCATTTCTATTCCTCTGTACTGCATGGCTCCTCCTGAGTTGAAGGAGTTGAACGATCAGTTACATGAGTTATTGGGCAAGGGTTTCATTCGACCCAGTGTTTTGCCTTGGGGTGCTCCTATGTTGTTCTTAAAGAAGAAGGACAGTTCTATGCGTATGTGCATTGACTATCGCCAGTTGAACAAAGTTACAGTGAAGAACCAGTATCCTTTGCCACGTATTGATGACTTATTCGACCAGTTACAGGGCGCACATGTGTTCTCCAAGATTTATTTGCACTCTAGTTATCATCAGCTGAAGATTCGGGAGCCAGATATCTCGAAGACTACCTTCAGGACTCGGTAAGTTCATTATGAGTTCCTCGTTATATCTTTCGGGCTGACTAATGCCCCAGTAGCTTTCATGCATTTGATGCACAGTGTATTAAGGCTATATCTCGACTCGTTCGTGATTGTTTTCATTGATGATATTTTGGTATATTCCCAGAGCCGGGAAGAGCATGAGCAGCACCTGAGTATAGTGATTTAAACTCTGAGGGAGAAGCAATTATATGCAAAGTTCTCTAATTGTGACTTTTGGTTGCGTTCGGTGGCATTTCTAGGCTACGTGGTGTCGATTGAGGGTATTCGAGTGGATCCGAGGAAGGTGGAGGTCCTGCAGGGTTGGTCTAGGCCTTCCTCAACTACTAAGATTTGTAGCTTCCTTGGTTTGGCGGGTTATTATCGTTGCTTTGTGGAGGGGTTCTCTTCGATCGCAGCACCTATGACCAAATTGACCCAAAATGGTGCCCCTTTTCAGTGGACAGAGGAGTGTGAGGCGAGCTTCCAAAAGCTCAAGACAGCTTTGACTTCGGCCCCTATCTTGATATTGCCTACCAGTTTGGGGTCTTATACTGTTTATTGTGATGCCTCACAGGTTGGACTTGGAGCAGTATTGATGCAGTATGGTAGAGTGATTGCCTACACGTCCCAATAGCTGAAGGTGCATGAAAAGAACTACCATGTCCACAATCTTGAGCTAGCTGCCATTGTTATGCCTTAAAAATTTGGCGTCATTGTTTGTATGGTGTTCCTTGTGAGATTAACACTGATCGTCAGAGTTTGCAGCACTTGCTCAAGCAGAAGGACCTGAACATGCGTCAGAGGAGATGGTTGGAGTTGTTAAAGGACTATGATATTACTATTCTTTATCGTCCGAGCAAGGCCAGTGGGGTTGTCGATGCCTTGAGTCGCCGGGTGGAGAGTTTGGGGAGTTTGGCATATCTACCAGCTTCGGAGAGACCTATGGTGATGGATGTCCAAGCTTTGGCCAGACAGTTTGTTAGATTGGATCTTTCGGAGCCCAGCCGGGTTCTGGCCTGTATGGTTTCGCAATCTTCTCTATTTTATTGCATTAGAGAGCAACAGTTTGATGATCCTTATTTACTTGACCTTCAAGACAAGGTTTGGCGTGGTGATGCTCAGGATGTTACCATCGGGGATGACAGGGTGATGATGATGCAGGGGCGTATTTGTGTGCCCAATGTAGATAATCTTCGAGAGTTGATTCTAGCTGAGGCCCATAGCTCGCGGTATTCCATCCATCCGGGTGCTGGGAATATGTACCAGGACTTGAGACAGCACTATTGGTAGAGGCGAATGAAGAAGGATATAGTTGACTATGTTTCTAGGTGCCTCAACTGCCAGCAGGTGAAGTATGAACATCAACGTCCAGGTGGGTTATTGCAGCAGATTGAGATCCGAGATTGGAAGTGGGAGCGCATCACCATGGACTTCGTATCTGGACTTCCATGGACTATGAGGAAGTTTGATTCTATTTGGGTCATTGTGGATCGGCTGACCAAGCCCACCCATTTCATACATGTGGGCACTACTTACTCATCGAAGTGGTTGGCGGAGATCTATATTAGGGAGATAGCTTGGTTGCATGGTATTCTAGTTTCCATCATTTCAGACAGAGGCACTCAGTTTACTTCACGATTCTAGAGGGTTGTACAGTAGGAGTTAGGTACTCAGGTGGAGTTGAGCATACCATTTCACCGCCACACGGATGGCCAATCTGAGCGCACTATTCAGATTTTGGAGGATATGCTCTGTGTGTGCGTGATTGAGATTGGAGGTTCATGGGATCATTTCTTTCAACTGGCGGAGTTTGCTTATAACAACAGCTATCAGTCCAGCATTCAGATGGCGCCGTATAAGGCCCTATATGGTAGGAGGTGCAGATCCCCAGTGGGTTGGTTCGAGTCGGGTGAGGCCAAATTGCTAGGTAGTGAGATGGTTCAGGATGCAATGGACAAGGTCAATGTGATTCAGGATAGACTCCATGCAGCCTAGTCCAGACAGAAAATTTATGTGGACAAGAAGGTTCACGATGTGGCATTTATGGTTGGCGAGCGGGTTCTACTTCGGGTCTCGCCCATGAAGGGCGTCGTGAGATTTGGGAAGAAAGGGAAGCTGAGTCCGAGGTTTATTGGGGATTTTGAGATTTTGAGGTGTGTTGGGGAGGTTGCTTATGGGCTGGCCTTACCTCCCAGCCTAGCCGGAGTCCATCCAGCATTTCATGTCTCTATGCTCCGGAGATACCATGAAGACCAGTCGCACATGTTGGGTTTCAGTTCATTTCAGCTGGATAAGGGCCAATCCTATGTTGAGGAGACAATGGCCATTTTGGACAGGCATATCAGAATATTGAGGTCAAAGAACATCGCTTCGCTGAAGTTCCAGTGGCGGGGTCAGCCAGCGGAGGAGGAGACTTGGGAGATCGAGCAGGATATATGTAGCCAGTACCCTCATCTCTTCACTACCTCAGATGTGTTTTCTATGCTCGTTCGAGGATGAACGAATGTTTAAATGTGGGAAGATGTAATGATCCGATCAGTCATTATTGAATGTTATGCCCCGATCCCCGATTATCTATTTCCCCTAAGCTCATTTCTGCTATTGTGGTTTACCGGGATGTTCGGTTCTAGTATTCGGAGGGTTTTGGAACACTTAGTCCCTAAATGAGAGCTTTATAGTTGAAAAATGGGTTGTATTCGAAACAATGTTAAGACGACCTCGGAACGGAAATCTAATGGTTCCTTCAGCTCTGTTAGGTGATTTCGGGGTTGGGAGCATGTTCGGAATGTATTTTTGAAGTCCGTAGCTCATTTAGGCTTGACATGCCGAAGTTTGGAATTCTTGAAAATTCGGTCGATTGGCAAGATTTTGATATGGGTGTCAAAATGGAATTCCGACAGTTGTAGTAGCTTCGTTAGGTGATTTTGGATATGCCTGCAAATTTTCAAGTCATTCGGACATCGTTTGGTCGAATTTTTGATAGTCTGTAAGTTTCGGAAGTTTTGGTTGAAACTTAAGCTTGAATCGCCATAAATGATATGTTTTTATGATTGGAATAAGTTCGTATCGTGAATTAGAGTAGGTTGATACTTTTATTCGAGGTCCCGGGGGCCTCGGGATGAGTTCGGATGATTAAATGGGAAAATTTAAAGTTGCATCAGGTCCGATCTTCTACCTTCTATTGTTTTCGCTTCTGTGGAACATGGACCGAAGAAGCGAGTCCGCAAAAGCGACGAAGGAAGCGCAGGTGCGAGAATTGTGGGGGTCAGCTGAGTTCGCAGAAGCGGACCTTTGTTCATTGAAGCAAACCCGCAGAAGCGGGCACGCTCCCGCAGAAGTGAGATTGGTCATTTGGTAATCCTCCGCAGAAGCGGACAAGTGTCCGCATAAGTGGTGTCATAGAAGCGACCTAGAGTTTGCAGAAGCAAAACTCGAGTTTAAGGAAAGGGCCGCAGAAGCGACCAGGGTTCCGCTGAAGCGGCAAAGGAGTCGCAGAAGCGAAACTCTTGGAGGGTTTAATATCAGTATAGTTCGAAAATATCAGAGTATTAGATATATTTGGGGCATCGAACTAGGAGGCGATTTTGGCGATTTTAAGGAGGAAATCAAGGGGTATCATCAGGTAAGCACTCATGGACTCAATTTATGTCAATACATTGATAAACCACGGATTAAACCTCTGAAAATGGAGGATTTTATGGTGTAAAAATGGGGGATTTGGCTCTAAGCTTAAGAGAGTGAAAAATTATAATTTGAATGAGCAAAGGAACTCCAATTTTGATAAAATTTATATGGTTAGACTCGTGAGAGTGAAAAAGTTCTGAAAACGTTAAAATATTGCGATTACGAGCCGATGGCTAGAGGTGTATTTTGGTCATTTCACCATTTTTGCGTCGTAGTTTTGATTTTATCAGTGTAGTTAGTTACTTCTGATATTATTTACACTATGTAATTGGTTTGAATAGATTTGGGCCACTCGGAGTCGGATACTAGTAGCAAGGGAGTCATTTCTTAGCGGTTTTGTACAGGGATTGAGGTAAGTGACTTGTCTAACCTTGTGTGGGGGATTTTCTCCCCCAGAATATATATGTGTTTATTTTAATGCCTTGTGCGCGAGGTGACAGGCGTGTACTTGTGCAAATTGTTGAAAACCCACTTTACTTGAATTGCTCAATCAGTGTTATCTCTGTTATTTAAATGGTTTAATTGCAAGATTTATCCTGTGTTGGCTAGGGAAGCATGATTAGATAGGATTATATGTCTAATTGCCTACTTGTCTTAATTGAATTTCATGTAACATGTTGAGACTGGATTAGTTGTTAATTGTAGCAGTGTACTTCATATTTCTCTGTGTTTTCTCTTATTTGATTGTGTTTGTGTTCTGTGGACTGCGGGTTCACTTCTCGGAGATCCGGTGCTACAAAGGTAAATGACTGCGGGTTCAATTGCCGGAGATCCTAAGATACTGATATACGGACTGTGGGTTCAATTTTCGGAGATCCCGAGATACTGATATATGGACTACAGGTTCAATTCCCAGAGATCCTATGACATTGATATAAAGGACTATGGGTTCAATTCCCAGAGATCCTGTGATACTGATATATGGACTGCGGGTTCGATTCCCGGAGATCCTGAGTTGCTGAGTATAAATGGACTGCGGGTTCAATACCCGGAGATCCTGGATTATCGATTTGTACTTGTTGTGTTAATTCCTCTTTGTTAGCTTAATTGTAGACGGCTTTTAGTACTCGGACTTATTTCTATTTTGCATTGTTCGGTATTATTATCATTATTTTTATTATTCTCGGTAGGGCCCTGACCTTCCTTGTCAATACTCCATTGCGGTTAGAGTTGGCACTTACTGATTACCACCGTGGTGTACTCGTGCTACTCTTCTGCATACTTTTGTTGTGCAGATCCAGGTCCATCGGATCAGACGCACTACCGGTGACCTGAGCGCATTTTCAGGAGATTCGAGGTATGAATTTGCTACATCCGCAGATCCGGAGGGTCTTCTTATATTCTTCCTGAGTGATGTCAGTTATTCCTTTATTTCGGTTTTATAGATATTCTGGATGTATAGAGCTACAGTTATACTCTCTTAGTCTGTGTTGCTCTTGAGTTTCCAGGTCTTGGTGGTTGTATTTTATGGTATTTGGTAAAGTGTATGTGCCTAGAGGCACCTATTACATTTCTTTTATATCATTCCATTGTTATCTTAACTTTTGTTAAAAAGAGTTGTACATTCCGCATTGTGTTAGGCTTACCTAGTCGCGAAGACTGGGTATCGTCATGATAAGTTCACGATTGGTGAACTAAGGTCGTGACATGCATCTGGTCACTAGTCTGGTGTGTATAGTTAATCCCCATTTCGAGACACCATGGTTCATCTGCCTTCTAACCCGCTCTACAACAACTGGAGGCAGCACATGTGGATCGTCTAGTTGCCCCAGCTCAAGACAAGACTCCAGCAGCACCAGTACAGGCACCAGCTATGCCCATTGTGATTTCGGGTCTTCATTAGACATTGGCCCCAATATTGACAATTTGCATGGGCCTAGCTCGGGTGGTTTCAGCCACCACAGCAGTAGCAGCTACTTCACAGGCTGGGGGAGGCAATCAGACCCCCGCTGCTCACACACTTGAGCAGGTAGTGTAAGGATTATAGATTCCAGAGGCACCCCCAACTTAGCCACTTGTACCAGTACTGGAGTTCAGGGTTCTAGTTATGCCCGATGATGAGTAGTGTCCCCTCGAGAGGTTTGGTAGACTCCAGCCTCCAACATTTAGTGGAGCTGAGGGCAAAAATGCCTAAGGTTTCTGGACAGGTATCAGCATATGCTCCGTACAGTGGGGATCCTTGAGTCCAGCGGTGTGGCTTTTACTACTTTTTAGTTTACTAGAGCTGCCTTCACTTGGTGGGAGGCGTATGAGCAGCGTAGGACGGCTAGTGCAGCACCTTTGACTTGGCATGAGTTCTCCACTCTCTTCTTGGAGAAGTATGTAATGTAGTCCCGCAGAGAGGAGCTGTGCAGGCAGTTTGATTGGCTATTGCAGGGGGTATGACAGTGTCCCAATATGAGATGTGATCTTTAGAGTTGGCTCGGTATGCAGTCTATCTAGTTCCAACAGATCACCAGCGTATCTGGAGGTTTGTTAATGGTCTCACCTACCATCTTCATGTTCTTATGACCAGGGAGCGAGTGTTGGGTGCCACATTCGAGAAAGTGGTTGATATAGACCGAGATATTGAGGTGGTTCACAGATAGGATCGAGATAAGAAAGAGGCCAAGAGGCCTCGAGGTTTTACTAGTTATAGTGGCACTCCTTCGAGGGTCCAATTCCAGCAAGGTCGCGGTCGTTCTTTCAGGCTCGCTCAGTCAGCCCGTCCCGAGTATAGAAGGGAATCTTCAGGTCGTGGTTATTAGGGTTCTCAGTAGAGTCACTCATCTCTCAGCGCCTTTCCAGCACAGAGTTTATCTCATGCTCCATCTGCTTAGGGTTCTTCCAGGCCGAGTGCATTAGCTAGTCATTCTGGCATGAGGGGTTCCCTTCAGTCCCAGCCCCCAACACTTGGGAGTTTCTATGAGTGTGGAGAGTTTGAGCAAATGCGAAGGGAGTGTCCTCGTCGTGATGCTAACTCATCTCAGTAGAGGGGTCAGTCCTCATCTTCTGGTCTAGTTTATTTAGCACCTGCCTCACCAGCTAGGGTTGAGGGTCAGGCAGCTAGGGGTTGCCCCTAAGGCGTAGGTCGATCGAGTGGTGGTCAGGCTCACTTTTATACTCTTAAGGGCAAGACATATGTTAGTGCTTTGGATATTGTTATCACAGGTATTATTTTAGTCTTCCACAGGGATGCCTTAGTCTTATTTGATCCCGGTTCCACCTATTCTTATGTTTCCTCATATTTTGCTCATTCTTTGGGTACGACCCAAGGATGTCTTGCTTTACATGTTCATGTATCTACCTCGGTGGGCAATACTATTGTTGTAGACCATGTGTATCGGTCGTGTTTGGGCACTATTAAGAGTCTAGAAACCTGAGTTAATCTATTGCTATTGAGCATGGTGGATTTTGATGTTATTTTGGTCATGGACTAGTTATCTTTCTATCATGCTATTCTAGATTGTCATGCTAAGACAGTCACTCTGGCTATACCATGTGTACCGAGGATCGAGTGGTGTGGCATGACTGACTATGTTCCTAGTAGGGTGATCTCATTCCTAAAGACCCAGTGTATGGTTGGGAAGGGTTGTCTTTCATATTTGGAATTTGTGAGGGATGTTGGAACTGAGACTCCTAGTATTGATTTTATCCCAATTGTGAAGGAGTTTCTCGATGTTTTTCCTACAGACTTGTTGGTCATGCCACCGATAGGGATATTGAATTTGGTATTGACCTGGTATCGGGCACTTAGCCTATTTCCATTTTTCCATATCGTATGGCACTAGCAGAGTTGAAAGAATTGAAGGATCGACTTTAGGAACTCCTATATAAGGGGGTCATTTGGCCTAGTGTGTCACTGTGGGGGTACACCGATTCTATATTTGAAGAAGAAGGATGGCACCATAAGAATATGCATTGACTACAGGCAATTGAACAAAGTAACAGTGAAGAACAAATATCCTCTACCTTGCATTGATGATTTGTTTGACCATCTTTAGGGAGTGAGGGTATTCTTTGATCTCTGTTCGGGCTATCACCAGTTGAAGATCAAGGATTCAGATATTATAAAGATCGCTTTCAGGACTACATATAGGCACTATGAGTTTCTTGTTATGTCCTTTAGGCTGACTAATGCCCCAGCAGCTTTCTTGCATTTGATGTACAATGTTTTTTGGTTGTATCTGGATTCATTCGTTATTGTTTTTATTGATGATTTTCTGGTGTAATCGCGTAGCTAGAAGAAGCACACACAACATTTGTGAGTTGTATTGCAGAGATTGAGGGAGGAAAAGTTTTATGTAAAGTTCTCTAAGTGCAATTTTTGGCTCAGCTCAGTAGCTTTCTTGGGGCACGTGGTGTCCAGCGAGGGTATTTAGGTCGATCCAAAGAATATAGAGCTGGTTCAGAGTTGGCCTAGACGGACCTCAGTCATAGAGATTCATAGTTTCCTTGGGTTGGTAGGTTATTATCACCCATTTGTTCAGGAATTTTCCTCTATTGCATCGCCCTCGACCAAGTTGACTCAGAAGGGTGCTTCATTTTTATGGTTGGACGAGTGTGAAGATATCTTTCAGAATCTCAAGACAGCTTTGACCACAGCTCTAGTATTGGTTTTTCCCTCAGCCTCAGGTTCTTACACTGTATATTGTGATGCTTCGAGAGTTAGGATGGCATGTGTATTGATGCAGGAGGGTAGAGTTATTGTTTATGCTTCTTGTCAATTGAAGCCCCAAGATAAGAACTACCCTGTACATAACCTGGAGCTGGCTACTATAGTTCATGCTTTGAAGATTTGTAGGCACTACTTGTATGGTGTATCTTGTGAGGTATTCACCGACCATCGCAGTCTTCAATATTTGTTCAAGCAAAAGTATCTTAATTTGAGGCAACGGAGGTGGCTAGAGTTACTTAAGGATTATAATATTACCATTCTATATTACCCAGGGAAGGCCAATGTAGTAGCCGATGCTTTGAGCCGAAAAGCGGTTAGTATGGGGAGTTGGCGTACATCCCAGTTGGGGAGAGGCCCTTTGTAGTTGATGTTTAGGCTTTGGCCAATCGGTTGGTGAGACTAGATAGTTTGGAGCTCAATTCGGTGTTGGCTTGTGTGGTTTCTCGGTCTTCCTTATATGATCGCATCAGAGAGAATTAGTATGATAATCCATATTTGCACGTCCTTAAGGACAGGTTCTGGCATGATGATGCCAGGGATGTGACCATTTTTATGACGGCGTGTTAAAGATACAGGCTGGATTTGTGTGCCCAATGTGGATGGGCTTAGGGAGTTGATATTAGAGGAGGCCCATAGATCGCGGTATTCTGTTCATCCGGGTGCCGCGAAGATGTATCAGGACTTGAGGCAACACTATTAGTGGAAGAGGATGAAGAAGGACATTATAGGATTTGTGGCTCAGTTTCTCAACAGTTAGCAGGTGAAATATGAGCATCAAAGGCTGGGTGGTATACTTCAGCAGATGATTATTCCAGAGTGGAAGTGGGGGAGGACTACTATGGATTTTGTAAGTGGTCTCCCTTAGACTTTTAAGAATTTCGATTCGACTTGGGTTATTATGGATCGGTTGACCAAGTTCGGGCACTTTATTTCGGTATGTACTACCTAGTTTTCGGAGCTGCTGGCAGGGATCTTTATCCGGGAGATTGTTCGATTGCATGGTGTTACAGTGTCTATTATCTCAAATAGAGGTACTCAATTCTGGAGGACATTTCAGCGATAGTTGGGTACGCAGGCAGAGTTGAGCACAGCATTTCATCCTCAAACGGACGGGTAGTCCGAGTGTACTTGTGTTCCTATGTTATAGATTTAGGAAGTTCTTGGGATGAGTTTCTGCTGTTTGCATAGTTTTCATGCAACAACGGTTATCAATCGAGCATTCAGATGGCTCCTTATGAGGTGTTGTATGAGAGGCTGTGTAGATCTCCTGTTGGATGGTTTGAGCCCGACGAGGCTAGACTATTAGGGGCAGAGTTGGTTTAGGATGCATTAGAGAATGTGAAGCTGATTAAGGAGAGGCTCTGTACAGCACAGTCGCGTCAAAAGATTTATGCGGACCGGAAGGTTGCGGATGTGCCTTATATGGTTGGTGAGAAGGTCTTGTTGAAGGTTTTGCCCATGAAGAGTATTATGCGGTTTAGTAAAAAAAGGAAGCTGAGTCCTTGGTTTATTGGACTTTTTGAGGTACTTAGGAGGATCGGAGAGGTGGCTTATGAGCTTGCCATTTTTACATGATTTATACCCCTTCTTACCTAAGCTTTGTGCATAAATTGATATAGATTAGTCCTGAATTGCTTACAAGCTACACTTCATTGCAGCTTAACGGACCTTTTAACCTTCTAAAAACCTTTTTGGGCTTTGGATTGATCCAAAAACTCTCCTCCGACCAGGATAAAAGATCCCATTGAAGCGGCTAATCCCATGCATATTGTATGGACATCTTTGAGCGACTAAATGATAAAGATCACAAATCGGCTCAGGAAGGAGTGAAATCTGCCAAGCGTCAAGAGATGAGCTAAATTGGGAATTAAATGACCTGTGCAGACTGCAACCTTTTGTCATGCGGCCGCACAAGAGGATTCTAGAAATAACCAAGTCCAGGCAAGCCCTGCGCGGTCCACACTATATTGCCACGCGTACGTGCAGGAAAGATCTACAAGATAACAACTTTCAAGTTAAAATGTGCGGTACGCACTGTATTGGTATGCGGACGCACATGTAATGATCAGAGAACCTGCTTGTTGGACATAGTTCCACGCGGACCGCATCCATTTCTATGCGGTCCGCAATGATAAAGAAACAGAAGCTCGAAATACAAGGCATAATCCCACGCGGCCGCACACCATTTCTATGTAGTCTGTGTGGGTGAATGATCATAGAGTCAACACTAGAGGAAAATCAAATGTATGGCCGCGCATCGTTTCCACGCGGTCCACGTGACTCAACCTATGCAGCCGCGTAGCATTTCTAGGCGGTTCGCGTTCCAAGATCCAATAGCTCAAAACTGAAGGCCAGTTACCCTACGCGGCTGCATGTCATTTCTATGTGGTCCGCAGCAGACCCTCGGGGGTATTTTTGTCCTATTTTTCCTGTGTAGTATAAATAGAATATTTTAATTTTTTAGGTTAACTTCTTTTACACTGTACGGGCAGCTGAGCACGAGGCAACATTTATTGGCCTATTTTGGGCTATTTTCCTTAGATTTTAACGTGGAATTAAGTGTATTAAATTTTTAGTTCATGTTTATGTCAATTTCTTCTATTATTTCTTCAATTTCTACTTCTTCTCTGTCTAGCTAAACCCATTAACTAGGGTTGAGGCTCAACCCTTGTCTGGGTAATTAATGGGTGTTTTTGATTAATGTTTGGATGATATTGGGTGCTTGGTTTTTGATTGATTGTATGTTTTCATTTAGATTTTGTGGTTGCAAACACTAAGTCTAGCTTAGTGGGTTTTGTCTCTTCTTGAGAAAGATAGTCTATGACCTCTCAATCAACCCAACAAGAATTTGAGATGAACCCATGAGAATGTTAGTCCAAAGTAACGGGTTAAACCTCGAGAGAGTAATTACCCAACTTGAACCTTAAAGTTGCTTGGGCAAATTAGCCTACCCAATTGGTCTCGAGAGAGTCAATTGGGCAAAATAACTGTCTCTACCGACAGGTGTGAGAGTGAGTACTAAAGTGCAATGGTTATCCAATTTTCCCTTAACTATCATCCTTGCATTAGCATCATATACCTGTTAATTATTCACCTAGGCGAGTGCTACGATACTAGTGTCTTCTCCTTATTGCATACACCTTAGAATTACAATTTAGCATAATCTAGTTCATAATTGTAGTTAATATATTTAGTTGATAAACAAAGAAAATCAAAAATGTTAGAAGTCAAATTAGAAGCTAAAACACTTTCTTAGTCTTCAAAAATACTTGACTCCAATAACTAGCTCCTTGAGGAAATTGAACCCGAAAACCTCTATCGGGTAAAAGTTGTTAGCCCCCACTCTTCCTAAGGGTTGAGTCTACGACAATCCCTTTTTAGTGTGTTGTCGTGGAGCTTATGGTTTCCGACTATTGGTGTAGCTAGTTTAGTGTTTAGCTTCTCTTTCCTTCTTTTTACTAACTTTATTAGTTTCAAACCAACAGGTACAAATGGCTTTTAATGGGAATATCCATCTTGACAGCGTGGTTGCAGGGGAAGAGGTTGATGATGTAGAACAAGAGGAACTCCAGGTACCACAAATACCAAGGAGAGGTAGAAACGCAAATGATAATCCTAATGATGCAATTCCAGACCCTCCTCTGCCTCCACCAAGAGTTGCTCCAAGGGTTCTTCCCAACCAAGGTTATGTAAGTGTAATAGTTCCTCCCCGAATCCGAGCGGGGAACTTCCAAATTACAAATGTGATGTTGACACTTCTTGAACAACGATGGTATTTCACGGGCGCCTCCGATCAAAATGCATACAAGCACTTGAAGGGGTTTGTGGATACTTGTTGGGGAAGTAAGCAAACCAATATTTCTGAAGATGCTCTAAGGTTGAGGCTTTTCCTGTTCTCTCTTCGGGATAAAGTGCTCGATTGGTTGGAGAGGTTACGGAATCATTCAATTACTATATGGGACGAATTGGAGGACAAATTGATTTCCAAGTTCTTCTCCCCGAGTCATATGGCGGTGCTCCATGATGAGATTTTAGCCTTCAAACAAGAACTGATGGATCCATTGCATGAAATATGGGAGAGCTTTAGAACCATAGTAAAGGAGTGTTCGAACAACGAGATGAATGATGTGATGATCCAACAGACGTTCTCTAGAGGTATCAACACAACAAACCAATGCATTGTTAACCAATTAGCGGGAGGCAACTTCATGAAGCTCCCTTATAATAAAGCATGTGAAGTTCTAGATGAGATGGACGATACTTCATCGGCATGGCAAAGCCATGCGAATGTTCCTCAAGGCGATCCAAATGTTATACACTTGCACAAAGAGTTACATGACCACGGCCAAGCCATTGCCAAACTTACAACCACCATGAATCAATTAGCAAAGGCACAATTGCAATAAATGCAAAATCCAAGACAAGTCAATGCTATGGAAGGGGTAAACATGATGAAGAGAAGGCAAAGGGTGCCACAACAACAAGGATCTTGTGAAAATTATGATTATGGTAGTGGTTATTCAAATGAATGTTATGATGAGCAAAACAAATATTTCCAATATGTGAACAACTTTCAAGGGAATAGAGGAAATCAAGGCAACCAACAATGGCGATTTCAAGGGAATTGGATAATCAACAAGGTGGTGGCAATTAGAACAATAATAATCAACCCCAAGGCGACGAAAGTTGGAATGGGGGTAATCAAAGCAATTGGGGCAATCAAGGCAATAATAGTGGCAATTGAAGTGGAAACAACAATAATAGGAAAAACAACAATTAGAACAATAGCAATGGAGGCCAAGGTAAACGGGGGCAAGGATTTCAAAGGCCCCCCATGTTTCAACATCCAAAAAACCTGCTACCTTATCAATCACAAGGGCCAAGTTCTTCGGGCAATGACTTTGGAAGGATCAAAGTAATATTTGAACAAATGATGAAAAGGAATTAAGACTCGGATGTGAAATTAGCTTCACATAATTCTTCCATCCGCAACATGGAAGTACAACTTGGACAAATTTCACAATCCCTAAATACTCGCCCAAAGGGTGCACTACCTAGTGACACGGTGGTGAATCCTAAGGGTGGGCAAAACAACCATGTAATGGCGGTAACCACAAGGAGTGGACGAAGAGGTAATGTGAATGCCTCAAGAGATAATCAAGCCATAGTGGAGGAAGATGAGTTGCCTAGTTTTGACATGCCTATGGGGATTGATGATGTTGTGAAGACAAGTGCAAGAGATGAGGTGAGAATTGATATTCAAGAAATTGAGGAGGAGACTCATGAGAATGTGAACTCGTCTAGGAAACATGTTATAGATATGCCCGATCCAGAAGTGCAAAAGGCCAAGGCACCCTTTCCTAGGCCTCCTTCGCCTTACCCTCAACGTTTGGTGAAACAAAAGAGTGATAGCCAATTTAAAAAATTCATTGACGTGATGAAGAGCTTGACCATAAATGTGCCATTGGTGGAGGCTCTAGAGCAAATGCCTGGGTATGCGAAATTCATGAAGGATTTGGTCACGAAGAAGAGATTGATAGAGTGTGAAATGATCAAAATGACACATCAAGTGAGTGAAATAGTACATTTCATGGCTCCAAAGCTTGAGGATCCCGGAGCATTCACCATCACATGCACTATTAGAAGCGCCGATTTTGCAAAAGCCCTATGTGATTTAGGGGCAAGCATCAATCTAATGCCATATTCAGTGTTCAAAACCTTAGGGACTGGGCAACCTCTCCTGACATCAATGCGGCAACAAATGGCAGATAGGTTAATGAAGCAGCCTTTGGGTATCATCGACGACGTGCTTTTTCAAGTTGATAAGTTCATTTTGTTGGCCGACTTTGTGATTCTAGATTGTGAGGTGGACTTTGAAGTCCCAATTATTCTTGGAAGGCCTTTCTTAGCGACTGGGAAAGCTTTGGTTGACGTCGAGGTGAGAGAGTTGACTTTTCGTGTTGGTAATGAAAAAGTAGTTTTCCATGTGTGCAAATCGATGAGGCAACCAAATAGTACCGAAGTTTGTTCATTTGTCGACATTGTCACAGTGGTGATAGTGGATGACACAAGTGCAATGATCAATGTTAAAGATCCACTTGAAGCGGTGCTTTTGAACATGGAAGCTAATGATGCCGGAATAATTGATTGTGTAAATACATTTCATGGTATGGTCTCGTACTCTTATGAGCAGAGAAAGTTGTTGTTGGACCTTGGGAATTGCAAGACCCCTCCAACAAAGCCATCTATTGAGGAGCCGCCAGTGTTGGAGTTGAAACCACTTCCTCTTCACCTCAGGTATGAGTCTTGGGTCCCAATTTCACTTTGCCTGTTAGTCTTTCGTCTTGCTTAACTAACTTGCAGGTGGACGTGATGTTCTAAATGTCAATACCACATAAGAGGGGGGGGGGGTGATTTGTGTGGTACCTAATTTTCGCACTAGAAGAACCTAGTTCTTCTAAGTGTTCTAACTACAGCAGTTTGCGGAATAATAAATGATGAAAGTAAAGTACATAGATATTTTATGTGGAAAACACCTGGATCAAAAGGTGAAAAAGCCATGACCTACTACTCAGTAGGATTTTCCCAAACTCCACTAAAATCAATGCGCCAAAAACTGCATTTACAAAGACTCTTTGTAAACCTAAGGATTAACTCTAATCCTAGTGTGGCACACAGCCTCAATAGTTGCGACACTTTCAAGTTAACTCTAACTTGAATACTCAATGCACCTAATACAATTGCTTTTATAAAAGTTGAAAGGTACAATATAAAAACCTACTACAATAGAACTAAACTTTGAATAAACACAATGATGAAACTGGTTCTTCTATCTTAGTTCATGTAGGTTCAGATGTGCACACTTGTATCTCGCATATATATCTTGCAAAATAAACTTGATTCCTTTTTGCTCTCAAATATGCTTTACTTTTGCTTATGTGCATTACATGTAAAAAAGAACAACTTAGTTAATTAAATAGATTAGCAGTTAGATGTTTGATCAAGACTCTGTCGCTTATCCCTTTGTCGATTTCAGTCCTTAACTACTACAAACTCTCATCCTTATCTTGACTTAGGATTGTGTTCTTGTCACGACCCGGATTTTCCCCCAACATCGGGATCGTGATGGCGCCTACTCGTGGTAGCTAGGCAAGCCACTGTATTCATACTATCCTATTTTTAACACAATTTTAATTAAATAAATGCGGAATACTTTATCGAAATGGAAATAACAAAACACGAGGTGAAAATCATACTGAAATCCTCTACCCAAGACGTGGAGTCACCAACTCACAAACTACTATGGAATACTACACATAAATGTCTGAAGAAATATAACACAATTCTGTTTGTCTCGGAACAAAGAGACTCCAGCTAATAATATAAATAAAGAGAGAGACGCCGGGCCTGTGGACGCTTGCAAGCTATCTCGGTCTCAAATATGATCAACTCCCACGCAATCTACTTACTGCTGCTGCTGCTGCTCCTGATCGTAACCTGGACCTGTGCAAAAACGCACAGAAGTGTAGCATCAGCACAACCGACCCCATGTGCTCGGTAAGTGCCTGGCCTATCCCGGCGAAGTAGTGACAAGCATAGGACCGGATACCCACATAAACCCGTGCAATTCAATATATATATATATATGTACCACAAAATAACAAGAAATAATCGAGTATTAACACAATAAGGAAT